>CM055116.1:483940212-484275212 GCA_029206835.1 Rana muscosa
GGCAGGAATCAATTTTTGTGTGGGGGTCTATTGTTGCTGGTTGGGCAATTGTTGAGGAAGAGGTCTATTGTTGCTGGCTGCTGAAGAGTCTATTGTTGCTGGCTGCTGGGAAATCTGTTGTTGCAGGGGTGGTATTTTGTAACAGGTGTTTTTTTTTGTCGGGGGGGGGGGGGTATAATGTTGCATTGGGGCTCTATTGTTGCTGGGGGGAATTATTGCTATGGGGGGGGGGGTCTATTTTCGCGTGGATGCAGAGGATTTATTGTATTGTTTTTCTTGTTGTTAACAAATGCCATAAGAAAAAGCACCACAAAATAAAATTTGGTTCTGTATTCTCTAAAAGGGCCGGAACCATGGGACGGTGCTTGGGGGTGGGGTAGAGGGCGGAGGCAAGTAGTGATTTAGGGGGGGGGGGGGGGGGAGCCCTGGTTATACTTACAGTTAAGTTAAAGCAAACCTGGAGCAATATTTAGGGCCATTCACACATTAGTATGCTATAGTATTGTAGCTGGAGTTGCAAATTTAGGGATTGCTATGCCAAATTTAAGGGTGATTCGAGTGGTAGTTGGCTCGAATCTTTCAATTTGCTGGGACCTCTGCCTTGCTGCTGGTTTTGCCTGGTGTGCAGTTCCCCTTAGAAGTATGGGTGGCGCTGTCACTTATACTCAGGGTTGAACCACAGGTAATGAGGCAGTGATTTGGTGTCCCCTCCTTGGCAGCCATACGGTGGGGTGGTCTACCTGCTGTGCATGCCGGGAGAGGATACAAAAGGGGCAGATGCCGCCTGTAAGGGGTTCTTATGTTCGCTCCAGAGTCAGAGTCCTGGGTGCTTGGCGCATGGCCCCTCTAGGCCATGGGCCACGTGCACTTCAGTCCCAGGCACCTTTAGTCCTGGGACTGCAACTTCAGCCCTGGGCCCAGCACCTTTAGCTGGAGCCCACTTCGGGAGGAGGAATCCCAGGGGTGCCACCTTGCGACGGTACCCGTTTCTAGGAGGAGGCTGGGGGGAGGACCGTTCCGAAGGAACTGGTGAAAGATCACAGTGAAGGAAGGGGCCCAGTAACTCTCTGGAGGGATGTCATCAATCTGGAAAAGGGATCTAAACGACAGGACCAGTAGGAGGTTTGGGGCACTATAGATCCTGTGGCAGAGGATCTCCTGAACGCATCCATTAGGGAATTCGGATAGACTGTTCGAGTTACACGCCGGCTGCTAGTGCCCTTCGGGTGACGATCCGGGTGAGCTTTACCCACTCGGGATCGAGTGGCGAAGAAACAAGGGTACCTGAACTGATCTGTCTTCCAACACCTTTCTCTTCTCCTCATTTGTGGATGTTCATGCATAAAGAAATAAACTATGTTGGAGTTGATGCTGGTGTGGACCTTGGAGTTACTTGGGGCATAGAGACTTTAGTCCTTACACTATAGGGACAGAAACCAACCCAGGGGGCCTGCTGCAAAGACCCGTAAGTGAAACTAAGTGTGCTTAACCTCTGCAACACAGGGGGTTACGGGCATGGTGGGTATTCTATGTGCGCCTTCCTCTCCAGTGAACGAGCCAAAGAGTGGAGAAGGAGGGTTGGCACGGGTGCTACAGTAGCGATAGGGCAGTCAAATTATTTTAAATCAGTCTAAACTCAAAAAGAAGTGTGCATGTTGGGGGTGCCATTTAAAAAATAAATAAAAAAAATAGCAAAGCACATGCATATTACAATGCAGTAAGCATTGATGAAGTGTGTGATATGCACTGCAGTAACACATGCACTTAGGTGCAAACAAAGCCTTAAAGTGGTTGTAAAGGGTTTGATAATTTTAAAATAATTTATTATACTTACCTCCACTATGCAGTTAGTTTTGCACAGAGTGGCACCAATCCTCCTGTTCTGGGGTCCCTCAGAGGCTCTCAGCTCCTCCCCACTTCAGATAACCCCCTCTGGGAAGTGCTCTCCCAAGGGGGTTACCTTGCGGGCGCACTCCCGAGTCCTGCATTTGCCGTACATAGCCGCCATATGCAGGACTCGGCGCCCACGCCATTGGATTTGATTGACAGAAGCGCAAGCCAATGGCTGCGCTGCTACGAATCTATCCAATGAAGCACTGAGAATCCCGGGCAACAATCGAGCGCATTCGTGACACGGACTTTCCAGGGCTCAGGTAAGCAAAACGGGGGGGGCGGCTGGTAATCATCAGATGCATTAAGGTGAAAAAACATGAACCTTTACAACCCCTTTAAGCTGGCCATACATTATACAATTTTCTTTAGCTTCAACTATGTAGTCCCAGGGCCTGCCTAATTGCATACAAATTGAAATGTTTAGATTGGACCTCATATTATAAGGTTTTGGTAAACCTAAAAGGAAAACTATAGAAGAAAAATTGTATAATGTATGGCTAGGTTCACACTAATGCAGGTTGCAGTTAATGAATTTTCCTGGAGTTTTGCATTTTTTTTGACATGCGTTTTACTGAGGTATCTGTTGCCATGCAGGAGAAACCAGCATCTGCACTGCATTTGCAGCACAGTGGTGTAGTGGTTAGCACTTTCACCTAGCAGCAAAAGGGTCGCTGGTTCGAACCGCGACACCATCTGCCCGGAGTTTGCATGTTCTCCCTGTGTTTGCGTGGGTTTCCTCCCACATTTTAAAGACATGCTGGTAGGTTAATCGAATCTTGTCTAAATTGGCCTAAGCGCGTCGGGACCCCTTGGGGTAAGACCGCGCTATATCAAGAAACCTCTCAACTAATTTCTGCCGCGTTGCCATTAAAGTCTATGGAACCAAACATGCATCCTGCTATGGGCACAAAAGTCCCTGACCCTTTCCAAAAAAGACTAGTTAAAAATGCACAGATGTGACCAATAGGAAATCATGATAAAATGGGACTAGTGCATTACTGCAAAACTGAAAAACACACAACAAAAAAAAGCAAACATTGGTGTGAACCAGGCCTTAGTTAAAATGGTAATCAAACTATAGAGCACGGCACTCATGTCCCTCTATACATAATAAGCGATTTGCGGGGGCACTTTTTTTATACAAGTACTAAATTAAAATTTTAACTTTGGCTTATGCCACATGTAGTATTTACTAGCCCTTCGCTTGCCCTTTTTCATCCCTTGGGGCACTATTCCTCCCACTGATATGAAACACTATTCTGCCAACTATCAGCAGCAATGGGGCACCACTTCTTCCCACTGATACCAATGATGGGGCACCATTTCTACCACCATTACCAAATGTGGCGATGTTTACATCCACTGATGCCAGGAAAAATGTCCAGTCCTGCTGCCTGCAGTCCGGCCCCCCTGAAGTCTGAAAAGGCAGTAAATTGGCCCTTTATTTAAAAAGTTTGGAGACCCCTGTTTTAGATTACTGAATATGTATGCAGGAACCTGAGGGTGTTAAAACGTAATCATAGGAGTCCTTTGCATGGAGGACCACCAAGAACTAAAACCACACAGATGTATAATGTTTTAAGACAGTCATGTGGTTTTGTACAGTGAGTTGGGAGGAATTAGTACTCCCCAGTTTACTGCTATCTGAAGCTCCCTTAAGCCTCCACACAATCCAATTTTATGGCCATAATGGTCTGATGGACGCGTTGTGTTGGATAATCCGACCGTGTGTATGCTCCATCAGACAATTGTTGGCTGAATTAACGACATCAAATGTTGGCTGTTCATGCTCACCAATTGTCTGGCAATAAATGTGTTACGTCAGTTTATCCGATAGTGTATTATGCAAGTCCGTCTAGCTAAAATACAGTACAAACACGCATGCTCGGAACCAATGCTAAACATCAGACAATAGCAGAAGTTGCCCAAAGGGTGGAGATAAAATAAAAAAAATCACATGGTTTGGTGAATGTTGGCTGAAAATGTTGTGCCGTGTGTATGCAGAACAAGTTCATGGCCAACGCCCTACGGACCAAAATCCACAGAAAAGTCCGCTGGAAGTCCGATCGTGTGTACGAGGCTTTAGAGAAATTTCCCTACGCTTATGGTCACCTACAAAATATGTTCAAAAATCAATCTTTAACAAAGCACCAAATAGCACTTAAAATCACACCAGACATGCAAAGCCTCTCACTATACAAGGGGAAGCTGCAATAAACCCAAAAACAAACATTGCAGCTTACCAGTTCTTAAATGTGGCAGGTGCATTTGTTTTCTTTTTTAGACTGTCTCTCATTTGGTGAGCTAGCCAGTAAGTCTTTTAGTCTGTTCTTTTTCAACAGAACAAGCTGTCCTGCAGACATAGCAGTTAGAGGGTTGAGATGAACCACTCAACACTGACAGGGATGCTTACAATAATCAACTTTTAATTACACAAAACCTTTATCCCATAAGGAACAAAAAAAAAAAAAAAAAAAAAAAAAAAGTTAGCTAAAGTCTGGCTTCGGTTTGTTAGAGTTTCCAAAATTGCTAGTACACCCAACAACCCCCCCCCCCCACCCCACCCCAGATTAACAACGCTGCTGTCCAAAGCGTAGGCACCCTAATACAGGAGGGTGTGTTACTGGCCAGATCACCAAGTTAAAAAAGGGGGGGGGGGGGTTTTAAAAACACACGCACACACACACACTGATCAGCAATCTGCAAGTTTGTACCCCCTCCCCCAAGCATAAATCCTCCCGGTACAAATCTGCCCCCCCTTCCAAAATCCCCCCTCTAAAGACAAATTTCCTCCCCAAAAAAAAAAAAAAAACACACACAATCACCCCCCCCTTCAAGTTCACCCAAACCCTCCTAGCATGAATCTTCCTTCCCCAGAACACAAATCCTCCCAAACACAACACACACACACACCCTTCCAACACAAATCCCCCTCCCCCAATGTGGTGCCCCTCCATTCACGTGATACCACAGGGCTCAGGGGGACTGCTGCTCCTGCCCACCCCTTGTCCCGGCCCTAAGAATACAAAAATAAGGAATGCAGCCACTGCATTTCAGGATTCATACGTTGCAATATATTAATTTTTTTGGTTTTAATACTGTTTAGTAGGGGGTTACTTCCCCCTTATATGCTTGTTGGACAGGGACAGAGCAAACCCCACCTCATTTCTGTGTTGTGCCCATGCAGCACAGGATGGAGGCGACAAAAAGGGGGTAATTTACAAAAGGCAAATCCACTTTGCACTACAAGTGCACTTGGAAGTGCAGACGCTGTAAATCTGAGGGGAAGATCTGAAATGAGGGGAAAGCTCTGCTGATATTATCCAATCATGTGGAAGCTAGAATGCATTTTTTTTATTATCCTTGCATGTCCCCCTCGGATCTTGTAGTGCAAAGTGGATTTAGCTTTAATAAAATAACCCCCAAAGTGTTGCTTAGGTCAATGTTATTGCAACCTTATATTTAGGCCAAATCTGTACTGCATCATACACAGATCAAGAATCCATATGGGATCACAACATAGATCAGCCAGGATACACCAGGTGATAAATATAGAATGCGCTTCTTAATCATCCTTAAAGATATAAAAAAGAGAAAACACATACGGTACATGTGCTGCTTCAGACTAGATCAAAAAAGCACCATACTGATAACCTCTTACTAAAGGACTGGACCTTAAAAATATAGATCGCCAGCAAAGAATTTACTATTTATCAAGCATCATGTTCCTTCCATGGCTTTCACAAACACAAGACCTTTACAACCATGGACACCTGTTTTTTATCTTTGAAGTTGTTGTCATCATATTTAGTTATAAAAAGAAGGCAGATTTACTGCAGACTATTAAAAATCCCAAAAAATGAAAATTGTTGTACCATTTCTTCACCTCCCAAACATAAATCATCTGCTCACTGAAAGAACACAGCCTCAATAATTTCCTTTGCCTGCTTTATCAATTTAGGTCATTTAAATAACAAATTCCCTGCACATGAATCTCTTTCAATTAAAGGTACAGGGGCAGTTAGCAGGTTCTGTTTATTTAGGAGCGACAAGACTTAGGGATCTTGTTTATTTGGTGTGTCTGCACATGCAATATTTCTGCAATGTTTGCAAACAAATAACAGACCCGTCAATTATGGATAATGTGGCTGCACACAAGAATGTTTATCCATTTCCACTGAGCAAAAACTTCCCAGATTGTGGCGTGATTGACAACCATCATCTGTGTCAAAAGAGATCTAGGTAAGCTGTGTAATAACACCCCATCGGTAGCAAAAAAATAGCCCTGCGCATTGCTTAACACATTGTATCTTGTTTATCTTATCTTAGTAAAAAAAAAAATGTTTTTATTTATTTACAAGATGAACTTTTAAAATGTATTTCCAATCAAAACTTCTTTTTATTCATTTTTTTTTGGGGATATGGGTTTGGAGTGGGAAAGGGTTAGGACCCCTGTCAAGTTTTACATAATTACCCTACTTTCTGAAATGATAAAAAAGGACACCTTTTAGATCCCTTTTACACTGGGGCCACAGGCACGTTGGCGCTAAGCCGCTTCTCGTTCTAGCCGGGCTTTAGCGCTGTTTAAGCTGCTAGCGGGGTGCTTTTAATCCCAAAGAATGGGTTGGAAACTCTAGTGTTGCAACGCTTCCGAAGCGCCATTCATTCCAATGGGCAGGGCATTTTGGGAGTGCTAAATACAGCGCTCCCAAACCGCCCCAAAGATGCTGTTTGCAGGACTTTTCAGAAAGTCCCGCAAGCGCACCCACCCCAGTGTGAAAAGTCACACTTGAATGAATGGGAGGCAGTTTTCAGGGGCTTAGCAGAGGCTATTTCCAGCACTAAAGCGCCTGTAAACCGCTCCAGTGTGAAAGGGGTCTATGTAGTGGAATAACTAGAACCTTTAGGGCCCCAGTGAAAGAAACATTTAAGAGCCCCCCTGCCCCCCTGGGGCCCTTCCTTACAAGCCCTTTGGCGGAAAACCAGGGCCCAGTCGCAAGTATGACCTTTGTGACCCTGGTAGTTCTGCCACTGGTGTCAGTAGTTTTTTATTTTTGTTATTTTATTTTTTATTATTTTTTATTTATTATTTACAATATTATATTTTTTGTTATTTTTTACAATTTGTTTTAGGAGCCCTGTTAGGGGGCTTAGGTGAGATACCAGGGGTCTAAACAGAGCTCTGATGTTCCACCTTTGAGACGGAGAAAAGAGATTGAGGACACAGCCCTCAATCTTCATCTCTTAAACCAGAATGAATGGACAGGAATAGCTCTGTACAGAGCTTCACGTTTATTTACAAATTGCAACATAGTAAACACAGTTTACTATGCTTCAGTTATGAATTGACAGAGTCAGTGATTGGTATGGATCACTGACTCTATTAATTCAGACAAAGAAGGGACAATAAATTATACATTTATTGGCCTCTTCCCCGCTCTTTATCCTGACACATCCCCACAACAGCTGGTGGGAGAGGGGAGGGGGAAATCCAACAGAGCTGTGGGGGACAAGAGGGGCCAGGAGAGCACACAGGGGAAAGCAGAAACAAGCTAGATAGGAGGAGTGGTGGGGGCAGCTGCATATAGAGGAACCAATCTCTTCATTTGCCCTATTCAGGTGTACAAGGGGACTGCCTTATGTTGACATTTTCAGTCTGTTTAAATAAGTGACCTTCCTAAACAGCATCACAGTCAAACCATTAAGCTGCTTTCTCTCAGTGTACTCGAGCAGCAATCATCAGTGAATTAATAATTGGGAACATTTAATAGTCTTTGTGATACAAGGAGTCCTGACATAAACTGTATTAAGGCCCCTTTCACACTGGGGCGTTTTTCGTGCGGTTTAGCGCTAATAATAGCGCTATTATACCGCATGAAAAAATCCTGCCCTGTAGCCTTCAATGTGAAAGCCCGAAGGCTTTCACACTGAAGCGGTGCGCTAGCAGGACCGCTCCAAAAGTCCTGCTAGCCGCTTCTTTACAGCGGTAAAGGAGCGGTGTGTTCACCGCTCCTTTGCCGCGGGTGCCCATTGAAATCAATGGGACAGCGCGGTAATACCGCACGCAAACCTCAGCAATAGCCGCGGTTTGCGGGCGGTATTAACCCTTTTTCGGCCGCTAGCGGGGGTTAAATTCACCCCCCTAGCGACCGCATACCGCGGTAAGAACGACGGTATAGCAGCGCTGCAAATCGCGCTGCTATACCGCCACCGCTCCTGCCCGCCCCAGTGTGAAAGGGGCCTAACATACACCAGCTACCTTGATATATATTGCTAAAAAGACTTTTTCAAGCTGATGTCATATGCAACTCAGCCCAAGTACCTTGGAAACCTCTCACTATTCCTGGATCTATATTTACCATTTGTTTTCCTTTCTCAATTTATTTCAACACTCTCAGGGATATGTTTGTGATTTAGATGACTCACCGAAACTAAGGATTTAGTGTATATATATGTATATCCGTGGCTGAATACCACCATTGTTGGTTTTCAGATATATATATATATTGTACACATACCTTTAGTTTCCTTCACTCATTGAGTAGCAGGGTACATATGCATATGATATTATTGGCCAATGGGGAATTCTTAGAGGGGTAGTAGATCCATCTCGCCTGTCCTTTTTTAGCTTGTTATGTTATATGTTAGTTTCTTTGTGATTTTCTGTATATGTGCTGGGGGAATCTATCCTCCCACTAGTTGTGACGTATTTCTGGGATTAATTGTTACCTAAATTTATCAAACCAATAAAGTCTTTTTAAAGTAGCCGGCCAAGTTGTAGTTGATTCACCTAATTAACCTTCTGTTGGAACTTTCTTCCAACCTCCTCTCTTTTTTTGTTTGTACAAGGGGATAGGTTGAGCATGGGGCTGGTATGCAATTGTGATCCCTGTGACCGCTGTAGGTAAACCCCTGCCTTTTAGCACACAATATGTAAGCAAACAACACATCCATGCCACGGCCCCAAAAAGATCCAATATGCAGAAAATGATTGGCTAAACCACAAAATGCTTTTCTGATCTCTATTTTTTCCTCATATTGGGCTAAATTTACTAAAGGAAATTGCATGTGATATTTGGGTCACGTGACACATTTTTTCCAAATATCACATGCGATATTGAAAATGTCAGTTCACTATCCTTTTTGCGTTATTTACCGCAAATAGCAAAAACGCTCTGTAAATACAGCATGAAACAGTGTTAAAGTCAGTTCACTAAAGTAAATAAATACATGCGTTAAATAAGTAGTGGTCCAGGCATGCAATATTTAAGGAATGTATGAAATTTGTTTGGTAAGAAAGTGCCACACCTCAATGGCCAGGGCATAGAAGTGTTTAACCCCTCTCCCACTGCCGCCTCCTGGCCCTTTAAGTGAATCAAAATGCCAGGAGGCGGAGATGGGCATTTTATTCATGTGACCACTGTGATTGGCGGTCACAGCAGTCATATGATCAAAAAAGTTCCCAATACATACTTCTGATCGGATGCTTTCCATTACACTTCCATTACTGTGCTGGGAGCACACAGGGGGCACAGTGAACTGCTTACATATAGCCGCATTTATGCGGCCACTCGGCATTAGGGGCCACCCCTTGAGAGGCAACATATATGCATGCAGCCAATGGGAAGAACTTAAAAAAGCACCATTTGTTCTGCATTAAGGTGAAAAAAAACCTGGCAGTCATCGGCCCCCCCATTTTATTTACCTGAGCCCGTTCATCTCCTCTAAGGGGACGCGCTGTCTCTCTCGCCACGGGGTCCCAGCTCTTGATTGGCTAGATTGATAGCAGCGCAGCCATTGGCTCCTGCTGCTGTCAATCAAATCCAATTGCACGGGTGCCAGGGGGCGGGCCGAGTCCGGCATTCGTGTCTGTGGATGCAAATGCTGGACTCAGGAGCGCGCCCACAAGGTAACCCCCTGGGAGAGCGCTTCTCCTAGGGGGTTTTCTGAAGCGGGGAGGAGCCGCGAGAGCTGCAGACGGACACCAGAACAGGTGGATCAGGGCCACTCTGTGCAAAACGAGCTGCACAGTAGAGGAAAGTATGACATGTTTGTTATTTAAAAAAAAGAAACGATCCTTTCAATCACTTTAAAGTGGTAGTAAATTGAAGAACTTCTAAAGATGCTGACAGGCAGGGTTTTATAACAAAAGAGATAGGTCTCTTCTGACATAAATGTTCCCCCTTCTTGTCAGCAGGCGATGTGTTCTGAGCCACACATGTGCAGCTAAGACCACATTTACGGCCTGCTCTGGGTGCCGCGGCGATGTCACTCCCACGCACACACGCTGGAGTGATATCACCCCAGCCCGCCCACTCAACCAGCCAAAGATACGAAATCAGGAAGGAAGACCAGGTAGAGATGGAGGCGGCAAGGAAGCTGTGCTGGAGGGCTCTGTTTACAGGTAAGTCTGTCAAAACTAGTATGCAGTGTTTACTAGTACATCATGATTTTTTTTTTTTTATGGTATTTTTATTGAAAAAATTTCAGAACAATACATATCAAACAGTATTTTGAAATATCAATGTAGCGATACCTCCAACTAAGGAGGCCGCAGAATTAGATTTGGGCCCTGAGTGCAGCTCCGCCAACCCCCGGCAATAGGCTCTACCCCCTTCTGGCACAGCTAGTACTAACAGTCAATGATATATCCTATGCAATATAATAACTAAGCAAGGACACAGTAATGAATTGTAATAGATAAAGTGTTTTACTTATTTTCTCAATATGGATAAAGGGGGTAACAGTAATCACAGTTCAAGATAATCACTCCTAAGGGCAGCGTCCTGCCACTCTAACACACTAGGTATTAACACACGCTACAGGTGCGCCATACGGGCGACCGTTAACTAAGTGCCCTATGGCGCAGTAATCAAACACACTAGAATCCCCACCAGGCCTGGTTCTAATATTTAACTTAGTCCTTCTTTCTTCACCGGCAGGTCTGTAATGGTGGTGCACTTTAAACAGAGTATAACTTTGTAATCCAAGGGGTATAGAACTTGGTTAAATAAAGCCGCAGGCTCAGTTCTGACAAGGCTCTTCAATAGGGGTATCAAAATAACTTGTAGGCCACGGCAGTCTATAGGCCTATATACAGTAACAGTATCTTAGCTGGGCTTATGCCCTCTCACCCGCCGGACTACGGATCCAGTCCGGGAAACCTCCACCGGCCGTGTCACACACACTCGATCTCTCCAACGATCGGGTCCCCGATCCAACAAGGCTGTAGCGCACAAAGTCAGATGCCACCCAGGCTCGCAGAGGGGGTGGAAGGCTCTTTGGTGCTGAGCAAGGCCTCAGGCTTCAGGCCTTGCACTCCGACACATCCGCACAGGAGGATCCGTCTGTGAAGTCTCGTGTCCCAAAGAGGCCGAGCCCGGCCGAGCCTCCTTTTATAACCCCTCCCATGAGTCTCTGCGGTGGAACATCTGAAGAATGGGGTTATGGGTGATGTAGTTTCTTCCCATTATAGGGGAACACCCCGCTACACACTCCCCCCACTTAAACTCTTTGGTCCCCAAAGATACATTTTAACAACAACTATATATAACACTGGACAATTCTGAAAACGATGTTGGGATAGGGGATTCCCACCATAACTGAGGGGTAGAATTCCCTTGCCCACAGGTCACATTATCATGGGTGGCCTGCCTAGCTGTGCCAGAGAGTGAGCTGGGGTTGCCCTCCACCAAATGGACAGTGGAGGGATCCGGAATCTCAGCATTTCTCCTAGCAGTGACTACAGAGTCTTCCGAACTGTTCCCCATCTGAGAGTAGGTCAGCTTCTTAGGAGGTCGAATGACTCTTCGAGCCCTTTGCTCTCCTGGAATCTCTGGCTCTGGCGCCACAGGCTCCTCTCCCTCGGAGCAACTATCATGGGCATCTTCCCAGTAATCTGCTGAAGGACTAAAGGGGATGAACTCTGTAGCCTCTGGGTTCAGTGTTTCATCTGTGGTATCTTGGGTGACTGGAAGATTTATGATAGAAGTTCCTGGAGTTGGGGAAGGCCACAGCCAATCAAGTTCTCCCTCCTCATCTCCACTAAGTTGGGAGGCTTCTCCATTTTCAGCTCGGGAGGTCTGTGACCGAGTGTTCGGCCTAGGAGTATCCAAGATAGAGGCCAGTTCAGGGGAGTCTCCCACGGGAGGTATTCTAACTGCCTCCGCAAGTGGGAGCAGGTGATTTCGATGCCATGTCTTCAGTGGGCCTACCTTTCCCTCTGGCTTCACCTTGTAGACAGGTAGGCCCAGCAACTTCCTGCAGATGACATAGGGTTCAGATCTCCATCTGTCTGCAAGTTTGTGCTTTCCGGGGACTCCCAGATTGCGCAACAGTACTCGATCCCCGGGCTGTAGGTCTTGTACCCGGACCTTCAAGTCGAAATTTCTTTTATTCCGAGCTCCCCTTTGATCTGAGGCCGCTTGAGCTTGTTCATAGGCTACTTTCAGGCTGTGTCTGAGCCTGTCCACATATCCTTTGTGGGATGTGGCCGAGGAATGGTCCAGTGAGGTGCCAAAAGCCAAGTCCACCGGTAGTCTCGCTTCTCTCCCAAACATGAGTCGATATGGGGAGTAGCCTGTAGCATCACTGATGGTGCAGTTGTAAGCATGTACTATGGCTGCTATGTGTTGGCTCCAATGTTGCTTTTTCTCGCTTTCCAGAGTCCCTAACATGTTGAGCAAGGTTCGGTTGAACCTTTCTGGCTGAGCATCTCCCTGAGGATGGTAAGGTGTAGTTCGAGTCTTCTTAATTCCCAAAGAATCCAAGAGCTTCCGGATCAGCTTACTCTCGAAGTCCCTCCCTTGGTCTGAATGGAGTCTCTGTGGCAGCCCATAATGGACAAAGTACTTCTCCATAAGTACCTTGGCCACGGTGGAGGCCTTCTGGTCTTTGGTGGGGAAAGCCTGGGCATACCGGGTGAAATGGTCGGTTATCACCAGAACATTTCCTAGTCCACTCAGGTCGGGTTCGAGGCAGAGAAAGTCAATGCACACCAGGTCCATGGGCCCTTGGCTCTGTAGATGGCCCATTGGGGCAGCTTGATGGGGCAAAGTCTTCCTCTGGATGCATCGTGCACATGAGTGGCAGTACTCCTCTACCTCTGCCCTCATGCAGGGCCAATAGAACCGACTTCTGACAAGTTGAAAGGTCCTTTCAGCCCCTAGGTGGCCATGATTGTCATGCAGGGCAATCAGAACAGTCTCCCGATGTTTCTCTGGGAGGAACAGCTGCCACTTATCTTCTGAGCCATCAGAGGGGCCCCTTCGGTAGACCACTCCCTGATGTAACTGCAACCTATCCCACTCCTTCCTCAGCAGGCGAGCTTCTTTTGAAGGTTGACGCATGAGTCTGTTTGGATCCTGATTCTCCAAGGCCTGCAGGACCAATCTCCCCATGGGGTCTTCCAATTGGTCACACCTCAATTCCTTCTTGGACAGTCTTGGTAGGTTGTCCTCTTCCAATTGAGCTACTCCACAGTAGTGTTTGGGGACTCCCACCGTGGTAACTCCTATTTCCTCTGCTCTGGAGCCTCCTCGGGCTTGGAATTCAGCTCCTTGACAAAGGGCCCGCACCCCGTCCGGTGCCACTTGGGTCCAATCTTCTATTTCAATGGTGGGGGAATGAGATCTCCTGGACAGAGCGTCTGCGTCTCGATTCCCCACTCCTGGTCTATACTTAAGGCTGAAGTTGAATCCAGACAGTGCGGCCAGCCACCTGTGTCCAGTGGCGTCCAGCTTGGCCGTGGTGAACAGGTAGGTACGGGGGGGGTTGTTGTCGGTCTTCACAGTGAACTCCGCTCCATACAGGTAGTCTTTGAGCTTGTCTACTACCGCCCACTTGAGGGCCAGGAACTCCAGCTTGTGAGTGGGGTAGTTCTTCTCAGAGGGGGTCAGGCTCCTACTCACATAGGCAACGGGCCGCAATTGCCCCTCGTGTTCTTGGTAAAGTACTCCTCCCAGACCGTCATGACTAGCATCCACGTGCAGTTCATAGGGTTTGGTTGGGTCTGCGTAGGCCAAGACTGGTGCAGTGGTCAGGCTCCTCTTCAATACCTGGAAAGCCTCTTCACACTTCTGATTCCACTGATCTCTGATGGACTCTCCTAGCCTCCTGGGCCCCGAGCCATCCTCTTCTCCTTCAGTCTTGAGCAACTCATTCAATGGTCTAGCAATTCGGGCAAATCCCTCCACAAACCTCCTGTAGTAGGAGCAGAAGCCCAAGAAGGATCTGAGTTCTGTTACTGTGGTGGGCCGTGGCCAGGAGGTAACTGCCTCCAATTTCTCAGGGTCTGTGGCCACCCCTTCTTCAGACACTATGTGCCCCAGATAGTTCACAGAAGACTGGTAGAACCGACACTTCTCAGGCGAAAGCTTAAGTCCTTCCTCACTGAGTCTTCTCAACACTTTTTCCAGCCTCTCTTCATGTTCCTCCAAGGTTCTCCCAAAGACAATGACATCGTCCAGGTATACAAGGACTTCGATCAGGTTCATGTCTCCTACTGTCTTCTCCATGAGACGTTGGAAAGTAGCTGGGGCTCCAGACAGACCTTGGGGCATCCGGTCGAATTCAAAGAACCCCACTGGGGTTATGAAAGCTGTCTTCTCCTTGTCTGCTGGGTGCATCGGAATCTGATAGTACCCACTCTTGAGATCCATAACGCTGAACCATTTGGCTCCAGACAAGCTCTGTAGGGCATCCTCTATCCTCGGAGTGGTGTATTGGTCACGTATGGTTCTCCTGTTGAGAGTCCTGTAGTCGATACAGAGCCTCAATGATCCATTCTCCTTTCGGACCACCACTATGGGAGAGGCATAGGGGCTTCTGGACTCCCGTATCACACCAGTCCTCTTGAGTTCTGCAAGTTGTTCCCTCAGATCCTCCAGATCTGCTAGCGGGACCCGCTGACTCTCTCTCGGAAGGGCTTATCTTCCTGGAGGTGGATCCGATGGGTGGCACTCCTTGCACACCCCACATCAAACTCATCCTTAGAGAAGATCTTCTCCCATCTATTCAACTGGGCCTTGGCTCTCTCTTTCCAAGCCCTGGGCAGATTTGGGTTTTCCATGGACATCTTCTCCCAAACATCCCCTCCTCCACCTGTCCTCTTCACTTCTGACAGGGTAACAGGGGCCGCCGGGCTCACCTGGCCTAGCAGCATTCTGGCTGGGATTTCCATGGGGTCTTTGGTAGTATTCCTAACACTCACTGGAACTCTATAATGGGCCTTCTTCAGGACCTTCAGCGGAATCACTTCCGGTATCACCTCCAGGCCTGAGGACTCACCCCTTAGGTCTGACTCCAGCATGACAAAGGGACCAGGCTGCTCCCAAGTAAGCTTCACAGTGGCCCTGAGACAGGTTACTTCGCCGGGCTGCAACACTACCCCTTCTCTTCCAAGTCTCCACACCTTCCCTATCCCCTCTCCAGGGGTCTCCCGCTCTTGGACCAGCCGTTGGTAGGCTGTCTTCAGCATGGGATGGATCTTGGTAGCTGCTTGTCTTTCTTCTGTCACGAGAGGGGTCAGGAGTCTTCGGACCAGGTCCGTGTTCGTCCCTATTATAAGGGAATTCTTATTGGCTCCAGGCGGCCTAGGGCACACAACTGCCAGGGTGTCAAACACTTCGGCCTTCCCAGCCACGGATGGGTCAAAGGTCATTTTGATGGGAAGGTAGCCGTCGTAAGGGAAACTCTGGGTTCCAATTCCCCATATTTCCAGCTCTTCTATCTTCTGGATAGGCAGATGACTCAGGTGCCTGTCGTAGAAGTCCCGGTATAGTAGGGTCACTTGTGCCCCGGTATCCAGGAGGCCCCTGGTGTAGACTCCCTCCACTTGAATGGGCACTATAGGGGATGGGCCTACCAGCTTCTCTGGATATGGTCCGGCAGGAGCTGCCTTCTTCAGACCTTTTCCCTTTGGACTCTCTCTTGTCCTATTCCCTTTAGACTTGAACCTTTCTTGAGCCTGGTATGCACTGACTTCCCTCCTTTTAATGGGTGTAGGAACCCGCTGAGGGGTACTATTATTTTTCTTGGGTGGGCACCCCCTTTGGGGAGTGCTGTGCCTTTTCTGAGGGGTCTCCCCCCTTCCTCCTGGAGTATAGCTTTGTTAAGGGGTATTGCGTTTCCCCTTTGGTATTCTATCTCTCTTTTTATTTTTCTTCGCATTCAGCTTGGAGTTTACTGAAGGTGATGGGCACCCGGTTGACTCCTTCACCGGGGCCCTCTGGAGTTTCCCGCCGGCTTGCGGTTGTCTGGTCTCTTCTTCTTCGGACTAGAACATGTGGCTGCAATGTGGCCAACTCCCCCACAGTTGAAGCAGACTATATCTCCCCATTCTTGTAAAGGTTCGGGTGCTGAGGCAATCGGGAACAATTCCTTCCTCGGACTTTCTTTCTTCTTGGGACACTCTGTGTCTTTTGCTATCAGAGAGGTCAATATCTCTAACACCTTGGACATCTGAGTTTTTAGGGTGTCTATCTCCGCCTCTCTTTCAGGGGTCATTACTGGATTGACCAGCACCTGTGCGGGTATAACACTTGTCTTATCCTTCTGCTGGTCCTGTTGCAGCGCCTCCTCATCTCTGATGATTTTTATTAAATCAGCATAAGTCAGCAACATTCCTCCTCCCAAGGTTTTCAGGTGCAGCCAGACTGGATCGGAGCGTAGTGCTCCCTTTAAGACTTGCTTCATTCTTGCCGCATCGGCATCTTGGGGCTTCATCCCTTTCTTTAACACAATCTTGAACAGCAGCCTGTTTAGCCTTCTGACATACTCGGAAAGTTTCTCCTCCGGTTTTTGGAAAGTGTGTTCAAACTGGTAGACCATCTCTGTCACCTTGTCTAATTGACCAAACTCTTCCTGCAGCATAGCTAGACAGTCCTGCGCCGTGCACCCTGCATTCCCAAACCGGAAACTTTTCACTGCTTCTGCTGCTGCACCTTTAAGGCTTTCGAACACTCGCTGCCTCTTCTGTGCTTCAGGCACCTCCCATGCCTCCACCGCCTGTAATGCCTGCTCCACCCAGGTATCAAAATCTTCTTCCCCTGCCGGGACAGGGAGCTTCCCTGAGAATATTTTTAGTCTCCGGTAGCTAGTTTCCACATGCACCGTACTTGTCTTCTGACATTTGGCTAGCAAATCCCCTATTGCATTTATCAGTTCTGGTGATATAGCAGTGGCCGGTGCAGGTGCCACCGGGGGTGTCGCCCTGTCTTCTCTTTCAGGTGGAGTTCGGGCCGCAGCCTGTGGCGATCCCGTAGGGGATGGTTCCCTTTCTACAGTTATTGCGCGCGCCAACCTAAATGTTCTGTTGTCTGGCGTCCGCAGACACTTGTGCTTACAGGCCTCTGGCATCCCGTCCCAATATTCCACTAATGCGTATTGATATGAGATGTCTGGGTCTGTCTTTATGTCTATCACCCACGGTGTGTGATCTGGGGACACTGAACTCATTAGTTCCTCTACCGTCTCACTCGACCATTTCTCCCCAGGGAGGCTAATGGCTATCGACTGTTTTGGCTCTGTATTAGCGGCTTTGCACCACTCTTCTACCGCTCTCGGATCCATGGGGTCCATGCCGGCACTTCTGGCGTTCGCTTGCTGCATCAGGATCCCGGACGAGAACCCCCACGTGTAACGATACCTCCAACTAAGGAGGCCGCAGAATTAGATTTGGGCCCTGAGTGCAGCTCCGCCAACCCCCGGCAATAGGCTCTACCCCCTTCTGGCACAGCTAGTACTAACAGTCAATGATATATCCTATGCAATATAATAACTAAGCAAGGACACAGTAATGAATTGTAATAGATAAAGTGTTTTACTTATTTTCTCAATATGGATAAAGGGGGTAACAGTAATCACAGTTCAAGATAATCACTCCTAAGGGCAGCGTCCTGCCACTCTAACACACTAGGTATTAACACACGCTACAGGTGTGCCATACGGGCGACCGTTAACTAAGTGCCCTATGGCGCAGTAATCAAACACACTAGAATCCCCACCAGGCTTGGTTCTAATATTTAACTTAGTTCTTCTTTCTTCACCGGCAGGTCTGTAATGGTGGTGCACTTTAAACAGAGTATAACTTTGTAATCCAAGGGGTATAGAACTTGGTTAAATAAAGCCGCAGGCTCAGTTCTGACAAGGCTCTTCAACAGGGGTATCAAAATAACTTGTAGGCCACGGCAGTCTATAGGCCTATATACAGTAACAGTATCTTAGCTGGGCTTATGCCCTCTCACCCACCGGACTACGGATCCAGTCCGGGAAACCTCCACCGGCCGTGTCACACACACTCGATCTCTCCAACGATCGGGTCCCCGATCCAACAAGGCTGTAGCGCACAAAGTCAGATGCCACCCAGGCTCGCAGAGGGGGTGGAAGGCTCTTTGGTGCTGAGCAAGGCCTCAGGCTTCAGGCCTTGCACTCCGACACATCTGCACAGGAGGATCCGTCTGTGAAGTCTCGTGTCCCAAAGAGGCCGAGCCCGGCCTCGCCTCCTCCTTTTATAACCCCTCCCATGAGTCTCTGCGGTGGAACATCTGAAGAACGGGGTTATGGGTGATGTAGTTTCTTCCCATTATAGGGGTACACCCCGCTACATCAATAAGAAAAATAAGCATTTGAAAAAATATAAAACAGTGGTAGTAAACACAATGTAAACGAAAATAATTGAAAATAATATAAAAACAAACAAACAAAAATCAGTACATGTTGATCATCGAACAAAGAAAGCTACCAGTGAGAGACCATAATTGTCCATAATTAAAAAGATGAGAGTTGAATAGGTATCAAGAGAAGGGGTCAAAGAAATAAAAAAAAAAGGGGGGGGGGAGATGGTAGTAAGGGGCATACAAAAACCATAACAAAACTACAGAGGGAGCTGGGGGTGAAACCTTCACAATAAATAGAAGCAAATGTAGGATGTTAGTAGTAATATCAATGAGAAGTACTGTATATAGAGTGATCCCATGAATCCCATATCTTATCAAATCTATCAACAGCATCCTCTACCATGGCTGTGATATGCTCCATTCTGCAGATATCATTAATAGCTTGTATATGCTGGGCCTGAGTTGGAGAGGAGGTGGACAACCAACATGCAGGAATAGCTGTTTTTGCTGCTAGAAAGACATTCCGGTAAGAGGCCAATTTATTCAAAGCTTTTCCCAATCCAGGGATTGAGAGGCCCAGAAGGAGGTGTACCAGATCTAGCCGGGTGGGGGAATCCA
Organism: Rana muscosa; assembly: GCA_029206835.1. Classification (NCBI taxonomy): domain Eukaryota; kingdom Metazoa; phylum Chordata; class Amphibia; order Anura; family Ranidae; genus Rana; species Rana muscosa. Next base: position 483,959,340 of record CM055116.1, read on the forward strand.
AAATCTGCTGAAGCAAGGACACGACTTTCGTTTTAATTCGTTAATTAATTAATTTTGTTTCGTTAGATTCGTTAAATTTGTTAAATTCGTTTTCGGATTTTGTTTAGTTTTCGACCGAATTCGAAAAATCGGTCGCATTCGAAAATATTTCAACCGAATTCTAAAATATTTCTTCCGGATTCGAAAATATTTCAATATGATTCGAAATTATTTCAATATGATTCAAAATGATTTCAACCGCATTCGAAATTATTTCAACCGGATTCGAAAAAATTTCAACCGGATTCGATAATATTTCAATCAGATTTTTTGCAGATTACTTTTTATTTCCATCAGATCTCCTGCAGTATATTCACATTTATTTAATTTTTTTGCAGATCTCCTGCAGACTATTAGCATCTATTTTATTTTTCTTTTCTTTTTCTTTTTTTGCATTAGAGCAGCCATTTCATTTATTTCAGCAGATCTCCTGCAGACTATTAGCATCTATTTCATTTAATTTTTTTTGCAAATTACTATTTATTTCCATCAGATCTCCTGCAGTATATTAACATCTATTTCATTTTTTTTGCAAATCTCCTGCAGACTATTAGCATCTATTTCATTTTTTTTGCAAATCTCCTGCAGACTATTAGCATCTATTTCATTTTTTTTGCAAATCTCCTGCAGACTATTAGCATCTATTTCATTTTTTTGCAGATCTCCTGCAGACTATTAGCATCTATTTCGTGTTTCTTTTATTTTTATTTTATTTTTTTGCATTAGAGCAGCCATTTCCTTTATTTCAGCAGATCTCCTGCAGACTATTAACATCTATTTCATTTATTTTTTTTGCAGATTACGGTTTATTTCCATTCGATCTCCTGCAGACTATTAGCATTTATATAATTTTTTTGCAGATCTCCTGCAGACTATTAGCATCTATTTTATTTTTCTTTTCTTTTTCTTTTTTTGCATTAGAGCAGCCATTTCATTTATTTCAGCAGATCTCCTGCAGACTATTAGCATCTATTTCATTTAATTTTTTTTGCAAATTACTATTTATTTCCATCAGATCTCCTGCAGTATATTAACATCTATTTCATTTTTTTTGCAAATCTCCTGCAGACTATTAGCATCTATTTCATTTTTTTTGCAAATCTCCTGCAGACTATTAGCATCTATTTCATTTTTTTTGCAAATCTCCTGCAGACTATTAGCATCTATTTCATTTTTTTGCAGATCTCCTGCAGACTATTAGCATCTATTTCGTGTTTCTTTTATTTTTATTTTATTTTTTTGCATTAGAGCAGCCATTTCCTTTATTTCAGCAGATCTCCTGCAGACTATTAACATCTATTTCATTTATTTTTTTTGCAGATTACGGTTTATTTCCATTCGATCTCCTGCAGACTATTAGCATTTATATAATTTTTTTGCAGATCTCCTGCAGACTATTAGTATCTATTTCATTTTCTCATCAGATCTGCAGACTATAAGCATCTATTTCATGTTTTTTTTTGCAGGTCTCCTGCAAACTATTAGCAGCCATTTCCCTAGTCTAGTCTATTTCTAGTCTATTTTCTATTTCTATTCTAATCTTTTCTAATTGGAATTTGAATTCATTCTATATGAAATTTGAATGTCGGAACATGGTTTATTGTAATCTTTTCTATTCGGTTGGAATAATTTCGAATCCGGTTGAAATATTATCGAATTTGGATGAAATATTAACGAATGCGGATGAAATATTATCGAATCCGGTAGAAATATTTTCAAATTTGGTTGAAATATTTTCGAATGCGACCGATTTTTCTAATTCCAATTAGAAAAGATTAGAATAGAAATAGAAAATAGACTAGAAAAACAACAGAATAGAATATAGATACTATCTATTTCATTTTTTTTGCAGATTACTATTTGTTTCCATAAGATCTCCTGCAGACTATTAGCATCTATTTTTTTGCAGATCTCCTGTAGACTATTAGCATCTATTTAATTTATTTTATTTTTTTGCAGATTACTATTTATTTCCATCAGATCTCCTGCAGTATATTAACATCTATTTCATTTTTTTTGCATATCTCCTGCAGACTATTAGTATCTATTTATTTTTCTCATCAGATCTGCAGACTATAAGCATCTATTTTATTTTTATTTTTTTGCAGGTCTCCTGCAAACTATTAGCAGCCATTTCCCTAGTCTAGTCTATTTCTAGTCCATTTTCTATTTCTATTCTAATCTTTTCTAATTGGAATTTGAATTAATTCTATACGAAATTCGAATGTCGGAACATGGTTTATTATAATCTTTTCTATTCGGTTGGAATAATTTCGAATCCGGTTGAAAAATTATCGAATTTGTTTGAAATATTTTCGAATTTGGTTGAAATATTTTCGAATGCGACCGATTTTTCGAATTCTAATTAGAAAAGATTAGAATAGAAATAGAAAATAGACTAGAAAAAATAGAATAGAATAGAATAAAATATAATATATATATTGTATTTTTTTTTATTCTGTTCTATTGTTTTTCTATTCGATTCTTTCCAATATTTTCGATTGTTTTCAAATTTGATTAGACTAGAATTTTTTTCGAATTTTGTCCGTGGTTTTTCGATTCGAAACGTTATATCGGATTCCGTTGAATTCGTTAGCATTGTAATTCATTAATTTGGATGCGTCCGAATAATGAAAATTCGTCCGAATTTCGATTTGGAAGGAAATGAAATGCACATGCCTAGACACGACCATGGGCCAGAAAGGAGCAATCAGTTCACATTGCCAGAAAATATATGATAATGAGTACCTCTGGATTTACCACATCTCCAACAGAGAGGAGAGTGGGAAGGATCATAGCGATGTAAAACCTTAGGAGTGCTATACCAAAAAAATAGCACTTTGAATGCTGTCTATCTTTGCGCCACACATCCGGATATTTTGGAAGTTGAGGTCCAAATTTTAGCCCATTGAGGGGGAGAGATTTGTTGTTGTGTAAGATTCGACCAATTACTCATGTATGAGTGGAGTTCCAAGGAAATGGGGAAGGTTTTCTTGCAGGAGTTGGTATATAGCAGATATTAGTCGTGTTTGGTATGGTCCCTGAGAACAAATAACTTTGAAGTGCATAGGTTTGGTTAGAGTAAGGGAGGGCGAGAGAGTTGCTAAATAGTGTGTTATTTGGAGATATGAGAATAGCAAATGGTTTGGGATTTGGCTTGTAGATTGAAGGTCCTGAAAGGAGCGAAGTTTGCGGGTGACAGGGTGCACAAGATGTCGGAGTTGGAACAGGTCCGCCTTAGCCCAGGGAAACATCCGAGTATGGGAAAGACTATCAGGGAGCAAGGGATTAAAGAGTACATTAGAAAGCGGGGGACATGAGGATGCCAGAGAAAATTTGGTGCAACAGGAATGCCAGACCCTGAGTGTGAACAGCATAGGGCCCAAGCAGAAGTCATGGAGCTTGGGATCTGAGAATAATGCAGGAGACCAAACAAGGGAGCATGGATGAGTCGGGAACAGAGAACCCATCTCTATCTCCGTCCATCGATTCGGGGGTTGCATACTAGACCAGGATACAACCGCACGGAGGTGGGAAGCCAGGTAGTACTTATGATTATCCGGAGCACCCATACCTCCCTGACCTCTGGGGGAAAAGATGACCGAGCTGGCCACTATATGTGCCCTATCTTGCCATCTAAAATTAAGAAACCACCTTTTAAGGAGTTTCAATTGAGCCATTGGGATCAGAACAGGTAGCGTTTTGAAAAAATACAATAATTTTGGCATAACAGACATCTTCATCACATTAATCCTGCCTAGCCAAGATATCGGGAGGGTGTTCCATCTATTTAGCATGGCTTTGATAGATTTGAACAGGGGAACATAGATGGCTGAGTAAAGGGTGGAATATGGTGGTGTAAGTTGAACCCTTAAATATTTTAAAGAGGTGCACCAGCGGTAGGGATACGAGTTCCTAAGCGAGAGGAGATCTGCAGGAGGGAGGTGTAAGGGCAGGACTTCTGTTTTTGACGTGTTCATTTTGTATCCCGATAGGGAGCTAAACTGGGATAATAGTGCAGGGATGGAAGTGAGACATGAACGTTAATGAGAGTCAAAAGCACGTCGTCAGCAAATAGAGACAATTTATATTCCCTTTGTAGCATGGGGCCCTCACATATGTCTGGGTATGATCTGATGGCCTCAGCTAAAGGCTCCAGGCAGAGAATGAAAAGGAGGGGAGAAAGGGGACATCCTTGCCTGGTACCATTTGACATGGGGAACGAACGGGATGGTAAAGGAGGCCAATTGGACCTGAGAGAGAGGGTTAGAGTAGAGGGAGTGTAAGGCCGTGAGAAAAGGACCCCGTATTCCAAATTTAGTAAGGGTAGCAAACATATAAGGCCAGCTCCATCTATCGAATGCCTTTTGGGCATCAAGACTAAGGATTAGGGCAGGGCGTCGGACTCTGTTCAGCATGTCAATGAGATCGATGGTTCGTCTGGTGTTGTCCCCAGCGTGTCTAGTGGGGACAAAACCCACTTGGTCTCTATCTATCAGTTTCATCAGAAATTGGGAAAGGCGATTAGCCAGAATTGTAGTAAAAAGCTTATAGTCTCAATTTAAAAGTACAATCGGCCTATAGCTGTCTGGGAGCGAAGGATCCTTATCCGGTTTGGGTATGACTGTAATATAGGAGTGTAGAAATTGTTGGTGGGGGTGCAGACCCTGGTGAAGGGAATTATATAGGGATACCAAATGTGTTGAAATAATCGGGAGAAAAGTCTTATAGTAAGAGTAAGGGAGCCCTTCCGGGTCAGGGGATTTATGGGATGGGAGGGATTTGACAGTGTAAGTAAGCTCCTCTTCAGAAATGGGGATATTCAAAGCCTGTACATCAGCCTCAGTGAGCTTGGGGAGATGGAGATCGGCCATAAACGTCTCGAAAGCCGTTTGATCGAACGGAGGGTGTTGGACAGGGGTAAGGCTATTATAAAGTTTATCACAAAATTTGCCAAAAACTTGAGTCATTGTCTGCAGGCAGTAGGTAGGGGTCCCATCTGTGCGTTTTATGTGGTCCGGGAAGGAAAGGGAAGGTCTAGGGTTGAGCCTGGAGACCAACATTCTATGCAGCTTATTTGAAAATTCGTAGAATTTTTGTTTAGCCCAGAGAAGAGATTAATCTATTTTTGACAAGTCTAGGGACTTTATGCGGTTACGTAGGGAGGTTACCGTGTGCAGCCAGTCCATCGTGGGGGCACGGAGCAAAGAACGTTCAGCAGCTGCTAGTTCAGATATTAGCGAGGACCTCAGAAGGACCGAGTCCCTCTTTCTCTGAGATCCCACAGAGATGCACTGTCCCCTAAAGAATGCCTTATGGGCCTCCCAAAGGACAGACGGGCTGGACACGGAACCTGTATTTAGTTAAAAGTATTCAGTTAAAGCGGTAAAGAGTTTGTCCTTAGCTTCAGGGTGTTTTAGTAGAGATTCATTGAGCCTCCAGTGGCACCTCCTGGGGAATGCAGCTGAGAGGCAAAGATCTAGGGACAGAGGGGCATGGTACGACCAGGTAATAGGGCCCAGGTCGGAGGACACCATATGCGAAAAGCAGTGGGGCTGATACCAGAAAGTAGTCCAGTCTGGAAAACATCTTATGGGGGGGAGAGTAAAATGAGTACTGCCTACCCATGGGATGTTTAATCTGCCATGCATCAAACAAACGGTGGTTTCGGATCAGTTTCCTAAAAGAGGGGACTAGTGATGATTGTGAGACGGGGGAGGACATGTCATGGAACAGAGATTTCCTATCCCGAGTGGGCGAGAGGACAGCATTGAAGTCACCTCGAATTATCATAAAAGGTTCAAATACCTCAGTTAGAAATTTTATTTGACCAGTGTTAGGAGCATATACATTCATGATCGTTATAGGGTTAGATAGGTAAGTGCCCTCCAGAACTATATAATGGCCATGGGGATCTAATTGGGTGAACTTGATCTGGAGGGGACAGGAGCGTTTAACCAAAACAGCCAAGAAAGACACTGGGTAGTGTCTAGAAGCGAATTTCAGGGATCCTCCGGCTCGGAAAATGCGTCTCCTGAACCAGGATTAGATCCGCACCGGAGGCACTGAATTCCTTCAAGGCCATCCATCTTTTCTTTATGGAATTCAAACCTTTCACATTATATGATAACAGTTTCAGAGCCATGAAAAAACAGTACAATTCAGCTTAAGAATATTCAAAACAATGGGCAGTAGCCCAGCAGTAAAAGCATATGAGTGTAGCCATAGGACAGACCCTAGTCTGTCCAAGAGTTCACTTGAAGTGGAGTTCCACCCTAAAAAAAATACACCATAATCCTGCAAAAAATAGCAAAAAAAAATAGCAAAAAAAAAATGTACTCCCCAGAAAAGGCGGTTGCTATGCGGATGTTCCTAATCTGCCTCTTCCTAGTCCACGCCAGGTCTTCTTCCTCGTCCTCCTCACGTTGTCTTCTGGTGAATGGGGCGCGCTGCCTTCTGGGAACTGTGTGTATCCCAGAGAGCAGCCGCCCATTCATACAGCGCCGCGAGACTCGCGCATGCGCAGTAGGAAACGGGCAGTGAAGTCGCAGGCCTTCACTGCCTGTTACCCTTAGTGAGGATGGCGGTGCCGGGACCTGCCAGGATCGAGGGGTCGGCCTCAGGGGGCCAACATCGCAGGCGCCTAGGACAGGTAAGTGTCTTTATTAAAAGTCAGCAGCTACAGTGTTTGTAGCTGCTGACTTTAAAAAAAAAAATTGCGGGTGGAATCACGCTTTAACATGGGATGATCAACAATAATACAAAAAAAAGAACAAAAATTAAGATTTTTTTTTAAAAATAGAACAGCAATACCTGAACTGTCATGAGGCGGTTCAAAAAGGGGACCATAAAAGAGTATGTAGCTTGGAAACAAAAAAGCCTGTATGGCCCAAAAAAAAAAAAAAAGGAACAACATCAAAAAAAGGCCTGAGCAACAAGGACTACTCAGGAATCCTCGGCCGCAGCCCCAGGACCAGTAGGGGAGCATAGCAATCTCCAACATGGTGAGGGACCCGCGACTTCCCGCCACGATGATCCGCCTATAATGTTACCTGTTCAAACACTCCTCGAGATTACCTGGTGAAGAGCAGCCGTAGAAGAACCAGAGAAGAAGAAAAAACAGCAGTTTCTTTCAAAAACAGATCAAAAAACAACAAGAGAAAAAAGAGCAGTAACATAGCTGAAACTTTGCAGGGCGCCTCCATGGGAACGCGAGATGTAAACACAGTGGTCCCTTGAAGGGGATCGACTAATAGTCGTGATCCCAAATGGGACAAAAAGAAAGTAGGAGCAGGAGGGTAGCCCACATCAGATCAATTGGATGGTCTAGGGCATTGAGAGCGCTGGGGTGTGGAGAAGGCCTTCTATCCTCTTCCTCTCACCGGGGTCCAGATCCTGGAAGGAGCCGATAGGGGACGTGGGGTGGCAGACGAGGCCTGGTCCTCCTCTGCAGGGAGCGGGGGCAGGCCCAGACGTTTGATAAATGCATCCCCTTCCTGAAGATCACGGAGGACATATTGGACCCCATCCAGGGTATTGTTGAGGCGGAAAGGAAAGCCCCAGTAGTAAGAAACCTTGTGCAGCTGAAGGTGAGAGGTGATGGGCCGTAGAGAGTTGCGCTTGGCCAATGTAATCGGAGAGAGTCACTGAACAGTTGAATTTTGTCTCATTTGTAGTCAATGCCTGACCTATTGCGTGTGGCCCTGGTCAGGGTCTCTTTACTCTCATAAAAGTGGAAACGTACCACTATGTCACAGGGTTTAGCCCCCGCAGGGGGTTTAGGGGCCAGGGACCAATGTGCACAATCTAGGCGCCAGTCAATGTCCACAATTTTAGGTGCAAGGGTGTTGAAAAGGCCCAAAAGATAAGGCCTAATGTTGTTGTCAGCCACCGTTTCAGGGACTCCGTGGATTCTAAGATTCTGGCGTTGTTCCCTATTCTCAAGGTCCTCCTGCTGGAGCTGTAGTTGGGATACTGAGTTTTTAAGGAGGGCATTCTCCTCTTCAAGAGCCTGTACATAATGCAAAGTCTCATCAAATTTTGTCTCCAGGGTAGCTGTGCGTTCACCAAGTGCATCTATTTCCCCCCTGAGTTCTCTAGAAATCCTCCCCATCTCCTGAGCAATGTCTCTGGTTACCCGCTGGGCCAGAGCCTGGAGTTTGAGGTCCATCATCTCCGGAGTCAGGACCGGTTGAGGAGAGGGGGCAGTGTGTGGGAGGATGGCCTGCTGCGATCCATCCTCCGCCATCAGGGTGCTGAAGTAATCCTCCGGATCTCCCTAGAAAATCGAGAACGGGGATTGAGGCCTGGTCAGAAAGCGATCCATGGTGGAGGAGGGCCGCGGGGGCTGTGTGGCTCGGTAATGGGATCGCTGATCCCCGATTTTGCCCATGAAGTGCCGGGGGAAGTCGAGAAGCTGTACAGAGGCCGCGGATCACGGGACGGGAGCGGAGCTCAGGAGTCGCGCGTCCGCCATCTTAGAGAGCTGCGCATACGCCCTGTAACAAAGACTTTACTACCGCTTTAAGTTCAAAACTACAGAATAATTTAAGTGGAATATGACCAACTACTACCAGCTCTACCATGACCTGGATAAGTGAAAACCATTACAATCATATGGAAATAAATGAACTACTATCTTCTTTGGTCAGTGTTAAGAGGTCACATTATTATTATTTTTTACCCAAGAATCGCACAACTTTGAGACAAAATTTGAAAAATTTTCACACTTTACTCAAATAGCAAAATTTGTGAATCTTGTGTGAAAACAATCATAAATAGAACCCAAAGTGTAGTCTGAGGTCTATGTATTTCTAAATGATTTTATATCTTACTAAGATTGTGGCGGGACATCAAACTGCGAGTTTTCCAGACTACTCTAATATATAGAAACATCATGAAGTAGCAATAAATACCTGCAGACAAATTTCATTGAGGGTCAGTTCCTATTGAATCTTTGTTCTACCACAGATCTTTGGACATTGCTGAAAAAAAAAAAAGACTAATAAAGTAGGAGCTACTGCAATGGTTCTTGACAGTAGGGATGTGCTTTATGTTCGAGTCGAACATGAGTTTGACTTGAACATTGGCTGTTCGCCCGTTCGGCGAACAGCAAACAATTTGGGGTGTTCGCGGCAAATTCGAAAAGCCGCGGAACACCGTTAAAAGTCTATGGGAGAAATCAAAAGTGTTAATTTTAAAGGTTAATATGCAAGTTATTGTTATAAAAAAAGTGTTTGGGGACCTGGGTCCTGCCCCAGGGGACATGTATCAATGCAAAAAAAAGTTTAAAAAATTGCAGTTTTTTCGGGAGCAGTGATTTTAATAACGCTTAAAGTGAAACAATTAAAGTGAAATATTCCTTTAAATTTCGTACCTGGGGGTGTGTGTATAGTATGCCTGTAAAGTAGCGCATGTTTCCCGTGTTTAGAACTGTCCCTGCACAAAATGTAATTTTTAAAGGAAAAAAAGTAATTTAAAACTACTCGCAGCTATTCATGAATTGTCGGGTCCTGGCAATACAGATCAAAATCATTGAAAAAAAACCGGCAGGGGTCTCCCCCAGTCCATTACCAGGCCCTTTGGGTCTGCTATGAATATTAAGGGGAACCCTGAACCAAAAAAAAAAAAGCGTGGGGGCCCCCCAAATTCCATATCAGGCCCTTCAGGTCTGGTATGGATATTAAGGGGAACCCCGCACCAAAATTAAAAAAACTAAATGGCATGGGGTCCCCCCAAAAATCCATACCAGACCCTTATCCGAGCACGCAACCTGGCAGGCTGCAGGAAAATAGAGGGGAAGAGAGAGCGCCCCCCCCTCCTGAACCATACCAGGCCACATTCCCTCAACATGGGGAGGATGTCACGGGGCGGGGTCACCCGTCTACTACAGGAGAAAGCCGGGGGTTACCGAATGATGTGGATGGGTGACCCTGCCCCGTGACGTCACGGGGTGAGGTCACCCGCCCACGTCATAGGGTATGGTCACCCGTCCACCCTATGATGTGGACGGGTGACCCCACCCCCTCTTACGTCATGGGGGGTTTCGTGTGGAGTGGAGACTGGAGACTGCAGCATCGCTGGACATCGGATCCCAGCGGGACATAGAGAACAAGGCTGGACAAACTGGATTACATCGCTGGAATGTTTTTTTTTTTTTTCTTTTTTTTTAATAAAGGACTTATCCCAACTGTGTCTGTGTTTTTTTTTTTTTCTTTACACTTTCTTCAATGTACCCCGTTACCAATTCACATAGGGGGGGCCGGAATCTGGGGGTCCCCTTTGTTAAAGGGGGCTTCCAGATTCCGATAAGCCCCCCGCCCGCAGACCCCCACAACCACCGGGCAAGGGTTGTGGGGATGAGGCCCTTGTCCCCATCAACATGGGGACATCCTCTCCATGTTGAGGGCATGTGGCCTAGTATGGTTCAGGAGGGGGGGCGCTCTCTCGTCCCCCCTCTTTTCCTGCAGCCTGCCAGGCTGCGTAGTCGGATAACAGTCTGGTATGGATTTTTGGGGGGACCCCACGCCATTTATTTTTTTTGATGCGGGGTTCCCCTGAAGGGTCTGATATGGAATTTGGGGGGACCCCCACGCTTTCTTTTTTTTTTGGTTCAGGGTTCCCCTTAATATTCATACCAGACCAAAAGGGCCTGGTAATGGACTGGGGGGACCCCTGCCGTTTTTTTCAATGACTGATCTGTATTGCCGGGACCCGACAATTCATGAATAGCCGCGAGTAGTTTTAAATGACTTTTTTTCCTTTAGAAATGACAGTTTGTGCAGGGACAGTTCTAAACACGGGAAACATGCGCTACTTTACAGGCATACTATACACACCTCCCAGGTACGAAATTTAAAGGAATATTTCACTTTTAGCATTATTAATATCACTGCTCCCGAAAAAACTGCAGTTTTTGCATTGATACATGTCCCCTGAGGCAGGACACGGGTCCCCAAACACTTTTTATCACAATAACTTGCAAATTAACCTTTTAAAATGAGCACTTTTGATTTTTCATGTTCGTGTCCCATAGACTTTAACGGTGTTCGCGTGTTCAAACGATTTTTTTGCCTGTTCGCATGTTCTGGTGCGAACCGAACCGGGGGATGTTCGGCTCATCCCTACTTGACAGCTAAGATGAACGACTAGACCTGAAGAGTGATACAAAAAGTACCAGCATCCTAGAGTGACCATTAACCTAACCTCCTAAACAAAAACATATTTTTATATATCTCTCAACAGACTATGTGAACAGATGCAGAGGGTCGCTATTGGTAAAAATACATACAGTATAGTTACCAAAACTATGCATGAAAACCACCAAAAAGGATAAGTGATAGCTTATATCACATTCAGGGCCGGATTTCCCACAAGGCCAACAAGGCCAGGCCTCGGGGCGGCACTGTGTGAAAGGGCGGCGCCGCGGAGGAGACAAGTCCTCCTAAAATTCATTTACTGTGTCCCCGGCCGCCTGAAGCTCCGGCCGCAATTTTTCAAAGTCCGGCCCCCTGTGATTGGGCCATGGGGGTCATGTGCGGCGTGGGGCTGGCCTGTCCGTGATCTTGAACTCCCCCCTCTGCACATGACCTCCATACGCCCAATCACAGTGCCCGGGACACTAAACAAACATGGCGGCCGCCTCCTCCTATCCTCCAGGCCTATGTCCATGATGCAGGACAAGCAGGTGAGGAGGAACACAGACTGGGGAGAAAAACGGAGGCAGAGACAGAGCGGCAGAGGCAAAGAGAGAGTGAGGCAGAGAGACAGAGGCACTGAGAGAGAGAGAGAGAGAGAGAGAGTGAGGTAGAGAGACAGAGGCACTGAGAGAGAGAGAGAGAGAGACACAGAGGCACTGAGAGAGAGAGACAGGCACTGAGAGAGACAGAGGCACAGAGAGCGAGAGACAGAGGCAAAGAGAGAGCGAGAGACAGAGGCAAAGAGAGAGCGAGAGGCAAAGAGAGAGCGAGAGACAGAGGCAAAGAGAGAGCGAGAGACAGAGGCAAAGAGAGAGCGAGAGACAGAGGCAAAGAGAGAGAGAGAGACAGAGGCAAAGAGAGAGCGAGAGACAGAGGCAAAGAGAGAGAGACAGAGGCAAAGAGAGAGAGAGAGACAGAGGCAGAGAGAGACAGAGGGAGAGAGAGGCAAAGAGAGAGAGATCCAAAGAGAGAGAGAGAGGCAAAGAGAGAGGCATAGAGAGAGAGAGAGACAGAGAGAGAGAGAGAGGCAAAGAGAGAGAGAGAGACAGAGGCAAAGAGAGAGAGACACACAGAGGCAAAGAGAGAGAGAGAGAGGCAGAGACAGAGAGAGAGGCAAAGAGAGAGAGGCAGAGAGAGACAGAGGCAGATAGAGAGTGAGAGACAAGGGCAGAGAGTGCAAGTGACATTCCCATCTGGTGGCAGGCAGCGTGGCAATTGACATTCCAATGTGGTGGCAGGCAGCGTGGCAAGTGACATTCCCATCTGGTGACAAGCGACTGTGGCAAGTAACACGCTCAGAGCTCCCACTCATTCTGCTTTATGGTGAGTTGAACTATTTCATTTTATATTACAATGTAATGATAGAAACAATGCATTTCAATCATCCTGGACACCATAACAACCATGGTGCCGGAATGATTGAAGCACTAACACCAGTCATTGTCTGCGAAAAATCGATTACCCCCCCCCACGCGTCGCCCCCCCGCCCCCCCCTATGTGATGGTGGGGGGGCGGCATTGAAGGACCCGGCCTTGGGGCGGCAAAGGGAGTAAATCCGGGCCTGATCACATTCACAAAATGTAACAAAGGCTTAAAAAGAAATATGTAGGCTGTTATTGCTGACCTCTTCTCTGGCTGTCATACTGACCCAGAACAGGTATGCAATTTAGGAGGACTGCTTTTACTTGCATGGTTGCCCCGGCTAAGTGATACAAATAGCTCTGAATTCAATAGATAAGTATGACAGCTGACTATAGGCATTTTTATAACAAGGTCAGCAATGGGGGCCTACATATTTCTCTCAGTCTTGCTTTAAGCCACTGACCATACACGAATATGCAGATGAGGTCTTCTGATTAAGGCTAGGTTCACATCTATGTGTTTTTTTAGTGCTGAAGCACAGAAACGCACAACAGTTCTTCTTTTTTTTTTTTTTTTTTTTTAACAGAAGGAATCTTTATTGAAAAAAATTACAGCATGTGTAGATTGAAACAGCAGTACAGATTGTGAGAACAAATTGGTATATAATGTTGAATATATACATACAAGTAGAAAATAGGACAAGAAAGAGACAAAGGTCTTTCCCAGGTAATCAGGTAAAAGTTATCTCCACCATACATCCTCCACAATGTTTGAAAACACATCAAAATATACAGATGTAGGGTAGCCCTATCACTGCACTATCCCTCTCCATCATCACCCCAGAAGTAATGGAGGGGGAAGAGAGGGGATAGGGAGAAAGGTCCCCCACATCCTTGTAGGAGCAGATCCAAAAGTGAAGAAGTTAGGATGGAAGGGAGGGAGCAGGGGAGGGGGGAAGGAAAAAGGGGGGGAGGAAGGAGAACCATGACAGCCTGAGGTAAGGGACCATATTTAATATTACTATACAGTATAAAAGAAGTTCTTGTCAGTTATCTCACACTGTGAGGTATCTAGCCTGTATCCATTATGACCATTTTTTGTCAAACTTCTTTGGGCAGTTATGCCTCATATACAGTGCCTTGAAAAAGTATTCATACTGTGAGGGTGCGACTTTGTGCGACCTTCAAGAGGGTTGGTTTATGCCAGATTTGGTAAAGAAAGACACGCTGATGGAACAGCTGTGTCTTGGGCTATTTAGTTCAGAGGTGATTATGGAACAGGGCTCCACCCAATAGAGAGGAAGTCTGTGTGCATGACAGTCGAGTGGGCTTCCATCCTCTGAGTGGAGACAAAGGCGGTGCATGTCTGCAGGAGGCAGACACCATTAGTGATACAGAAACAAAGGTGCAGACCAGGAGAAGCTAGGAGAAAGCTGAAACTCTTGGACACTGTTTGGGTCTGAGGAACAGACCGTCAGGCCTAGGCTAAAGGCCTGGATCGCTAGAATGTAAAGCTACGAGGCTACTGTTAGTATGAAAGTTACAGGAATGGTGGAACCCCCCCCCCCTGTGAATACTACAGATGTGTTTGTGAACTTTCGTGCTTTTAAATAAAAATGGGCTACCATGATCTTAAACAGAGTTGCTGACTGGCTTGCATCACTGGAAATACGCATCCACCACAAGAGCTAACAACCCCCAATCTTACAAGTGGTGGAGATATTGCTTTGGGCAGTTTTTGGAAGAGTTCCAGATCCTCGCATACCAAAAACAGTGAGTAAAAAGAAACTGTGTGTTTAACAGCAAAACTGTAATGAACAGCCTATCTGAAGGAAAAGTTAAAGTTTTCTGCGGTGAACTGCTGCTAGCTGTGTGTGGCAGCCAGGCGAACTGCATTGCACAGGAGTTCAATTAATGGACTGTGTTGTATACAGGTGATGTGCCTGTGGAAGTGAGCTCAAGCAGAGAGTAAAGTCTACATGTGAAAGCGTGCTGTTTGCAAAGTCTTGGAGACAGTACTTTAAAACTTCACCCTGGCTGATGACACGGGTTCACCTGAGGTGCGGGGTCTAAGCACTGACCGGTATTCACCAGGGCTCCTAAAGGTGGAGATAGGCTTCGCTGCGTGTCAGTGCCAGGTCGCGGTCCTCAGATTAGCCCCACCAGGGGGTGAGCAAGCCGGGGTCCAGAAACAGATAACACAGGTAGGGATCAAGCAGAAGCGTAGTCGGGGACGAGCCAAAAGTCGGTAACAGATAGTTGCAGGTTGGAATTCAGCAGAAGCGTAGTCGGGTACGAGCCAAAAGTCGGTAGTGAGTGGTAGCAAAGATGCGGTCGGCAGCAGTAGACAGGAGCAAGATATTGGCTGGTGAAGACACAATATTCTGGCAACCAGGAAGTGCAGGGACATGGCTTAAATCAGGAAGTTCCTGGGAGTAGCAAAGGGTTCAAGGTTCAAGGCAAACAAGATTCAAGACAAGAAAGATCATTCAAGGAATTGTCTAATGAACTATCCAAGGAGCTGTCCAGCATTCCAGGTGGCTCAGCAAGCAGAGTCACCACCAGACACACCAGAGGTCCCAGGTTCAAGCCCAGGTCCCAACAGTACTCCCCTCCTTCCAGGATGTCCCCTGGACGTCTTAGGGCCAGGTTTCTGAGGAAACCTCTGGTGGAATTCCCTTGTTAATCTAGGGGCATGAACATTCTTTTCAGGCTCCCAAGAATTTTCTTCTGGCCCATATCCTTCCCATTGAACCAAATATTGCAATTTGTTCCTAGAGATCCTGGAGTCAAGAATTTTTCCCACCACATATTCTTCTTCACCCTGTACCTCAACAGGTGGAGGAGGAGGATGAATTCTTCCAGAAAAAGTATTTTCATGAAACTGCTTGAGTAGCGATATATGAAAAACAGCGTGAATCTTCATATTGTCAGGAAGTTTTAGGCGAAAAGTGACCGGGTTGATTTGAGCAGAAATCTCAAAAGGTCCCATAAACTTTTGACCCAACTTAGCACATGGAACCTGAACCTTTAAATTTTTGGTAGATAACCAAACTTTGTCACCTACCTGAAAGGTGGGAATAGACCTACGGTGTCTGTCAGCGGCCTTCTTGTAATATTCCTGCGCCTCCTTCAATGTATCAGTCAATCTCTCCTGGATCTCATGTAATGAAGTTAGTCTGTTGGTAACAGCAGGAATTGAAGTTGAGATAGGGAGATCAGGAATAAAAACTGGATGATACCCGGTGTTTAAGAAAAATGGGCTTTGGGAAGTGGAGCTATGTTTAGAGTTATTATAAGCAAACTCTGCCGTAGGAAGGTAGTCCACCCAGTCATCCTGGAGATAACTCACAAAACATCAAAGGTATTGCTCCAGAGTTTGATTGGTCCTCTCGGTCTGACCATTAGACTGTGGATGAAAAGCTGAGGGCAGATTAATTGTTACACCCAAAGCTGAGCAAAAACTTCTCCAAAATTTTGAGGTAAACTGTACCCCTCTGTCAGACACCACATCATCAGGAATTCCATGAAGTTTAAAAACTTCTCTAACCATTACCTCAGCAGTATGTTCGGCGGAGGGTACCCCCTTAACTGGAATAAAATGAGCCATCTTAGTGAGACGGTCAACGACTACCAGAATGGTTGTCATCCCTTTTGAAAGAGGAAGGTCGACCACAAAGTCCATAGAAATTGACCCCCATGGCCTAGATGGAACAGGCAGTGGTAGAAGTAACCCCAGAGGAGAAGATCGGGGTGTCTTATTGCGAGCACAGGTTAGACATGAAGCCACATATCTCTTTACATCTTTCTTGTACCCAGGCCACCAAAAGGAACATGATAAGAGTTCTTCTGTCTTAGAAACCCCAAAATGACCAGCAAGTTTAGAGTCGTGTACCAACCTGAGGGCTTCCACCCGAACTGATTCAGGTACATAGAGGCAATACGCTTGAGTCCAAAAACCATTATTGTACTTGAGGTTTATGTCTTTAGGAGGGTTATTAAGAAGCGGGTCATTCTCATATCCCTCCTTGAGGAGATTAAGAAATGTCTTTTGAACTTGTGGCCCCTAGAAAGTTCTTTGGAGACAGGATTGTACATTCAGAGTTGCTTTCCTGGAGAGGCCCAGGCAACATCCGTGATAGGGCATCAGCCTTACCATTCCTTGACCCAGGGCGGTATGAGATAACAAAATTGAACCTGGAGAAGAAAAGGGTCCAACGTGCTTGTCTAGATGACAACCTTTTAGCAGACCTAATAAATTCTAAATTTCTATGATCGGTGAGAACGGTTACAGGGTGCTTAGCCCCTTCCAGCAGATGCCTCCACTCAGAAAATGCTTCCTTAATTGCCAGCAGTTCCTTGTTTCCAATGTCATAATTCTTCTCGGCTGGAGACATCATTCGAGAGAAATAAGCGCAAGGATGAAGCTGCATTTTTTCTCCAATTCGCTGAGAAAGGATAGCTCCCACAGCAGAATTAGAAGCATCAATTTCTAGGATGAAAGGTAGTTCTGGGAGGTGCATGCGTGGAGTCTAGCAGTGCAGTCATGCAGAGTTAGAGCTCCACACCGTTCGGGAGGAGAGACAATATTTCCACATAACCCACAAGTATTTGGACATACCCATGGGGTTAAGCTAATACCCGGGACTATTCTGGTCAATTTGTGGGGGAAACTATGGCTTTGGGAGGCGGCCGTGCGAAGTTAAAGAATCCCCTCATGAAGGGGAAAACTGCAGCTAAAATGGCACCTCCCCCCTCTTCATACACAGCCTCTATGTGCTCTCACAGACAAAGCCTGACACAACCTGACTCCCCAGCTGATTCTGACAGTGAACTATTTACCTCACAAGACCCCATACAGATTTCTCATGTAACTCCAGCTGTATTAAAGCAATTTGAACACATGTTGAACAAAGCCTTAAAACAAACATCAGATCAAATTACAGCTAATCTCACCAGAGAAATAAGAGAACTTGGTAAGCGCACAGCAACACTAGAACTTAAAGTAGATGATTTGGAAAACATCTCTCTTGAACACTCTATGGAAATAGAGAACCTCAAAGAGGAAAACTTATTGCTTCAAACCAAACTTGAAGACTATGAGAATAGGGCCAGAAGGTCTAACCTACGTATCAGGGGAATTCCTGAAACTATCACTGACCTACAATCCACCATAACTGCTTTGTTCCAGGAATTGCAACCAGCCATTCCTACTGAGAGGTTAGAATTTGACAGGATCCACCGAACCCTGGCTGCAAAAAAGCCTGATGGCCCCCCACGCGATATAATAGTGAAATTACATTTTTATTGCACAAAGGAACAGCTTCTAGCGTCTGCCAGGGACAAAAAGCAGCTGAATTTCCATGGCAATGACTTTCAATTATTTGCTGACTTGTCCCAGATAACGATTGCAAAAAGGCGAGCAATGAAGCCCATTCTCCTGGAATTACAGCGCCACAACATCATCTATCAGTGGGGGTTCCCATTTTCCCTACGCTTTGCCTACAAAGGGAAGAAATACACCTGTAGATCCTTTAATGAACTCCAGCAGACCCTCTTAGACCTGAATCTCATGGAACCAGTCCCACGAAATACCCCAACCCGCAGGAGATCAACATCTCTTTCATCCGCAGGAAACCCTTCCCAGCCCAACCTGAAAAATGGTACCCATCCAACTCACAAGAGAGGTCGCTACACATCACCTCCTCAGGAACAAAATGATTCTATGGACTGAAGGATGCTCCTATAACTGTGAAATTGACTATTTTTTCACCCTTTCTAGTCTTTCTAAAGAATCTCAGGGCTTCACCTTATCCCTTTTAGTTCTCCAATTCAAGACGCTACATCCTGTTTCCCTTTTTGTCCTCCAGATTTGCATGCTCAACCTTTACTTTCAATTTTCTCTGTTTCAGTTGACTCACCAAGACTGCATTTACAAATTATAATCATAGTTTTAAGTTCTTTGCTTAACCCATTGCATGCATAGTGTTTTTTTAATTATTATTTATTTTTTATATGTATATGTGTGTGTGTGTATATATATATATATATATATAGTGTATGTGTGTGTGTGTGTATGTATATATATATATATATATATATTTTTTTTTATATCCTGGATAATTTTTGTCCCAAGTAATGGACATAACTGTAAGGTCTTTCGGCATTCATAAGAAGTATTATGACCAAAGGTCCCATTCGTTTTAATTTTTATGACTTTGCTGACCGCTAGCCTATCATTAGGAAGTTTTAAGGTAGTTTTGGCACTGTAATTTTAGGAATTCCTCACTCTACCTTTCCTGGTAGATCCTTCTGTTATACCCTCATTGTTAACTGATCCAGTTTTCACCCCCCAAATCCCTTAATCACTCCCTTAGCACATCTTGCTTCCATACCAGGAAACCCTGGGGTAGTCAGATGCCATTCTCTTATTTCCCATTTTCCCTGTTGCCCCCTTTTTAACTAATTATAGTTAAATTTAATAGTTTTCATTATAAGTTGTGTGGTTTACAGTTAGGTACATTAATAAGAAGCTTTCATTAGAAGGCTCTCCTCCCACGAACGGGAGATCCGTGCGCCCTATTTTGCCTCCCTCATTCAGCCACATAATATGTGGAAGTCTGACGGAAGCACCCTTTCCCCTGAGGGTGATTTTTGTCCCCACTCACGGTATATGTTTGAATGTGTTTTTCTGTTGAATTTCTTATTATTTTCTCTAACCATTTCTGTTTTATTTATTTTCCTCACTTCAGTACTCACCTCTATTCCTTTTCTCTCCTCTTCCTTCAAGTCCACCTGGATTGTATCAACTGACTTGAGCAGCCCGATTATAGTACTCATCTTCAATCCTCCTTTTCTCCCCCTCTTCGAGTTCACTTGGATGGCATCGAATGACCTGAATAACCTGGTAACGGGTAAGTCCCCTTTGTCCATCCGACTGCCATGGCACCATTAAACATTCTGTCCCTGAATGTTCAGGGACTAAACATTCCCCAGAAACGAACCAAGGCATTTCGTATATTTCATGCCAAAAAGGCTCACATAGTTTGCTTACAAGAAACCCACTTCACGAATACCTCCACACCAAAATTTATTTCCAATTTCTATCCGCAAACATATACGGCCTCGGCTGTCTCCAAGCAACGGGGTACTCTCATAGCCTTTCATCGCTCTACCCCATTTACACTTCAATCTCAAATAAAAGATCCTGAAGGACGTTATCTAATTCTTACGGGCCACGTTGTTGACCAGGCAATAACAGTAGTTTCCCACTATGCACTAGTGATGAGCCGAACACCCCCGGGTTCGGTTCGCACCAGCACCCGCGAACGGACCGAAAGTTCGCACGAACTTTAGAACCCTATTAAATACAATGGATGCGAACGTTCGAAATCTAAAGTGCTAATTATAACGACTATTATGCATGTTATTGTCCTAAAAAGGGTTTGGGAACCGGGGTTCAGCACCAGGGGACATGTATCAATGCAAAAAGAAGTTTTAAAAACGGACGTTTTTCTGGAACAGTCATTTTAATGATACATAAAGTGAAAAAAAAAATGTCAAATATTACTTTAAATATCGTACCTGGGGGGTGTCTAAAGTATGCCTGTGAAGTGCCACGTGTTTCCCGTGTTTAGAACTGTCCCTGCACAAAATTACATTTCTAAAGGAAAAAAAGCCATTTAAAACTGCTTGCGGCTTTAATGTAATGTCTGGTCCCGGTAATATGGATGAAAATCTTTAAGAAAAATGACATAGCTACCCCATCACACCCCCCCCCCCTTACCCCAGCCCATTACCAGCCCCTTTGGGTCTTGTATGGATATTAAGGGGAACCCCACACACAAAATAAAAAAGGCCCTATATACTCTGAACAGCCGTATACAGGCGGTGCATACAAGACAGGGACTGTAGGTTTGTTCGTATGTAGAATCTGTTTGTAATTTTGAACAGGTACATTGTTTAAGTGTAGCTGTCAGGGACATACTGGGCTTGAACCTGGGACCTCGTCCGTGTCTGGCATTGACTCTTCCCACTGAGCTATCTGGGATGCTGGACAGCTCCCTGCCTGATCTGCTGGATAACCTATCTAATGGATTAGACTACTCTGCTTGGTGTCTTGATTGATGTTGAACCCTGAACCCCTTGCTCCTCCCATGAACTTCCTATAAAAGACGTTCCAGAGATGTTGCCCCTTGCGGTTTGATCTGCTTCTGTTCCTGACTCTGTGCCTGTATCGTGTTCCTGTGTATGACCCGGCTTCCTGACCTCCCTCCTATCTCCAGTCCTGACTCTGGCTTGTTTGACCCTGCTAAGTTACCTGTCTGATCATCTGTTACCAAGACCCAGCCTTGACTCTGACTACTCTCTGCCTGCCGTTTATGCTGTTTACCCTGATGTGAAAGACCTGGCTTGTCTGACTGCGCTGCTCTGCATACCTACACCTGCTGACCTGCATCCGCGGTCCTGCACACCTGCACCTGCTGACCTGCATCCGCTGCTCTGCATACCTGCACCTGCTGACCTGCATCCGCTGCTCTGCATACCTGCACCTGCTGACCTGCATCCGCTGCTCTGCATACCTGCACCTGCTGACCTGCATCCGCTGCTCCCAGTTCCAGCTGTTCCAGCTTTCGCTTGGCTTTACTACACCCAGCCAAGAGGACCAAGCAGGCACCCTTACCTCACCGCGCTCTTACCACCACTGTCCCCACTCCAGTGGTCTCCGAGCCGGGGTTGTACGGGAGGTCTCCCTCTGCACGTCAGGCTCACACCAAAGGTACGTGACAGTATCAAACCGCCATGTCTGAGCCTGCAAGAGGGACCTCGCCTATGGATGACGTCAGTCAGCACCTCGCAGCCCTCAACCGGGTCGTGAAGTCTCTACAAGGCAGTTACGTTCAAGTGGATAGGCAGACGCAAACCCAGACCATCACTGCAGATGCACCTTCAGTCCCAACTTCCTCCTCTGGAACGCCACCACCTCCTGAGCCTAGGGTCCCCGTTCCCGATAAGTTTTCTGGGGATCGAAGCAAATTCCGGGCGTTTCGCAACGCATGTGAACTATACTTTTCCTTACTACCTCTGACTTTTTCATTAGAGGTCACCAAAGTAGGGTTTGTTATCGCTCTTCTACAGGGGGAACCTCAGGCTTGGGCCCACCATCTGCTGGAAGTCCGCCATGAAGCTCTGGACTCTCTCTCATCTTTTCTTAATGCCATGGCTCGACTCTATGATGACCCTCAACGGACTTCCACCGCCGAGGCTGCCCTCCACGCGCTCCAGCAAGGCCGCAGAGCGGTCGAGGATTATGTGACTGATTTCAGACGCTGGAGCGCGGATGCCCAGTGGAATGATGCAGCCCTACGGCACCAGTTCCGTCTCGGTCTCTCTGAGGGACTGAAAGACGAGTTAGCCCGGGTCGGTGTTCCTGATGCCCTAGAGACTTTAATCACCCTGTCTATTCAGATAGACTGACGACTCCGGGAGCGCAGAACAGAGAGGGCTACCCAGCATCTCCGTCCAGCCTGGATGCTACCCCGGGTATCTCCTGCTGTTGCCAGTTCAGTTCCAGTTAACTCCTTACCTGCCAATCAGACTTCTGTTACCATAAAGCCGAGACAGCTTGGACTGATGAGACCTTCCCTGGCGGCCGAAGAACGACTTCGCCGGCGACAGAATGATCTTTGTTTATATTGTGGAGGAGCCGGCCATTACGTTTCCTCATGTCCTGCTAAGCTGCGCAAGGTCCCAGCTACCCCTTCTCCAAGTGGTCCACCTCCCTCTGCCAACACCACCCACCTGGCCCTACCTATCTCGTTCCAATTGCCAGGAAGGACAATACCAGTCACCGCGATAATTGACTCAGGAGCATGTAATTGTTTCATCGATCTTAACTTTGCAGCACAACAGCACATCCCACTCCAGCCAAAGACTCAGGGACTTTCCATCTTTTTAGCAGACGGGTCCCGTATTAAGTCAGGAGTAGTGACTCAAGAAACCCCTCCTTTGCTTGTAACCACCTCTACAGATCATAAGGAACTATTAAGCCTGAATGCCATTGCATCCCCTCTGTTTCCAGTCATCTTGGGTCTACCCTGGCTTCAGGCCCATAACCCACAGATCGATTGGGGGTCCGGGAGTATTAGGTTCCAGTCGCCTTATTGCCAACACCACTGCATGCCTCCATGTCTCAGCACTTCTGGTCCTCTGTTATGCCTGGAGCCGGATTCAGAGGTACGCGCAGCTGTGCCCAAACAATACCATGGATTCCTGGACGTTTTCAGAAAAACGGGGAGCTGAGACCCTTCCGCCTCATCGTCCATACGATTGTCCAATCGAGCTTCTCCCTGGGGCTGAAATTCCCTTTGGACGGATCTTCCCCTTATCTGAACGGGAGCTAGAGGTTCTGAAAGAGTATGTTGACGAAAACCTAAAGAGGGGGTTCATCCGTCCTTCCACTTCTCCAGCAGGGGCGGGAATCTTTTTTGTGGAGAAAAAGGACCATTCTCTCCGGCCCTGTGTGGACTACCGGGAATTAAATAAAATTACGGTCAAGAATCGGTACCCTCTGCCCCTGGTACCCGAACTCTTTCAGAGGCTCAGGACCTCTTCTGTGTTTACCAAGCTAGACCTGCGGGGGGCGTACAACCTGGTCCGCATCCGCGCAGGGGATGAATGGAAGACTGCTTTTCGGACCAGGTTTGGCCATTACGAATACCTAGTAATGCCCTTTTGGCCTATGTAATGCCCCTGCTACTTTTCAGCATCTAGTCAATTACATTTTTAGGGACTGCCTGGACATTTACGTAATTGTCTATCTAGACGATATTTAGATTTTTTCCACTTCAATTGAGCAGCACCGGGAACATGTCAAGATCGTACTCTGTCGACTCCGTCAACATGGACTGTACGCAAAACCAGAAAAATGCGAATTCGAGCGACAGAGTATTCAGTTCCTCGGCTTGGTAATTTCAACAGAGGGATTCAAGATGGATCCGCAAAAAGTTTCAGCTATTCTGGATTGGCCTGCACCTTCAGACAAGAAGGGGGTGCAGCGCTTCGTTGGCTTCGCCAACTTCTACCGGAGGTTCATCAAGGGATTCTCCGCTATTATTTCCCCGATTACGCAGCTGACCAAGCAGAATGTCCGGTTTTGTTGGAATCCCGAGGCACAGGCTGCCTTCACAAATTTAAAAGGACTGTTCACGTCAGCTCCTATTCTGAGTCACCCTGACCCTGCTCTACCTTATCTACTCGAGGTAGATGCCTCAGAGACAGCGTTAGGAGCCGTTATCTCTCAACGCCAGGGTCTCAAGGACTTGATGCACCCAATAGCCTTCTTCTCTCGTAAGCTTACTCCGGCCGAGAAGAACTATGACGTGGGGGACCGGGAGCTCCTGGCCATCAAGTCCGCCCTTGAAGAATGGAGGTATCTGTTGGAAGGAGCGGCGCATCCCATACTCATTTATACAGACCACAAAAACCTGGAGTATTTGAGAGCTGCCAAGCGTCTGAGACCACGCCAGGCACGATGGGCCTTATTCTTCTCTAGGTTTTCATTTCACATAACTTACCGGCCCGGCTCAAAGAACACCAAACCAGACGCCCTTTCTCGCATGTTTGATGATCCGAAAGAAGTGTCAGCTCCTGATACCATCCTATCGGAAGGTAACTTTCTACTCTTGCAAACAAATCTAATGTCCGGCTTGAAACAAGCTTCAGCAAATATGTCAGGGCCTCCTGGGATTACCCTGTTACCCAAGGATGGGTTACTATGGAAAGACAACAAGATCTTTGTACCAGAAGATGTCAGAGTAACAGTATTAAATCTGTGCCATGATCATCCCCTGGCCGGCCACTTCGGAATGCATAAAACCCAGGAACTAATTCAACGCACATTTTGGTGGCCGGATCTTGAAAGGAACTGCAGGAAGTATGTAAATTCATGTGCCACCTGTACCCGTAGTAAGACCGCTAGAAGCAAGGCCTGGGGTCTTCTCAGACCCTTACCAGTTCCTGATCGACCCTGGCAAAGGATTGCTATGGACTTCATAGTGGAACTTCCCCCGTCAGAAGGTTGCTCAGCCATTTTTGTAGTGGTCGACCGTCTATCTAAAATGGCCCACTTCGTGCCACTGAAGAGTACGCCATCTGACATGGAAACTGCCCAGGTCTTCATAAAAGAGATAGTAAGGTTACATGGGGTTCCAACAGACATTGTTTCAGACAGAGGGGTGCAGTTCACCTCTCGCTTCTGGAAGGCTTTGTGCAAGGTCCTGAAGATCGAGCTGTCCATGTCCTCTGCCTATCACCCTCAGACCAATGGGCAAACCGAGAGGACGAACCAAACGCTCGAGCAATATCTCCGATGCTTTACCACCTTTGTTCAAGATGACTGGGTAACACTACTACCCCTGGCGGAGTTTGCCTTTAATAATGCCAGTCACTCGGCTACAGGTCAGTCTCCGTTTTTCTCCAACTATGGGTTCCACCCGACCTTCCTACCTGATCTCATTTCTGATTCAACCGTCCCAGCAGTCCAGAGTACCTTTGATTTCCTGACCCGTAACAACAAAATATTACAGGAAGCCTTGACCAAGGCGCAGGCAACCAATAAAAGGATGTTTGACAGAAAGAGGAGAGGGGAGTTATGCCTTCAACAAGGCGATCAAGTATGGCTGTCTACCGCCAACCTTAGGATGACCTGCCCCGCAAGGAAACTGGCACCCAAGTTCATCGGCCCCTTCCCAGTAAAACGGAGATTAAATGAAGTCTCCTATGAACTTTCTTTACCAGATTCATTGAAGGTTCACCCAGTGTTTCACGTGTCACTACTGAAACCTACAGTGCCGGATCCCTTCCCAAACAGGGGATCAGGACCGCCTGAACCTGTAATGGTTGACGGGGATGAGGAGTTTGAGGTGGAGGCCGTCTTGGACTGTAGAAGAAGGGGGAACCAACTTCAATTCCTGATTAAGTGGAAGGGGTATGGTCTGGAGGAGAACTCATGGGAACCCCAACGGAACATTCATGCCCGAGAGTTAATCCAGGCATTTTTTCGCAGTCACCCCCAGAAAAGAGCTCTCTTGGGCACCCGGAGGTTGCCCTTAAGGGGGGGGCACTGTCAGGGACATACTGGGCTTGAACCTGGGACCTCGTCCGTGTCTGGCATTGACTCTTCCCACTGAGCTATCTGGGATGCTGGACAGCTCCCTGCCTGATCTGCTGGATAACCTATCTAATGGATTAGACTACTCTGCTTGGTGTCTTGATTGATGTTGAACCCTGAACCCCTTGCTCCTCCCATGAACTTCCTATAAAAGACGTTCCAGAGATGTTGCCCCTTGCGGTTTGATCTGCTTCTGTTCCTGACTCTGTGCCTGTATCGTGTTCCTGTGTATGACCCGGCTTCCTGACCTCCCTCCTATCTCCAGTCCTGACTCTGGCTTGTTTGACCCTGCTAAGTTACCTGTCTGATCATCTGTTGCCAAGACCCAGCCTTGACTCTGACTACTCTCTGCCTGCCGTTTATGCTGTTTACCCTGATGTGAAAGACCTGGCTTGTCTGACTGCGCTGCTCTGCATACCTACACCTGCTGACCTGCATCCGCGGTCCTGCACACCTGCACCTGCTGACCTGCATCCGCTGCTCTGCATACCTGCACCTGCTGACCTGCATCCGCTGCTCTGCATACCTGCACCTGCTGACCTGCATCCGTTGCTCTGCATACCTGCACCTGCTGACCTGCATCCGCTGCTCCCAGTTCCAGCTGTTCCAGCTTTCGCTTGGCTTTACTACACCCAGCCAAGAAGACCAAGCAGGCACCCTTACCTCACCGCGCTCTTACCACCACTGTCCCTACTCCAGTGGTCTCCGAGCCGGGGTTGTACGGGAGGTCTCCCTCTGCACGTCAGGCTCACACCAAAGGTACGTGACAGTAGCTCCAGCCAAAAAATATATTTTTAAGCTTTTTGGAAAACATAGGGAAGGGTTATCACCCCTGTAACATTTGTTTTGCTGTCTGTGCAGTGTGCACCTGTTCAGAACAGTTCACCTCACTTTCCGTCCTAATGACAAATGTTTTTTGAAAATTTGGGTTTTTTATTGAAACAAGAATTGGTGATAAAGAATCAGTGTAGAGGAGACACTTTTTTTCCCATATTAACTTTTACAGGAGAGAATTTGCCTTCCTAGGGGTAGATTTCCTCTCACTTCCTGTTGTATCCTTCCGTTTGCAAGGAGGAGTCGTTTGTAAGTTGGATGTTTGAAAGTAGGGGCCTGCCGTATATACTCAGCTGAAATTTGCCCCTTACATGTTGGTGTTGCCACAACACTGTGAGCCCTCACAGTTACTCTTGGTGGGCGCATGAATGGGCCCTGCTGTGAATTATTAGATCAAGAATTGTAATTGCATGCCCCTGTTGAACAGGGGCTGAAAAATTGGGCCTTTGGTGGTGGTGGTGGTGGTGTTGACACAACACTGTAAGGCCTCACAGTTAGTCTTGGTGGGCGCAGGAATGGGCCCTGCTGTGAATTATTAGATCAAGAATTGTAATTACATGCCCCTGTTAAACATGGGCAGAAAAATTGAGCCTTAGGCACTGGTGCCACAACACTGCAACCCCTCACAGATACTGTACTTGGAGTACAGCAATGAGCCATGTTGCAAAGTATTGCATCAAAAATTGTAATTACACGCCCCTGTTAAACAGGGGCTGAAAAATTGGGCCTTAGCCACTGGTGCTGGTGCCACAACACTGCAACCACTCCCAGATACTCTACTTGGAGTGCAGGAATGAGCCCTGCTGCAAAGCATTGCATAAAAAATTGTAATAACACACCCCTGTTAAACAGGGGCTGAAAAATTGGGCCTTAGCCACTGGTGGCGGCACCCAGAAACAAAAATGTTCTTCCAAGCTATCATCGTCAATCGGATCATTGAGGAGGAGGAGGATAGTCAGTCAACATAACAGGACAAACTCTCAGCATCAGCATCAGTCTTGAAGGGATGTGACATTTGAAAATAAATTAGTCTGTTATATCAGCTTCAGGTGTTTGGTAGCTGGTGGTGATCCAAGACTGGTTCATCTTTATGAAGGTCAGTCGATCAACAGAGTCGGTGGACAGGTGCACCCTGTGATCCGTGACAAATCCTCCAGCAGCACTGAATGTGCGTTCTGAAAGAACGCTGGATGCAGGACAGGCCAGTAGCTCAATTGCATACTGTGCAAGCTCTGGCCAGTGATCCATCCTCAAGACCCAGTAAGCCAGAGGATTTTCGGTGGGGAAGGTGTCCAAGTCTGACCTTGCCCCTAGGTATTCCTGCACCATGTATATCAGACGCTGGCGATGGTTGCTGGAACCGATCATACCTTGGGGCTGCGGACTAAAGAATTGTCTGAACGCTTCGGTCAGACGGCCACCTTCCCCACCGCTCCTTCTTTGACTGACCGAAGCCTCAGCAACTCGTTGTCCAAGACCAGGAGTTTGTAACCTCCCAGTCTCTGGGAACGCGTTGCACAGACCTTTCTGCAAGGCCTCCCGGAGTTGTCTCATCCTCTGCTCCCTCTGCGACGGTAAGATAAGGTCCGCAACCTTACCCTTGTACCGTGGATCAAGGAGAGTGGCCAGCCAGTAATGGTCCCTCTCCTTGATCCGAAGAATACGAGGATCCTTCCGCAGACTTTGTAGGATCAAGGAGGCCATGCAGCGTAGGTTAGCTGAGGCATTCAGTCCGGAGTCCTCTGGGTCACTAAGGACGACATGATCCGCAGCCACCTCCTCCCAGCCACGTACAAGTCCACTGGTTTCTTGGGACTGTAAATCATCCCTAAAAGACTGCTGCTGATGATGCTGAGTGCCAGGCTCCACCTCCATGCTGACACAATCCTCCTCCTCCTCCTCCTCTTCTTCCTGTGCGATGGGTGGGACAGAAGGAACACTGTCTGGGTAAAGGGGGCCTTGAGAGGCAAGGAAGTCCTCCTCTTCCTGCCTCTGTTCTGCCTCAAGTGCCCTGTCCATTATTCCACGCAGCGTATGTTCCAACAGGTGGACAAGAGGTACAGTGTCACTGATGCATGCACTGTCACTGCTCACCATCCTCGTGGCCTCCTCAAATGGTGCCAGGACAGTGCATGCATCCCTGATCATGCCCCACTGGCGTGGTGAAAAAACCTGAGCTCCCCTGACCCTGTCCTGGTGCCGTAGTCACACAGGTACTCATTGATGGCCCTCTGCTGCGTGTGCAGCCGCTGCAGCATGGCCAACGTTGAGTTCCACCTGGTGGGCATGTCACATATAAGGCGGTTCTTGGGCAGGTTCAACTCCTTTTGCAGCTCAGCCAGGCGAGCACTGGCATTATAAGATCTGCGGAAATGCACACAGACTTTCCTGGCCTGCTTCAGGACATCCTGTAAGCCCGGGTACCTGCCCAAGAACCGCTGCACCACCAGGTTAAGGACGTGAGCCACACAGGGCACATGGGTCAGTTGTCCCTGTCGGAGAGCGGAGAGGAGGTTGGTGCCATTGTCGCAAACTACCATTCCTGGCTTAAGCTGGCGTGGCGTCAACCACCTCTCGGCCTGCCCCTGCAGAGCAGACAGAACCTCTGCCCCAGTGTGGCTCCTGTCCCCCAAACACACCAGCGCAAGCACGGCATGGCATCTTTTTGCCTGCGTACTTGCGTAGCCCCTTGAACGCCTACGGAGCACCGCTGGTTCCGAGGACAAAGCACAGGAAGAGGCCACGGAGGAAGAAGAGGAGGAGGGGGTGGAGGACAGAGGTGTGTCACAACCAGTAGTAGCATTTTGGAGGCGTGGCGGTGGAACAACCTCCAACACTACTGCACCTTGTCCTGCATCCTTCCCAGCTGCCAAAAGAGTGACCCAATGGGCCGTGAAAGAAAGGTAACGTCCCTGTCCATGCCTGCTGGACCATGAGTCAGCGGTAATATGCACCTTACCGCTGACCGCCCTGTCCAGCGAGGCCAAGACATTGCCTTCCACATGCCGGTAGAGAGCTGGAATCGCCTTCCGTGAGAAAAAGTGGCATTTGGGAACCTGCCACTGAGGAACCGCACATTGCACAAACTCACGGAAGGGGGCCGAGTCTACCAACTGAAAAGGCAGCAGTTGAAGCGCTAGCAATTTAGCCAAGCTAGCATTCAACCGCTGGGCATGTGGATGGCTGGGAGTGAACTTCTTTCGACGGTCCAGCAGCTGGGGCAGGGAAATTTGCCTGCTAGAATCAGACGTCGGTGTACTGCTAGCAGAGTGGCCGCAAGTACTTGGCTGTGACACACCTAATTCTACACCTTCATTCCTCTCAGTGCAGGTTTCAGAGAGGACTGAAGGTATATAGTGGGGTTGGAGATCCCAGCTGATGCGGTGCAAGGAGAGGTACGCTTTGTTCTTTGGTGTGGGTCTTTAAGGTAGGCTTGCCAACGAGCTGCATGGCAGGTCAACATATGTCTGGTCAAGCATGTGGTGCCCAAGCGGCTGATGTTTTGGCCACGCGATATACGCTTGAGACATATGTTGCAAACAGCAGCTGTGCGATCTGATGCACTCGCCTCAAAAAAGGCCCACACCAAAGAACTTTTTGAATAACGGGCATAGGCAGCGCCCTGCACAGGCGGAGCTCTGCGGTGTGATTCCGTCGGTGTGCTGCCCTTACGCTGGCCACCCAAGGGCATCCTGCCTCATTGGAGATATGCCTCCTCCTCATCCTCCTCCTCCTCTCTCCTATTAGGCACCCACGTGGAGTCAGTGACCTCATCATCCCCTCCCTCCTCATCACTGGAGCCAATCTGACAGTATGCTGCAGCTGCTGGAACATGACTGCCAGATTGGTGTCCTTGAGCATCCCCTCTCTCTGCTCTCACGCTACTGCCTTCCTCTAGCTGGGTATCATCATCAGACCCTTCGAAACGCTGGGCATCCTCCTGGAGCATGTACCCAACACTGTGCTCAAACAGTTCGGGGGACTCCTCAGGAGGAGGACATGGTGGGTCTAGGGAAGGAGTGACTGATGATGACATTGATACCAGGGAAGAGGACGCTTTGGCAGCTGCTTTGCCAGTACCCTGAGCCTGGGTGAGAGAGGATGAGGAGGATGAGGAGGGCTTGGTCATCCACTCTACCAAGTCTTCGGCATGATGTGGCTCAACATGTCCAGCTGCCGAAAAGAAGGACAAGCGTGTCCCATGGCCATGTGCTGATGACAATGCACCGCATCCACGACCAGCACTGTTGCCCCCAGACACAGAGCCTGCTTGCCCTCTTTTATTGGCTCCTGAATGTCTGCCTCTCCTTGTTTGCCTTCCAGACATTCTAATGGCCTGCAGGGAGATGGGAAAACCAGCAATAAGGGGTAGCTTCAGGTGTATACTGTGCAGGAGGCTTAGCAACAATGACACTGACACTGTCCCCCGCCTATCCTTCTCTCTCCCTGCACACAAGGTTTAGCAAAGAATAGGACACTGACACTGTCGACTGCCTATCCTTGTCTGTCCCTACACACAAGGTTTAGCAATATGGTTAAGCACACTAGGTTTAGCAAAGAATATGACACTGACACTCTCCCTGCCTATCCTTGTCTGTCCCTACAAACAAGGTTTAGCAAAGAATATGACACTGACAATCTGCCTACCTATCCTTGTCTGTCCCTACACACAAGGTTTAGCAATATGGTTCAGCACACAAGGTTTAGCAAAGAATATGACACTGACACTCTCCCTGCCTATCCTTGTCTGTCCCTACAAACAAGGTTTAGCAAAGAATATGACACTGACACTCTGCCTACCTATCCTTGTCTGTCCCTACACACAAGGTTTAGCAATATGGTTCAGCACACAAGGTTTAGCAAAGAATATGACACTGACACTCTCCCTGCCGATCCTTGTCTGTCCCTACACACAAGGTTTAGCAATATGGTTAAGCACACTAGGTTTAGCAAAGAATATGACACTGACACTCTCCCTGCCTATCCTTGTCTGTCCCTACAAACAAGGTTTAGCAAAGAATATGACACTGACACTCTGCCTACCTATCCTTGTCTGTCCCTACACACAAGGTTTAGCAATATGGTTCAGCACACAAGGTTTAGCAAAGAATATGACACTGACACTCTCCCTGCCTATCCTTGTCTGTCCCTACAAACAAGGTTTAGCAAAGAATATGACACTGACACTCTCCCTGCCTATCCTTGTCTGTCCCTACACACAAGGTTTAGCAAAGAATATGACACTGACACTCTGCCTACCTATCCTTGTCTGTCCCTACACACAAGGTTTAGCAATATGGTTAAGCACACTAGGTTTAGCAAAGAATATGACACTGACACTCTCCCTGCCTATCCTTGTCTGTCCCTACAAACAAGGTTTAGCAAAGAATATGACACTGACACTCTGCCTACCTATCCTTGTCTGTCCCTACACACAAGGTTTAGCAATATGGTTCAGCACACAAGGTTTAGCAAAGAATATGACACTGACACTCTCCCTGCCTATACTTGTCTGTCCCTACACACAAGGTTTAGCAATATGGTTAAGCACACTAGGTTTAGCAAAGAATATGACACTGACACTCTCCCTGCCTATCCTTGTCTGTCCCTACAAACAAGGTTTAGCAAAGAATATGACACTGACACTCTCCCTGCCGATCCTTGTCTGTCCCTACACACAAGGTTTAGCAAAGAATATGACACTGACACTCTCCCTACCTATTAGGGATGAGCTTCGAGTTCGAGTCGAACTCATGTTCGACTCGAACATTGCCTGTTCGCCCGTTCGCCGAACAACGAACAAATTGGGGTGTTCGCGGCAAATTCGAAAAATCTATGGGAGAAATCTAAAGTGCTAATTATAAAGGCTTATATGCAAGTTATTGTCCTAAAAAGTGTTTGGGGACCCGGGTCCTGCCCCAGGGGACATGTATCAATGCAAAAAGAAGTTTTAAAAACGGCCGTTTTTTCGGGAGCAGTGATTTTAATAATGCTTAAAATGAAAAAATAAAAGTGAAATATTCCTTTAAATTTCGTACCTGGGGGGTGTGTATGATGTGCATGTAAAGTGGCGCATGTTTCCCGTGCTTAGAACTGTCCCTGCAAAAAGTGTCATTTTTGAAAGAAAAAAATGCATTTAAAACTGACTCGCGGCTATTAATGAATTGTCGGCTCCCGGCAATACATACAAAAGTCATTGAGAAAAAAAAAAAAAAAAAGCGTGGGGGTTCCCCAGAATTCAATTACCAGGCCCTTCAGGTCTGGAATGGATATTAAGGGGAACCCCGCCGCAAATAAAAAAAAAATTGACGTGGGGTTCCCCCAAATATCCATTCCAGGCCCTTCAGATCTGGCATGGATTTTAAGGGGAACTCCACCCCAAATTAAAAAAAAAATGGCGTGGAGTCCCCCTAAAAATCCATACCAGACCCCTTATCCGAGCATGCAACCTGGCCGGCTGCAGGGGAAAAGGGGGGGACGAGAGAGCGGCCCCCCCTCCCTCCTGAACCGTACCAAGCCACATGCCCTCAACATGGGGAGGATGTCCCCATGTTGATGGGGACAAGGGCCTCATCCCCACAACCCTTGCCCGGTGGTTGTGGGGGTCTGCGGGCGGGGGGCTTATCGGAATCTGGAAGACCCCTTTAACAAAGAGGACCCCCAGATCCCGGCCCCCCCCCCTATGTGAATTGGTAAGGGGTACATTGTACCCCTACCATTTCACGAAGAAAGCGTAAAAAAATGTTTAAAAAAACACACAAACACCTTGAAAAAGTCCTTTATTTAAAAAAATAAAAAAAAAACATTCCAGCGGTGAAATCCAGTGTCCCGCGGCGATCCCGATGTCCAGCGCTGTCCGTCATTGGTTGTGCCTGAGCGGACCTGATGGGGAACTCCCTCTCAGTATTTTAAATGTATAGACCCGCCCCTTCTAAAGTTCCCCATCAGGTCCGCTCAGCGGACCAGATGCGGAACATGAGAAGGGGCGGGTCTATACATGTATTACCAAAGTGAGAGCAGTTCCCCATCAGGTCCGCCTCCTCGGTATGTCGGACCGGCTACGTCATTGGCTTGAGCGGGGAACTTCCTTCACTATGTAAATTTAAATTACACAGTGAAGGAAGTTCCCCGCTCAAGCCAATGACGTAGGCGGGTCCGACATACCGAGGGGGCGGACCTGATGGGGAACTGCTCTCACTTTGGTAATACATGTATAGACCCGCCCCTTCTCATGTTCCGCATCTCGTCCGCTGAGCGGACCTGATGGGGAACTTTAGAAGGGGCGGGTCTATACATTTAAAATACTGAGAGGGAGTTCCCCATCAGGTCCGCTCAGGCACAACCAATGAAGGACAGCGCTGGACATCGGGATCGCCGCGGGACACTGGATTTCACCGCTGGAATGTTTATTTATTTATTTTTTTAAATAAAGGACTTTTTCAAGGTGTTTGTGTGTTTTTTTAAACATTTTTTTTACGCTTTCTTCGTGAAATGGTAGGGGTACAATGTACCCCTTACCAATTCACATAGGGGGGGGGCGGGATCTGGGGGTCCCCTTTGTTAAAGGGGTCTTCCAGATTCCGATAAGCCCCCCGCCCGCAGACCCCCACAACCACCGGGCAAGGGTTGTGGGGATGAGGCCCTTGTCCCCATCAACATGGGGACATCCTCCCCATGTTGAGGGCATGTGGCTTGGTACGGTTCAGGAGGGAGGGGGGGCCGCTCTCTCGTCCCCCCCTTTTCCCCTGCGGCCGGCCAGGTTGCGTGCTCGGATAAGGGGTCTGGTATGGATTTTTAGGGGGACTCCACGCCATTTTTTTTTTAAACTTGGGGTGGAGTTCCCCTTAAAATCCATGCCAGATCTGAAGGGCCTGGTAATTGAATTCTGGGGAACCCCCACGCTTTTTTTTTTTTTTTTATCAATGACTTTTGTATGTATTGCCGGGAGCCGACAATTCATTATTAGCCGCGAGTCAGTTTTAAATGCATTTTTTTTCTTTCAAAAATGACATTTTTTGCAGGGACAGTTCTAAGCACGGGAAACATGCGCCACTTTACATGCATATCATACACACCCCCCAGGTACGAAATTTAAAGGAATATTTCACTTTTATTTTTTCATTTTAAGCATTATTAAAATCACTGCTCCCGAAAAAACGGCCGTTTTTAAAACTTCTTTTTGCATTGATACATGTCCCCTGGGGCAGGACCCAGGTCCCCAAACACTTTTTAGGACAATAACTTGCATATTAGCCTTTATAATTAACACTTTAGATTTCGAACGTTCGAGTCCATTGTATTTAATAGGGTTCTAAAGTTTACACGAACATTTTGTCTGTTCGCAGGTTCTGGTGCGAACCGAACAGGGGGGTGTTCGGCTCATCCCTGCTACCTATCCTTCTCTGTCCCTACACACAAGTTTGAGGTACAAATAGCACTGACACTGTCCCTGCCTATGTAACTCTTTCCCTGCGCCGGAACACACTACACGAGGCCGCCGCGCTGGCGGCCTTTTATAGTGTGGGGCGTGTACTAAACCCCCTCAGCAATAATTTGCCACAGGCATCCTGCCTGTGGCCAATCATTGCTCTCCTCGCTGCCGGCGCTGTGATTGGCCAAGCATGCAGGGTCACAGTGCATGCTTGGCCAATCACAGCGCCGGGATTACACTGCGATGGCGCAGTGTATTGTGGGCCGTTCGCGTCACTCGAATTTGGCGCGAACGGCCCAAATCGTTCGTTGTTCGCCGAACACGCGAACAGCCGATGTTCGAGTCGAACCTATGTTCGACTCGAACACCGAGCTCATCCCTACTATGCACCAAATAAACAACCTAATCCATTTATGTCACATTTACTACAAGTTGTGAATGATCATAAGATAGGAACAGTTATGCTGTGTGGTGACTCTAACCAGGTCCTCCTCCCATTTCTGGATAAATCCCCATACACACCATCCCAAATTATATCTAAAAAATAAATATTTTTCACAAATTCTATCCAAATATAACTTGGTTGATTCATGGAGAGAAGTTAATCCAACTAAACGGAAATATACCTACTACTCCCACCCACATAAAACATTTTCAAGGATTGACCACATATTCCTGACCATAGGTATGCTCCCTGAAATCATAGCAGCAGATATCGTCCCTATCCCATGGTCCGACCATAATGCAGTACTTACTTCCATTAAATCAACATTACCCAAAGGCCACGACCCTACTTGGAATCTCCCAGATATCCTACTCAAACACCCATCTCATCGCCAAACCATTGAACAAGCCATTAAAGAATATATAACCCTCAATTCTAGCCCAGAAATTAGCACACTAACTCTTTGGGAAGTCCATAAACCAGTTATACGTAACACAATTCAGAAACAATCAGCCATATTTAAACGCGAACGGAAGACACTGGCTCGTAAACTGGAAAGGGAATTTAATACAGCCTTTATAGCCCATCAAGACAATCCATCAACATTAACAAAATCCCGATTAGACAAGACTCGAGTTGCATACGATCTATTTCTTACTGAAGCAGTGGAAAAATCCTATAAACGTTCAAGACACAACTATTTTATGAAAGCCAATAAATCGGGTACCTACCTTGCACGTACACTCAATTCTCTGAACAAACCCTTCAAACCAATTCGCCTAAAACTGGCAAAAGATGTCTACACTTGCAATCCCAACAAAATAGTTCAGAAATTTCATTCACATCTGACCTTATTATATACTTCATCTAATAACTTCAACCCGGAAACAGCAGATGCATTCTTCTGATATAAATCTACCAGAACTTTCCCTCGACCAAGAGAAGTTATTGGAAGATAATATTACATCTAATGATGTCGTTGAAGCCATCAAAGATCTTAAAATTAATAAGAGGCCAGGCCTAGATGGCTACTCAACCTTATATTACAGAACCTACACAGACATACTATCACCAATCTTAGCGGAAGCTTTCAATGTATTATTAGAAGGGAAATCTTTTAGACAAGAAACTTTAACCGCCATTATTTGCATGATTCCTAAACCTCTTACTGATGATACCTTATGTACAAATTTTCGCCCTATTTCCCTTCTAAACTTAGACATTAAACTTCTAGCCAAAATATTAGCCAAAAGACTAAATAGCATAATAGGTAAGCTTATCCACAAGGATCAAGTAGGATTCATGCCAAAGCGCCAGGTGAATGACAATGTCCGACGGGCTGTATTGCTAGCTCACATAGCTAAAAACCGTTGTATACCCTCCTGTTTTCTATCCCTTGATATAAAAAAAGCTTTCGACTCCATAACGTGGCCTTACCTCCACTACACATTGCAAAGATGGGGCTTTGGCCCTCACTTCCTAACATGGATCGCAGCGCTTTACAACAGACCAATCGCATATATTAAATATGCAGGATACAAATCTAATTAATTTAATATAGAAAGAGGAACACGCCAGGGCTGCCCACTTTCCCCCCTTCTATTCGCCCTCCTAATAGAACCCCTAGCCCAAAGAATCCGCACAGACCCAACAATTACGGGCATAGAAACTGCTAGATACCATCATAAATTATGTCTATTTGCGGATGACATACTCCTATTTCTATCATCCCCACAAGTTTCTGGTCCCAACCTACTGCTCATTTTAGACAAATTTGCAATGATTTCGGGGCTTACAATAAATCTCAAAAAATCCAAAGCCTTAGATATATCCCTCTCCAAAGTGGAATCAGACTCGGCCAAAAATGCACTTCCTTTCATTTGGACCGAGAGGTCAATCCCCTATTTAGGGATTTACCTGACAGCCTCATATTCAGATCTTTTTACAGCAAACTATCCCCCACTCCTCAAACAAATAACAACACTTTTACAACAATGGTCACATCTCCCAATTTCATGGATAGGTAAAATGAATGCAATCAAAATGACAATCCTTCCAAAACTACTGTACTTATTTAGAGTCTTACCGATCCCTATCCCACCTTATTATCAACATTTGTCTGGGGCTCCAAAAAACCCCGTGTATCGCTTCATACACTACACTTACCAAAACTCAAAGAAGGCTTTGGGTTTCCGAACTTCGCTAACTATTATAGAGCCGCCGAAGTCGGGGGCGTGACCAGGATGTGAGAGTGGTAGGCGGACGTCTCTCTCCCCCCCCCCGCTCGTATCTCATGGCCATCATGCCGGAAAAAGCAGCGTGCGATGTGTAACGCGGGTAGAGAAACTGCCCATGCCTGCTGGATGTGACGAGACTCCCCTGCCTACATCTCCCAGAACCTCCAGCGTGGAACACATGACGTCCTAACCAGGAAGTGAAGGGGGCCCGAGATGCGGAAGAGCTGAGGCGCTGGAGCGGTGCTCGAGCGGTGTTTGTGCACCAGCGTGGGGGCGAGTGAAGTCAGGGCTGAGCTGCAATATTTTACCACCTCATACCGAGGAGTCCGAGGAGCCCATTGGTAGTCGGGGGGCAGACGCCGGTGAGAGAGGTCCCCCCCCGCAGGAAAGCAGCAAGCAGCCCAGAGGAACTCCCTGCCAGAGGAAGAGCGTGCGGCTCCCTTAGCAGGCAGGGGGGGCGATTTTGATCCCCGACCCCCCCCCCACCCAGCGCATCAAGGGTCCACCACTGCTTCGCTGTGCCGGCTCTGAGGGGGCTTCAAGCAACCCTCCCCCACACACCACCTCCAGAGGCCAGTGAGATCTCCTGCTTTCCTTTTTTTTTCACAACTGCCACCTCCACATCCCGGGAGAGACTGGGTGAGAGACTTCCAACATGTTATTATTGTATATTCTCATATTGGCATTTAATCCTATTTAATCCTATTAAGGGGGATACAGCCTTTGGCTAGAGAACTGCAGAGCTTTCTTAAAGGAAAGGAAAGGGGAAGATTTTTTTTTCTACAATCTAGCTGTGATATAGCGGGTAGGGTAAAAACAGCAGGAAAATATAAAACCCTTGGTAGTAATCCAGGCCTCATAATGGCATCACAAAGAACCACAAAAGCAAGTATAGCAGCAAGCCAGGCGGCAGCTAAGCTGGGAAGATACTCTCATAATCCAGACCAACCCTTAGTACAGACTCCCCCAAAAAATATTCAGCAACCACAGCCTAAGCTACAACCTGGAGCCATGGGGATAAGGAAAAGCCAGGGACAAGCACAGACACTCTTAGAGGCAAGTGAGATGGAGAGGAGACTCTCTGGGACCAACGAGAAAAAAGGCACACTTGGACTCCTTGCTGAGGACGGAAGAAAGGCGGACATAGAGCCATCATTAAAGGAGGTGTTGGCAGCAATTAACTTTTGCAAAACCTCTTTAAGCGCAGTAACTATCCAGCTTAGCTCCATACAGGAAGAATTGTCTTTGGCTAGACATGACTTGCAAAAAGCAAATGAGAGAACAACAGCCTTGGAGGTGAGGGTCAGCCTCGTGGAGGATGAACTAGCCCCCCTTAGAAGAGAAATGAGAGAGATGAGGGAAGAAATGGTCAAACAAGAGTTGAAGATGGATAAAATCGAAAATAGAATGAGGAGGAAGAATGTTAGAATTGTGGGTCTTCCGGAGCAGAGCGAAGGAGCAGACCCAGTAGCATTTGTGGAAAAATGGCTTAAAGAAACATTTGGCCAGGAAGTCTTTTCCCCGTTTCTAGCGATTGAAAGATCACACAGGGTTCCAGCTAGACCTCTTAGATCGGGTGGCCCCCCTCGCCCCCTTCTAGTTAAAGTGTTCTACTATAAAGACAAAATGTTAATCATCCAGAAATCTAGAGAACTGGGCAACATTCTATATAATGGATTCAGGATATCTATATATCCAGACTTCTCACCGGAATTACAAAAGAAAAGAGCCAGGTTCGGAGAAATAAAGCGTAAGCTACAACAGATAAAAACTATATATGCACTATTATACCCTGCAAGACTAAGGGTGAATGCAACAGAAGGGACAAAGTTCTTTGATACGCCTGAGGAGGCGACGGAGTGGTTACAATCTTTTAAAGAATCCACATAGAAGACAGGACATGGATAGTTGATTGTTACATTTTTTTTTTATTTTTTTTTTTGTGTTTCATATTTTTTTACACAGGTTTTTTTTTTTATTTTTATTTTTTTTTAATTCTTGAACAATTTTTCTTTTTTTTTTTTTCTTTTGCCTTCTCTCCCCCTCTCCCACTCTGGGGGTAACCCCAGTGGCTGTAGGGGAAGTGAAGGGGAAGAGATGAGTAGACACGTATAGAAGTAATTGGGAATATGTAGCACAATTTAAAATGCATTGAAATTTTTTCACCTTTTTTTTTGGGGACGGCATGAGGGAGATACGGGGGGGTGGGGGAGAGGGGGGTAAGGGGTGAGATCAAACTGAAGGGAGGGAGACGCATATTGCCCCCCTCTATAAGGGGGAGATGCGTGGAACTCCTTAAGTTAAAGGGTAAGCAATGTATTTTATTAAGTATTGGGTGTATGAGACATGGGGGTATAGATGTATTTTGTTCTGGAGGGGAGGGAGGGAGGGTGGGAGACGGAGTGAGAAAGATTTCAAAACACTGGCAGGGTAAATGGTTGTTGAAAGATGTTAGAGAGGGTCACAATAGGAAGCCCCAACCCAAGCCACGGAAGGCGGTGAGAAGGGTATTTGAGAGAGGGTGCGGGTATGTATGGGGGATACGGAGGGGTAGAACTGCGATGACACTTATACAAAGAAATCACATAAAGAAATTATTAAAAGAAGAAAAATATAGGCACGTTTTAGTAACTAAAGTATCCACTATAAAATTTGGGTATTCTTCACTGCATATGAATGAATAGTAGAACACAAGTGAAAAATTTAACAATATGTTCATGGAATGTCCGGGGATTGGGAGACCCAGGGAAAAGAGCAGCAGTAATCTCACTGATGAGAACATATGGTTCTTCAATAATATGTCTCCAGGAGACCCATCTCTCGAGTATATCTATACCCCAATTGGGGTGGCGAGATTATCAAACACAATTTCACTCGGTCCATACCTCATACTCTAGAGGGGTAGGCATATTCATTAAAACTGGTATAATGTTTAATTGTATTCAGAGTAGGTGCGACAAACTAGGGTGCCATGTCTTTTTACACTGTAAGGTAGAAGATAGAACCTGTATTTTGGTTAATTTGTATATTCCTCCCCCCTTTAACACCTCGGTATTGGGCAGTCTGTTCTGGAGAGGCCGGGCATATCGGTGCTCGTAATGGGCGATTTTAATATGGTCCTAGATTGGGATAAAGACAGATTTCCTAGTCAGCTGCTTCAGGATAAAACAAGAGATGTTAGACTAGTCAAATTCTTGGAAGAAATAGGGTTGAGGGATATATGGAGATTACACAACCCTGCAGCCCGGCAATATTCCTGCCTCTCCAGGACACACTCCACGCTCTCAAGAATAGATTTAGTATTGGACAATGAGGAAGCGATACCAATAATAAAAAAGGTGAACTATATGCCGAGAAGCCTCTCTGACCACTCCCCAATGTTGGTTGTTCTTGATACGGGAGTAGCAAGGTACCAGAGAGAGGGGAGAATTAACCCGCATTGGATGGAATTAATGAATGATACACAAGAGATATCGGGGGAGATTAGGGAATTTATAGAAATAAATCAAGGGACTGCCTCAGAACAAGTGGTATGGGACACACTGAAAGCCTTTTTCAGGGGCATAATGA
Source organism: Rana muscosa (assembly GCA_029206835.1). Taxonomy (NCBI): domain Eukaryota; kingdom Metazoa; phylum Chordata; class Amphibia; order Anura; family Ranidae; genus Rana; species Rana muscosa. The sequence goes on from CM055116.1 coordinate 484,000,626, forward strand.
TACAAAAAATATCTAGTTTAAAAAGACAATCCAGTCAGGAAGAGAGAACCGCTAGCGAATTAGTAAGCGAAAAAGAAGCACAATACATTAAAGACCCAACACCTAATAAATCCAGAGTATGGATGCAAGCACAACAGAACTACCGTTTAATAATGTTGAAGAAAGTAGAAAATAAGCAAATTTTTCAAAGACAAGTAGCGTTTGCGGAAGGGGAAAGTGCAGGCAGGATGCTAGCTCACTTAATTAAAACTAACACACCTAGCTCAGGGGTGCCAGCAATAAGGGTAAACGAAGATAGGGTGGCCCACCAAACATCAGAAATAGCACAAAGATTCCGTGATTTCTATGCAGACTTGTATAGTTCAAGTCAAGAGGAAAGGAGAGAAGAATTGGACAAATTTTTTGGAAGTCTAGTGATGCCTTCGCTCTCTGAGCTGGATAGAGAGGAATTAGACAAACCCCTGACCTTAGAAGAAATACAGCTGACCGTACAGGGGATGGCGGGGCATAAAACCCCAGGACCGGACGGCCTCCCAGCAGAGACCTACCGGTATTTCGGGAAGGAGTTACTCCCGGCACTCACCAGGGTTTTAAACTGCTCATTAGCTAAAGGAGAACTCCCCACGTCTATGATGGACTCCACAATAATAGTTATCCACAAAGAGGGTAAGGACCCACTTGAAACCGCCTCGTATAAACCTATTTCCTTACTCAACACTGACATAAAAATACTGTCGAAGCTCTTGGCAGCTAGATTAAACAAAATAGTTGAGAAACTGGTACATCCCGATCAATCGGGTTTTATACCAGGTAGGGCCACCTCCACAAATATAAGAAGAGTTTTTCTGAACCTCCAGATTCCAACAGAGGAAGATGGAAAAAGAGCAATTGTTTCGTTGGATGCTGCCAAGGCCTTCGACAGTATAGAGTGCCAATATCTATGGAGAGTCTTAAGGGAGTTTGGGGTCGGCCCTATTTTTATGAAATGGGTCAAAATGCTGTACAGCACCCCAGAGGCCAGAGTGAAAGTGAACAATGTGTATTCCGAGAGGTTCAGGTTGCAGAGGGGAACGAGACAGGGGTGCTCTTTGCTCCCCCTTCTCTTCGCCCTCGCACTCGAGCCCCTTGCGATTGCACTTAAGTCGGACTCTGAGATAAGAGGATTTATAAGAGGTGAGGTAGAGAAGAAAGTGGTATTATACGCGGACGATCTCCTTTTGTTACTGGGAGATACACATCACTCCCTTGGTAAGGCCATGAAACAAATAGAGATTTTTGGACGTTTTTCAGGCCTTAATATAAACTGGGGAAAATCCATGCTGCTACCGGTGGACCCTCTGTCAAACCTACTCCCGCAAGAGGCTTCACAAATTCAAATAACAACACAAATTAACTATCTGGGGGTGTATATATCTAGAGACCCTAACCACTATATTCTAGATAATCTGATTCCTCTGCTTAAAAAATACAAAGGGAAAATCAAGGTGTGGAAATGCCTCCCATTGTCAGTAGCAGGCCGCTGCAATTTAATAAAAATGGTGTGGATGCCACAGCTCCTATATGTCTTACAAAATTCACCAGTTTGGATATACAATAAATGGTTTCAGAAAATAGACACTACGTTTAGGGAGTTGATTTGGAAAGGAGGTGCAGCAAGAATAAAATTAAATACCCTACAGAGGACAAAACAAGAGGGGGGAGTGGCACAGATCCAATACATGAAGGGTAGTAACATGCAAGGAGAAGAAATAAGGAAGAGAATATTATTACAACATTCTACACATGACTCTATGGTAGAAGCCATGGAAGCAGGATCTCTCCCACGGAAATTACCTACCCTTGATCTCATGATTAGAATATGGAAAGCAGTGAAGATAGCGTTGGGATATGATGGCATCACGGAGTATACTCCCTTATGGGAGAATGATAATTTAAAGGAGATACAGAAGATGGGGACAGTTAAGGAATGGGAAAGACAGGGGATTAAATATATCTCCCAGCTGTACCAAGATGGCATATTAAAAACTTTTCTGACATTAAAAGAACAATATAATCTTTCAAATAAATCCTTTTATAAATATTTGCAGATCAGACATGCCTTAACAAAACAATATAAAGGAATAGTAATGACCTGGAGCAAGACCCCCCTGTTAAAAGAAATTATCAACACTAAAACATCTAAGGGCTCAATAACAAAAATATACTTAAATTTACATAAGGGGAGCCTAAGGGGAACCCAGGGCCAGGTACACAAGAGGAAGTGGGAAAGAGATATTGGTAACTTATCTAACGAACAGTGGAAAAGAATTTTGGAACTTGCTTCGTCAGTCTCACTGTCTCCCTCGCAGAGGATGTCTCACCTGTTTTTGCTAAATAGAGCATATTATACTCCGTATAAACTTTTCCGCTTTGGCCGTAGAACAGATGCCAGTTGTCCCAGATGTGGTGGAGTAAACGGTGATATAATCCATATGTTCTGGCGATGCCCAAAGTTATTCCGGTATTGGAGGGAGGTAGTGAGAACAATTGAGCAAGTCTTTGAGGTTGACATAGAGCTGGAACCCCTACAATGTGTACTGGGCTGGGTAAAGGGCGAGGGATCAAATGCCTACACTCAGTTAGCAATAACAAGATGCTTATTTCAAGCAAGGAGGCTGATTGCACAGAGATGGCAATCAATCTCCCCCCCCCCCCTTAGTAAGGACTGGGAGCAAAACATGAACATAACTATCCTAAAGGAAAGGACAACCTATGTTAGACAAGGAGCCCTAAAAAAATTTGATAAGATTTGGAAATCGTGGCAAGAAAAAAAAAAAAAAAAAATTGTAATTTAATATAAGTAAAGCAGTCGCAGAAGGGAATGGTTTTTTTGCAGGAAGGAAGTGTGAGTGTGGTCTAGGTCAATTAGTGGTCGGCTGAGAGATGTAGAATGGAGGGTGAGATAAGAAGTATCGGGGTAGAGGAGTTTTGGATTGTAATGGTTTTATTGTGAAACGATGTTTTGATTAATTATTTTTTTGTATGGGAGATAGGGGGGGGGAGGGAAGGAGGGAATGTATGTATTGTTGGAAAACGGAAAATGTTTAATAAAGATATGAAAATTAAAAAAACTATTATAGAGCCGCACACATTGCTAGCCTCACTAAATATCATGCTACATATGAAATACCCCTATGGGTAATGATAGAAGTGGCAGAATGTGACCCTCTTTCTATTTCCAATCTATTATGGCTCCTACCTAAGGAACGGAAAACCCTACGTAACCCCATTACTAAATACTTTTTATCTATATGGGACAAACTTAGAGTTAAACATCAGTTACAATCTTCTCACAATCCTCTCTTGTCATTCCTGAAAAACCCTGCTTTCTACCCAGCATGGGTCTCTCCTAAATCATTTAAGGTCTGGAATTCATTAAATATTACTCGGCTTAGTAACTTAACTTCTCCTTCATCCTTCTATACATTTCCTATACTTTGTGACACCTACAACCTACCGAACTCTGAACTTTTCAGATACCTCCAAATTAAAAACTTTTACGCACCTTTGCTAAATACAGATGTCTCCTTAACCCAACTTACGATTTTTGAATCTACGTGCATGAAAGATCCTCACTTAAGAGGCATTATATCTTCTATATACTCCCACATTTCCACTTATCCCGGTTTAGATAAACCACCTTATGCACGTAAATGGGAGGAGGACCTGAAGAGAACATTCAATATGAATGATTGGTCCAAAATATGGTCTGTAACAAAATCTTCTTCACCAAATATCCTGGCGGTTGAAACCAATTACAAAGTTTTGTCTCGTTGGTACCTCGTTCCCTCCAGATTGGCCAAATTCACACCAAACCAAACAGGCCTATGCTTTCGGGGTTGCCCAGATCCAGGCACCCACTTACACATTTGGTGGTCCTGCCCGTTGGTGCAATTATTTTGGGAACGGATATTTGAAACTGCCTCCAAGATATTTGGTTTCACTGTGCAACCAGACCCAGCCACAGCCTTGCTCAATCTAAAACCTGATCTCATTACACATAAACAATTCAAACTCCTCATTCAATTTCTTACAGCAGCAAAAGCAAACAATAGCAAAGGCATGGAGGACCACTAAATTGGAGATATCCGAGACCATAAATAGAGTAAATGACTTTATGTCTCACGCCAAAATGTTAGCTATAGAAAGAAATCAAATTCCAATCTTTGAAAAGATCTGGGATCCTTGGATTAGATTTCACCTACCTTCTATTAGTGACAACTCGATTCTCATGCCATGGTAGCCGGAGGACTCAATCGGTTAAACTAACTACTAGACCAAATTTCTGAAGCTTGGGAGCTACCCTGCTCAATATAGTGAACACTGTGTTTTACTTAAACCCTCAAGCCGCGGACCGATTCATTCATGCCATTCAGGTGGACTCCTACACCCCCCCCCCTCTGGTTTCCTTCTATTCTATCCCATCTATTTTATTTTATATTATCTATCTAATTTTATTTTACCCTATTTTATTTTGATATCTTTACTTCTTTTTCTCTTTTCTTTTCTCTATTATTCTTACTTCATAACGAACCTTATTGAAGCTACAACAAAGTATTACTCTACATTACTTTTTTCGAAGATACAGATCAATTTATAATTAATATGTTAAATATTTCTTTCAACTACAGTCTTGAATATATTAGTACAAGGATTTATTTACTTTCTATCTCATTTAAGTCCTTATAATTTAGATTAGGATATATTCTGTAGACCCTATTATTTGTTATTTTTCTATATTTGTAATAATTGGACAAATATCAACAACATGTATTACATATGACCTGTATGTGACTAATATATATGTCCAATAAAATACTTTGACAAGGAAAGGTAGTTCTGGATCTGGATGTACCAGTATTGGTGCAGAAGTGAAGAGTGTTTTCAGTTTACTAAAGGCAGTCTGTACCTCAGGTGACAACAAAAAGGGTATCCCTTTCTTTGTCAGCTGTGTAATTGGAGCAATTACCTTGGAGAAATTCCTTATAAATCTTCTGTAAAAGTTGGCAAATCCAACAAATCGCTGTATCTCCTAAACATTCCTAGGGACAGGCCAATCCACCACTGCTTTGATCTTATCAGGATCCATGCTTACCCCTTCAGAAGAGATTATGTATCCCAAGAACTGGATCTGAGTTTGTTCAAACTCGCATTTCTCTAGTTTGATGTAAAGTTGATTCTGCCTTAGTCTCTTGAAAACAATACAGACATGCTTGCGGTGTTCTTCCAAAGTATCAGAGAAAATGAGAATGTCATCCAAATATGCTATTACAAACTGATCAAGCAAATCTCGAAAAACATCATTAATAAAATGTTGAAAAGTTGCAGGAGCATTGCAGAGCCCAAAGGGCATGACCAAAGACTCAAAATGACCATATCTGGTTCTGAAAGCAGTTTTCCATTCATCTCCGAGACGAATGCGGACAAGGTTGTATGCCCCCCGTAAATCAAATTTAGTAAAGAGCTTGGCGGAGCGGAGTCTCTCAAGCATTTCTGGAATCAGTGGGAGTGGATAGCGATTCTTAATTGTGATCTTATTTAAATCTCTGTAGTCAATACACGGACGCAGGGTGGAGTCCTTTTTTCACCACGAAGAATAAGGCTGCCCCAGCAGAAGAGGTTGAGTGTCTGATAAAACCCTTCTCTAGATTCTCATTAATCCACTCCCTGAGCACCTTCAGTTCAGGTTCTGATAAAGAATAAAGGCACCCTTTTTTTTCTTTCCCTCTCTCCCTTCCCTTTCCTCTATATTTGCGAGCTTGTTTATTATTTGTTTCGCTTGCGTTGACGGTTTGCTTCACAAGTGTTGAGATTGATATTTTCCAGCCTCCTTATGGACGCATTCATTTAGAAATTGACTCAACATACTTCCCAAAGTTGGTATGCTTCCTTTCTCTCTCTTTTTTTGTTTATTGCATCTCCAGTCTTCTTGATAGAGAATTATTTATGTTTTCTATTATAATACTTTAGTGTTCTCCGGCGTTGTTTTTCCCTCCGGAACTTCTTGCGGCCCCCTACGTACCCCCTGACTCCTGCTACTATTATGCAGGAGTCGGTCGGTGACCATGGAACCCCTCGGAGATTTTTTGTTATCTCTCCGAGATGTTCCTGCGCCCTATTAGTACATCATTATTTTATGACACTAATTGCAGTCATTAGGGCTTCTTTTTTATTTGGTTTCTTCTTTATTCTTTCTTTTCTGTCTTTTCTTTCTTCTCCTCTTCTGTCTCCCTTGGTGGCGGTTCGAACTCATAATATGGGTTTCATTAACCCTTATATAAAACTTACCCTTACTATGTCATGGCCCCCATAAACATTTTGTCCTTAAATGTACAAGGCTTCAACGTTCCACAAAAAAGAACTAAAGCTCTACGTTCCTTTTCAGCTAGAAAAGCCCACATCATTTTCCTTCAAGAAATGCACTTTATCAATAACGCCTCCCCTAAATTTCTTTCCTCCTCCTACCCTCAATTCTACGCAGCTTCAGCTACAACTAAGCAACGTGGGTCCTTGATTGGATTCCACCGTTCTACACCATTTACCCTTAATACACAAATATGTGACCCTGAGGGTAGATATGTTTTATTAACAGGCTTTATTGCTGATACTGAAGTCACATTAGTTTCGTATTACGCCCCAAATAAACGTCCTGAAGCTTTTCTATCACATCTTTTCCAACTAATCGAATCACATAAAGTTGGAACAATAATATTATGTGGCGACTCCAATACTACCATTTATCCTTTCTTGGATAAATCCCCGTCATCTCCTAACTCTCCTACCCATAAACGGTCCTTCCAATCCCTACTTACTTCTTTTAATTTTGTTGATACCTGGCGGGAACTTAACCCAACTTCCAGAAATTTTACACATTATTCTTATCCACACAAATCTTTTTCACGAATAGACCATATTTTCCTCCCCTCTAGTATGCTCCCTGAAGTAATATCCTCTAATATAATCCCATTTCCTTGGACAGACCATTGTGCGGTCACTGCTACAATTACCTCTCCTATACCTAGGTCACATGACACCACTTGGTGTATTAACGACTCCATCCTAACTCACCCCTCACACCGTTCAGATATTGAACTGGCTCTTAATGATTATATCTCATTTAATGACACTACTGATGTCTCTGCCCTTACATTATGGGAAGCCCATAAAGCTGTTATTCGGGGCAGCTTGATACAAAAGGCGAGATCTATTAAAAGAGTCTGCAAGATTCTGTTCACCAAACTTGAAGCAAATTTTAACGCTTGTCATTTGGCTCATCAAGCTACCCTGAATACACACACAAACACTAAGTTGGAAAGGGCCCGGCTTGAGTTGGATCTTTTTCTGACAGATTCGGCAGACAAACTCTTACGCAAGTGGCAACATACCCTATACCGCAAAGTCAATAAGCCCGATACCCCAATGGCCCGCAACCTCAAGTCTATTGATCGTTCACAAGCTGCATTCCGACTTAGAACCTCCAGAGATGCATACACTAGTAACCCATTAAAGATCTTGGACATCTTTCAATCTAAATTAGCTAAGCTCTATGACTCTGGCTTAATCTTTGATAAAAACAAAGCAGACACTTTGTTCTCAGATGTTACACTTCCCACAATGACACCGGAACAGTGTGAATATTTGGAGAGTCCCATAACGGCATTGGAAGTTAAAGCTGCTATTAAAGAATTGAAGCCTCACAAGAGACCGGGCCCCGATGGGTTTTCTGCACTATACTACAAACAATTTGATTCGATTTTAACGCCTCTATTGACTAGAGCCTTCAATTCTTTGTTAGCTGGTCATTCGTTTAAAACCGAAACACTAACTTCCATCATAGCAATGATTCCCAAACCTAAATCTGACACTACCTCTTGGTCTAATTACCGCCCCATATCTCTTTTAAATCTAGACATTAAGTTACTAGCTAAGATCTTGGCAACTAGATTGAATAGCATTATAGGTAAACTTATCCATCGTGACCAAACTGGCTTCATGCCCTTGCGTCAAGCAGGGGATAATGTCAGAAGAGCACTTTTATTAATTCATGCCGCCAAAAAAAGACGTATCCCAACTTGGCTTATATCATTAGATATTCGGAAGGCGTTCGACTCAATCAGCTGGCCATATCTACAATATACTCTTCAAAAATGGGGTTTTGGGGAAAATTTCTTAACTTGGGTCTCCTCACTATACAGCACTCCGAAAGCTTATATTAAATATATGGGCTACAAATCAGCTATGATAGATATTAGAAGAGGTACTAGACAGGGTTGCCCCCTATCCCCTTTGCTTTTTGCCCTACTTATTGAACCCTTAGCATGTATTATTAGAAATAATCCTACTATCAAAGGTGTAGAATTAGGTGGACATCACCACAAATTGAGTCTTTTTGCAGATGACATCCTGATTTTTTTATCCCATCCCCATGTGTCAGCCCCAAATCTAGTAAATACTTTAGACAAATTTGCAAAGATTTCTGGTTTGTGTGTTAATCATGCCAAATCTAATGCCCTTAATATTTCCCTTTCGCCATCTGAGTTACAACAAGCTCAAACGTCTTTACCTTTCAATTGGGAATTGCATCATATTTCATATCTTGGAGTCCAACTCACTTCTTCTATATCCGACTTATTTTCAGCTAACTACTTACCCTTATTGAAGTCAACTACTAATCTGATGAAACAATGGTCTTCTCTTCCTTTATCTTGGATTGGGAGGATTAATGCTACTAAGATGTCAATCTTACCAAAGTTCCTTTACCTATTCCGAGTTCTCCCCATACATATACCTCCTTACTTCTTGAGGCTCACTCAAAAGAGAGTGATGGCTTTTATATGGGGCTCTACAAAGCCCCGTATACCTAGATCGACTCTTTATCTTGATAAATTGAAAGGTGGTCTGGGAATTCCTAACTTTTCCTCATACTACTTTGCTGCTCAGCTAGCACAACTTCCCAAATACCATTCTACAATAGAATCCCCTCTATGGGTAGCGATTGAATCAGTGGATATTGACCCCATTTCTGTGAATAATTTGCTCTGGTTAGCTCCTAAAGATAGACTAAACTTATCTAACCCTGTAACCAAACATTCTATAGCTATCTGGGACAAATATAGATCCACAAAAAGCCTACAATCCACTCATAACCCTCTACTCTCTTTTCTTCGAAATCCCTCATTTTACCCCGCCTGGAAATTTCCCCTATCATTTGCAGCTTGGTCCAGAAGAAACCTACTTCAATTCCATAATCTAGTTTCCTCCAATGATATTCTTACGTTCCCGACATTATGTGATTTATACAAACTCCCCATGAAGGAGCTCTTCCGCTATCTACAAATTAAGAACTTTTATACACCCCTCGTTAATACGGGATCCCCTCTCACCCAAATGACTCAATTTGAACGTATCTGTAACAGTGATCCCCATGCTAGAGGATTAATATCACTTTTGTATAAACGCATCAATTCCACATCCGACGATACTTTACCATCCTATACGACTAAATGGGCACACGACATGGATAGAACATTCAGCAAAAGTGACTGGGATATTATATGGTCAGCTACTAAGCATTCCTCGCCAAACTGTTTTGCGTTGGAAACAAATTATAAGGTCCTTTCTCGATGGTACCTGGTTCCGGCCAGGATTGCCAAATTTGCCCCCTCGTACCCAAATCTATGTTTCAGAGGCTGTTCTGAACCGGGCACGCAGTTCCATATTTGGTGGCAATGTCCAATCGTTCAATCCTTCTGGAGTAAAATATTTCACATGGCCTCTACGGCCTTGGAAATACCAATCCCGCCAGACCCGGCACTGGCTCTCCTCAACCTCAAACCTCCTAATTTGAATACGTCACAATTCAAATTACTACTACATCTCACCACGGCGGCTAAACAATCTATAGCTAAGGCCTGGAAAACCCAAACTTTGGTTGTGGCTGAAACTAAACATAGAATTAACAGAGCCCTTATCTTTTCCAAAATGTCTGCTATTGAAGATGACAACATTGCAACATATAATAAAATATGGAAACCATGGATTAAACACTTCTTACCCCCAGATTTTGATCAACTATTGTTGATGCCTCTTTGAAATACTCTAATATTTATCTATTAATATAATACTTAAACGGGGCCTTGATCTGACTGGACCGCCACCCGGAGAGACAACCTTCACCTTTTTCTCTATTTTCCTATACCCATACCTTCTTTTCTATAAATTTTACTTTTCTCCCATATTTCTTCTTCTTCTCTCTTACTTCTTCTGTCTTTCTGTTCTGGTTAGTTTTGTTACTTGTGTAATACAGATTTTTTACACATGTGATGTTCATTACATGACTTATATTTATATCTTTAAAGTTTCACTTTGTCAATCACTAATATCTTTGTGTCTTAAAGATTTGTTAGGAAAGTCTCCACTAAACAATTGAGGTATGACAACGTTCATCTGGTGTATCCTTCTGGATAGCCCAACATATTCTCTCATACTTAATCGAGCCCCCATCTGCTCACAGCTTGCTCCCTTCGGGGGTGAGTGGTTGGTCTGGAGACGTGATATTCTATCCTGAATATTGCTTATCTTCATTGCTCTAATCTTTTATACCTCTATTTGTATTGATATAATTGTTACTGAGGTTTATCCTCTACTGCCTTTCTTTCAATATGTATTTTTAGTGATTACTGTATTTATTTACAATTCTATTCTTGATCAGAATGTAATGTTCAGTATATTTGCTATTTACTTGTAAAATCTAATAAAAATATTAAACAAGAAGAATAAAGGCGCCCAAATGGTATTTCTGCCCCTGGAAGCAATTCAATGGGACAATCATAAGAGCGATGAGGAGGCAGCTGATCTGCGTTCTTTTTATCACAAACGTCGCAAAACTCAAGATATTGTGGAGCTAGCTTGTCGTATTGCTTGGTAGTTGCCAAAACTGCTTGTAAATCTTGGGTTGGTGGAGGGCTTATTTGATAAGATTCTTTGCAATGTCTTTTGCAATGGTCAGATGTAAAGCTTAAAGAACGTGTTTCCCAGTTGATGGAGGGATTATGGATAGAGAACCAAGGGATGCCCAGGATAATAGGGAACTTGGGTGATGTGATCAGCTCAAAGCTGATAGTCTCCTGATGGTCAGTCTCGATTAGGAGTTTAAGCGGGATGGTCTCGTGGGTAACTGGACCTGAAGACAAAGGTGAGCCATCCACAGTTTCCATATCAATAGGGGCAAGCTTATTTCTTATTTGAAGGTTATTACTTTGGGCAAATTCGATGTCCATGAAGTTTCCCCCGGCCCCTGAGTCCAGCATAGCAGCGCAAGATATTTCATTGCTTTCCACAATAAGCCTTATTGGGATGACAAAGTGAGTTGATAAAGAATTAACTTTATTTGCTTCCTGAATCAAAGGAGAGACGGACTGAGAAATTGAGTTTATTTTTTCAGATACTGTAACATCCATTGCTGCATTTGTTCTTTTAAATTTATTGGGACAATTAACTGCATAATGTCCAGAGTCTCCACAATAAAGACACAAGTTCTCTGAACGTCGTCTTTCTTTCTCCTGAGTGGTAATAGATCTTTTAATAGCATCCACCTGCATAGGTTCAGGAGTGTCAGAATCAGGAAAAACTCTTGGACACTTAGGAGGATACTGAGTAGTAGAAAAACGCATGCCACCATAACTGCCTAGGATTCCCAGTCTCTCCTTTCTCCTTTCAGTAAGTCTCTGATCAATTCAAATACATAATTTAATAAAAGCCTCAAGGTCGTCAGGACTTTCTACTCTGGCAAGCTCATCTTTTACTTGCTCTGAGAGTCCTTGACGGAACTGACTTTTTTGTGCTGATGGATTCCAATTGGTATCTGAGATCCAACGTCAGAATTCAGATGTGTACTCTGCAACCGAGCGTCTACCCTGCCGTAAATTGTGCAATTTTGCCTCAGCAGTAGCACAGCGGTTAGGATCATCGAAAACTTGATTCATCGCAGCCACAAAAGAATCTAAATCATCCAGGATGACATCATCTTTCTCCACATAAGGGGAGGCCCAGGCTAAAGCTTCCTCAGTCAGGAGGTTGATAATAAACAGCACCTTTTTCCTGTCAGAAGTAAATGCAGCAGGTTGCATCTGAAAGTATATACGGCATTGATTAAGGAACCCTCTATAATGGCGGCGGTCTCCATTAAACTTAAGTGGTAGGGGCATTCGTGCATTAGTATCTACGGCAGCGGTATCTCGGGCACGAAAATCCCGCAATTGTTTATTCAGATCAAGGATTTCCTCTTGTAGTGCTTTCACTTCAATCTGTAACTCAGAAATTTTTTCCTGGTAGTTAACACCAAATGTCTGCAACTCAGCGATTTGCACCCTGAGAGGAGCTACAGCAGCTGCTACAACGGCCTCCATGTTTTGGGCCAGAATATTCTGTCACGGTCTGGAGTCAGGCTCAGAGGCCAGTAGCTATAGCAGCAGAGCAGGTATTCACACAGGTCACCCTGGCTGATGACACGGGTTCACCTGAGGTGCAGGGTCTAAGCACTGACCGGTATTCACCAGGGCTCCTAAAGGTGGAGATGGGCTTCGCTGCGTGTCAGTGCCAGGTCGCAGTCCTCAGATTAGCCCCACCAGGGGGTGAGCAAGCCGGGGTCCAGAAACAGATAACACAGGTAGGGATCAAGCAGAAGCGTAGTCGGGGACGAGCCAAAAGTCGGTAACAGATAGTTGCAGGTTGGAATTCAGCAGAAGCGTAGTCAGGGACGAGCCAAAAGTCGGTAGTGAGTGGTAGCAAAGATGCGGTCGGCAGCAGTAGACAGGAGCAAGATATTGGCTGGTGAAGGCACAATATTCTGGCAACCCGGAAGTGCAGGGACATGGCTTCAATCAGGAAGTTCCTGGGAGGAGCAAAGGGTTCAAGGTTCAAGGCAAACAAGATTCAAGACAAGAAAGATCATTCAAGGAATTGTCTAATGAACTATCCAAGGAGCTGTCTGTCCAGCATTCCAGGTGGCTCAGCAAGTAGAGTCACCACCAGACACACCAGAGGTCCCAGGTTCAAGCCCAGGTCCTAACAGAAGAAATGTTTGCTGAAATGAGAGACAGAGTGGGTGTTGGTCCTGGCAACACTGGTGCAAGGAGTGCACAGGTGACTGCAAGTATGGAGAGTTCGCCAGATTCTGCGTCTGCAGTGGATTGGTGCAGGCGACACTTGGCTGCACTGAACCAATTTAAAAGGGAAGGACATGTTGTTGCCCCTGGCAATGCTGGTGCAAGATGGCCAGCTATCAATGTGCAAAGGGTTAAGAACCAAGTGTGCTGTTTGTGGTGCAGTGAGTGGGGGCATGAAGTTTCTAAATGCCCTTTGTCCCAGGCTTCACCAAAGCAAAGGTATGAGAAGCCTGCTCTGAGTGTAAAGAGTGAGCAGATGGGTGTGGTTGCCCATGGCAACAAAGCAGAAATCCGTACAGCTGACTTCATATGGCCTATGTTGCCTTCTGAATGTGTTGAGGACTTTTTGGATGAGTTTGCGATGATTGCTTCCTACAAAAGATGGCCCAGAAATTGCTGGGTTGAGTTGGTGCAACCTTTTCTGATCAAGGAGTACCAGGAGGTGTACCGTGGGATGTATAGTAACCGAGATGACTACGATAATTTTCTAGGAGCAGTCCAGTCTAGAGAGCGCTGCAAGAGATCAACGGGGAGAAGGTGGTCTCCCATAGCAACAGGAGAAAGTCGCCAAGTGCCATGCCTGGAATGTGGTCAGCTGGGCCATGGGATCTTTTCTTGTCCAAGCTTGTGGAATACAGCTGCTGATCGTGTTGTTGGGCTTGATGCTTCGCCTGCAGGCGATGATGGAAAATCCAAGAGGGATGTAATGTTACCCTGTTTCCAGGAGGGGGCATCATCTTGTGAGAGCATGGCAAAGAAGGGACAACGCCCTCAATTGAAGTCTTCAACCCATGCTAAAGAGAATGGTAAGACTGTTCCTGTTAAAATCATGGGAAAGGCTGACTGTGTGGTTGCTCACAATGAAGTGGAAGTGACCCCAGAGCGGAGATCCACTGAAGGTGAAAAAATGAAGTTGCTGCAGTGTGCTACCCAGATCAGTGGGGAGACACAGGTTAAAATCCTGCTTGCAACGAGGTCAAAAATTGAAAGGGACATATGGACTCTGGGCACAGCTAAGGTAATTCAGCGGAGTCCTGGAAAGGATGTGCTAGGGGTGACCAAAGCAGTTGGTATGCCATGTTCCCAGGTGACAGGTGCTGTGCAGTTGCCAAGGGAAACCACCAAGGAGTCTGCAGTGGTGAGCATACCTCCCAACCTGCACGGATTCTGGGGGTTTTACCCGCAGTGACATAAGTTTCCCGCGGTCCCGCCATACCATTCGTATTCCTGCACAGCCACCACAGGAGGCAGAGGAAGGAGGAGGAGGAGGTAAGATCTGACCTCACTGTGTAGTGAAGTCCGCCCCCCCCTTCTCGCGCTGCTCCCCCCGCTCAATAACAACTTTGACTTTGTTTCAGTTTAAGTTTAAAGGGGTTGCTCCACCGGAAAAAAAAAATTAAAAGCCAGCAGCTACAGCTACAGCAGCTGCTGGCTTTTAATATTTGGACACTTACCTGTCCTGGAGTCCAGCGACGTCCGCAGCAGAGGACGAGCGAACCGCTCGTCGCTCTGCTGCTCCCTCCGCCATCCTCGCTGAGGGAACCAGGAAGTGAAGCCCTGCGGCTTCATGCCCGGTTCCCTACGGCGCATGCGCGAGTCGCGCTGCGCCGTTCTGATTGGTGCTCCTGTGTTCTGGGAGCCGAGTGTCTCCCAGAACACCAAGGGAAGTCTGCGGGACGTGACGTAACTCCCGCAGATTCCCGGAGACAGGACTCCCGGATGTGGGTGAAAATACCTGTCAATTGTGACACCGGAGGGGGGGAGGGTTCCAAATAGCAAAAGTTGCTATTTAGGGTGGAGCTCCACTTTAAGTAAAAAAAAAAGTCCGTCCCGCGCCCCCCCCCCCCCGCTCACAACAACTCTGAGCACTGTTAGTTAAACACCCCCCCCCCGCTCAACAACTTCAATGATGGGGAAAAAAAATATGAATGAATGTCCCGCAGTGGACATTTGCAAAGTTGGGAGGTATGGTGGTGAGGCAAGTGGTTTCCCAGGACAACTGTGAAGACGCCCTAGTGGGCAAAATAATTCCTGTGGAGAGAAAGGATGGTGTGCTGAGTGGCACGCAGGGTGCCATGCGTTTTGACAAAGGACAATTTGATAGAGTTTATAAAACTGCTATGTTTATGAATGCTGATGACACATGTGCTGATGGTAATGTGATGCTTAATGAGGTAGGGGTGATCGCTAAGCAGGATATGTGATTCCCTTTGGCAACAGTATCTAAGGCTGCAGAGGTGTCCTTAGAAACCTCCAGGGAGCTCTGTGTGTTGGAGCCAGAGGTTGCCTGGGACAACTGTGGTGCCGCTCTGATAGATAAGAGGGTACTTGACCTTGGTGATGAGAAAAATGGTAAAACTCAAATGTTTAAAATTTCTTGTACTGATAATGAGTTGTTACAGTCTGTCACTGCTGACAGTCCTCATGGGTTTAGTAAAGCGCCACCCGAGCAAAGTGGTGAAGTTATGTTATTGCAGCCTGTTGTGTTTGAAAATGTTTTGTCACAGTGCATTTAAACAAGGAAGGCTTAGTGGGTAACAGTGGAGTGGACACAATTTCTGCTATGCTAAATAGAGAGGCTGCAGGGCCGGTAGACATGGGTGCTTTGGCTTTTGCAGAAATTAACCCTCTCCAGTTGGAAGGATCTGAAAAGGGCGCATACATAGCAGAGGTTTTGTCCACAGCAAAAGAGATGAGTAATGTTGAATGTCAGATTGATGAGGTAGTGGATAGCGATTTGGAAGGGCTCAGTGTTGCTAAAGGTGAGAGGATGAGTGTGACACATGCGATTGGCAGTGCTCAGCGGGAGCCGCAAATTTTGTTAGTTGCCTCTGAGGTAGAGGTCTTTTTAAGTGTCCCGGCCTCTCACGCCTTAGCAAATGAGTCCCTCCACATCGTTGGTAAAGGAAAAGTTCCTAGAGTTCTGTGGTTAGATACGTCATGTCTAGAAATTTCTGAGATGTTGTGGGAATTGGTGAGAATCTTTCCAATATACACCTGCGTGTATCCACAGCAGAAGGGCGACATGGTACTGCATAATACCAATCGGTGGACGCAGGTGATACATGCGTTGTTAAGCAATGTTGATGAGAATTGGTTGCTACACTGTTGGTTGTTTTTGTGGAAAGTTGTCTCGCAGTTCTCCGCGAGAGTGCTTCCAGCGGCGGTTATGTGCGGAAGGCGCTCAGGGGAATTGTTGGAGAAATTAGAGATATTAGACATAGTGTAAGTCTCTCCGTATGCGGGTGTGATGGGGTGTATTCCTGCTGGTGCGGCTGAGCAGTGGTTGGTACGGGGCGCGCGTACTGTCTCACTCGCTACACCTCATGTAAAGGAAGGGCCCGGAATGGACGTGGCGGTAGTGGGAATTCAGTCCATCACGCGCAGAGAGGTGCAGTTTGAGGTACCCGGAGACACTTTGACAGGAAATAACAGTGATGGTAACTGTAACGGAAATATGTATGAAAAGCACTGTGGAGCACTGTCAGACAACTCTGAGCTATTGGTTGAGGTACCAGTGGACACAGAAATGGTTAAAGACAACAGGGGGTGATGTAAAACTGTGGGACTGTCCCATAGGGAGTAACTGCTTGCCTGTAGATGGTCCCTCCATAGACACTGTCCTAGCAAACAGGACAAGAGGTCCAAATGACAATATTGTGTTGCATAGCCCCTTGTGGAACATTGCTATTGAGGATATGGTATTAATCACAGATGGTTTGGTGGCCAAGAGTAACCACACAGGGGTTAGTGAACCTGAGAAACAAATGTTGTTGGTTAATGTTGCGTCAGGTAGTGAGAGTGGCCAGTCCCTGACAGATTTCATGAAAGTGGGTCCCCAGCAGTCCCGGGAGAGTAGGTCTGTGGGAGGAAAAAGAAAGGTCCTGAGGCCAAAAGGTAGAAGGGATAGAGAGACTAGTGGGAGCCCATGGATCAGGAAGAAGGGCTGGTGGAAGTACACCCGGAAGAAGATGTGGGTGGAGTGCCCCTTTAGAGAAAAGGTTGGGCAGATTAGGACTACTGCTACGGATAGTTGGCACAGAGGCGCCAAGGTGAAGTGCTGGTGGACACATACCCCGAAAAAAAAATGGGCCTACGCAGCCAATGGCTGGCACAGAGGTGTCCCGTTTATGGTGACGGGATCATGTGTTCCTCCCTTCGGTTCGAAACAAGGGGTAGGGTATGTGAGGGTGCGACTTTGTGCGACCTTCAAGAGGGTTGGTTTATGCCAGATTTGGTAAAGAAAGACACGCTGATGGAACAGCTGTGTCTTGGGCTATTTAGCTCAGAGGTGATTATGGAACAGGGCTCCACCCAACATAGAGGAAGTCTGTGTGCATGAGAGCCAGGTGGGCTCTCATCCTCTGAAGTGGAGTCAGAGGTGATTATGGAACAGGGCTCCACCCAATAGAGAGGAAGTCTGTGTGCATGAGAGTCGAGTGGGCTCTCATCCTCTGAGTGGAGACAAAGGCGGTGCATGTCTGCAGGAGGCAGACACCATTAGTGATACAGCAACAAAGGTGCTGACCAGGAGAAGCTAGGAGAAAGCTGAAACTCTTGCACACTGTTTGGGTCTGAGGAACAGACCGTCAGGCCTAGGCTAAAGGCCTGGATTGCTAGAAGGTAAAGCTACGAGGCTACTGTTAGTATGAAAGTTACAGGAATGGTGGAACCCCCCCCCTGTGAATACTACAGATGTGTTTGTGAACTTTCGTGCTTTTAAATAAAAATGGGCTACCGTGCCCTTAAACAGAGTTGCTGACTGGCTTGCATCACTGGAAATACGCATCCACAACAAGAGCTAACAACCTCCAATCTTACAATACCCATTGAGATTTTCCACATTTTGTCATGTTATATAGGATAACGTTGTGGAGAAGTTTAAAGCAGGGTTAGATTATAAAAAATATCACAAGCTTTGAACATCTCACGGAGCATTGTTCAATCCATCATACGAAAATGGAAAGAGTATGGCAAAACTGCAAACCTACCAAGACATGGCTGTTCACCTAAACTGACAGGCCGAGCAAGGGGAGCATTCATCAGAGAAGCAGCCAAAAGGCCCATGGTAATGCTGGAGGAGCTGCAGATATCCACAGCTCAGGAGGGAGAATCTGTCCACAGTACAACTATTATGCCGCGTACACATCGATTGAGTTTCACGGCGGTGAAAACACAGCCATGAAACCCGACGGGAAAAACGAGGACCGGCTTGGTCCCCTACACACGGCCGTTTTTCATGACATGTTTTCTCTTGGTCGAGAAAACCGGCCGTGTGTATTCTCCCTAGCAGTGTTTCCCTATGGGAAAACTGCCACAGAAAAAAATGCCGCGATTCGCGATGAGAAAAATTAGAGCATGTTCTAATTTTTCTTGTCGTTTTTCTCGTCGGGAAAAATGCTGGAAAGCCTACAGACAGCTGTTTTTCTCGTCCAAGAGAAAAAAAAAATAATTCCCGACGAGAAAAGTGATCGTGTGTACACGGCATAAGTCACGTACTTCACAAATCTGGCCTTTATGGAAGAGTGGCAAGAAGAAAGCCATTGTTGAAAGAAAGCCATAAGAAGTTCCGTTTGCAGTTTGTGAGAAGCCATGTGGGGGACACAGCAAACATGTGGAAGAAGGTGCTCTGGTCAGATGAGACCAAAATTGAACTTTTTGACCTAAAAGCAAAACGCTATGTGTAGTGGAAAACGAATGCCTTGTACACACGATCGGATTTTCCGTCGGGATGAACTCCGACAGATTTTTCCGACAGAATTCCATTCAAGCTGTCTTGCATACACACTGTCGCACCAAATTCCGATCGTCAAGAACGCTGTGACGTACAACACTATGCCGAGCCGAGAAAAATGAAGTCCAATGCTTCCGAGCATGCGTCGACCTTGATTCTGAGCATGCATGTTTTTTTCTCCGTCAAATAAAAAGACGAATGGAATTTCCGTTGGAAAAAAATAGAACATGTTCTGTCATGGAAATCCCCTATTCAGCCGCCGCAGCCCTGCGCGCATGCGCGGTAGAATGACGCTTCGGCACACGCGCGTGCGTGAACGGCGCACGCGCATGCGCAATGGTGCGCGAATTGCGCACGCACATGCGCAATGGCGCACCAATCAGAACTCTGACAGGCCTATTTAAAGAAGCCTAGTGGCGCTGACAAGTTGCTGGTTTGTAGTCAGCTTCCTGCCTTGTACCTGGTTTCCTGTATACACGTCTGAACCTTTGTTGTGACCCGGATCGACCTGACTACGCTGCTTCTCTCCTGGACCTGACCTTTGGCTTGCCTCTCGGACCTCTTCTGCCTGCCCGCTGTGTTTGACCCTCGGCCTGTGACTCGGACTTTCTACCAATCTCCAATCCCTGATCTTCTGCTTGTATTCCGGATTTGCTACTTGCCTCCAGCTCTGATTACCTGCTTCGTATTCCTGGACTGATCACTTGTCTACTGTGTTAGACCCTCGGCCTGCACCCTCAGTACCTGTTTCTACAGCCAGTATCTGGACTCAGTCTACCCGCTTGGCCCCTGTAGTGCCCTGGACTTGTGTCTTTGTTTGGATCTTGTGAGAGCCCTCATCAGCCTGGTGTTAGGCCCTCAGCCTGTTCCTGGTCACCCGATCCTCTACCAAGACTTCCTCACCTGCTGGTAGCCAGTGCCTCTTCGCGCCATCCTCTCCCTGTTCCACCTCCAGGGGGCAGAGTGCGCCAAGTCGCAAGGGTGAACCACTCTCGGCATCTTGGCCTCGGTAAGTACACCCGTGACATGTTCTCTTTCTAAATTCCGACGGAAAAAGTCAGATGGGGCACACACACGGTCGGAATATCTGATGAAAAAAATTCCATCTGACTTTTTTCCTCGGAAATTCCAACCATGTGTACGTGGCATTACACTACATATCACCCTGAACCCACCATCCCTACTGTGAAACACGGTGGTGGCAGCATCATGTTGTGGGTATGCTTTTCTTTAGCAGGGACAGAGAAGCTGGTCAGAGTTGACGGGAAGATGAGTGGAGCCAAATACAGGACAATCATAGAATAAAACCTGTTAAAATCTGCAAAAAACTTGAAACTGGGGCAGAGATTCAACTTCCAGCAGGGCAACGACCTTAAATGTACAACCAGAGCTACAATGGTATGGATTAGATCAAAGCATATTTATCTGTTAGAATGGCCAAGTCAAAGTCCAGACCTAAATCCAATTGAGAATCTGTGGCAGGACTTGAAAATTGCTGCTCACGGACGCACTCCATCCAATCTGACAGAGCTTGAGCTATTTTGCAAAGAATGTATGAACAACAAGCATGGGACAAAGAGATGTCTCTGACAGAATAGCCATTAGTGATGAGCCGAACACCCCCGGGTTCGGTTCGCACCAGAACCCGCGAACGGACCGAAAGTTCGTACGAACATTAGAACCCTATTAAATACAATGGATGCGAACGTTCGAATTCTAAAGTGCTAATTATAACAACTATTATGCATGTTATTGTCCTAAAAAGGGTTTGGGAACCCGGGTTCTGCACCAGGGGACATGTATCAATGCAAAAAGAAGTTTTAAAAACGGTCGTTTTTCGGGAGCAGTCATTTTAATGATGCATAAAGTGAAAAAAAAAAGTCAAATATTCCTTTAAATATCGTACCTGGGGGGTGTCTAAAGTATGCCTGTGAAGTGCCACGTGTTTCCCGTGTTTAGAACTGTCCCTGCACAAAATGACACTTCTAAAGGAAAAAAAAGCCATTTAAAACTTCTTGCGGCTTTAATGTAATGTCTGGTCCCGGTAATATGGATGAAAATCTTTAAGAAAAATGGCATAGCTACCCCATGACCCCCCCCCCCTAACCCAGCCCATTACCAGCCCCTTTGGGTCTTGTATGGATATTAAGGGGAACCCCGCACATAAAATAAAAAAGGCCCTATATACTCTGAACAGCCGTATACAGGCGGTGCATACAAGACAGGGACTGTAGGTTTGTTCTTATGTAGAATGTGTTTGTAATTTTGAACAGGTACATTGTTGAAGTGTAGCTCCAGCCCAAAAATCTATTTTTAAACTTTTTGGGAAACATAGGTAAGGGTTATCACCCCTGTAACATTTGTTTTGCTGTCTGTGCCCCTGTTCAGAACATTTCACCTCACTTTCCGTCCCAATGACAACTGTTTTTGAAATGTGGTGTTTTTCTTGAAACAAGGATTGCTGATAAAGCATCAGTACAGAGGAGACACCTTTCTCCCATATTTATTCTTACAGGAGAGAATTTTCCTTCCTAGGGGTAGATTTCCTCTCACTTCCTGTTGTCTTCTTTCGTTTGCAAGTAGGAGTCGTTTGTAAGTTGGATGTTTGAAAGTAGGGACCTGCCGTATATACTCTGCAGAAATAGGCCCCTTAGTTGTTGGTGTTGGCACAACACTGTAAGCACTCACAGTTACTCTTGGTTGGTGCTGGAACGCCCTGCTGTCAACTATTATATCAGGAATTTTAATTACATATAATTCTTGAACAGTGGTAGTAAAAATTGGGGCTTTGATGGTGGTGCTGGTGCCACAACACTGTAAGCCCTGACAGTTACTCTTGGTGGGTGCAGCAATGGGCCCTGCTGTGAATTATTAGATCAAGAATTGTAATTGCATGCCCCTGTTGAACAGGGGCTGAAAAATTGGGCTTTTCGTGGTGGTGGTGGTGGTGGTGGTGGTGTTGCCACAACACTGTAAGCCCTCAGAGTTACTCTTGGTGGGTGCAGGAATGGGCCCTGCTGTGAATTATTAGATCAAGAATTGTAATTACATGCCCCTTTTGAACAGGGGCTGAAAAATTGGGCCTTTCGTGGTGGTGGTGGTGGTGGCGTTGCCACAACACTGTAAGCCCTCAGACTTACTCTTGGTGGGTGCAGGAATGGGCCCTGCTGTGAATTATTACATCAAGAATTGTAATTGCATGCCCCTGTTGAACAGGGGCTGAAAAATTGGGCCTTAGGCACTGGTGGCACAACACTACAACCCCTCACAGATACTGTACTTGGAGCACAGCAATGAGCCCTGTTGCAAAGTATTGCTTCAAAAATTGTAATGACACGCCCCTGTTAAACAGGGGCTGAAAAATTGGGCCTTAGGCACTGGTGGCACAACACTACAACCCCTCACAGATACTGTACTTGGAGCACAGCAATGAGCCCTATGGCAAATTATTGCTAAAAAAATTGTAAGTACACGCCCCTGTAAAACAGGGGCTGAAAAATTGGGCCTTAGCCACTGGTGGCGGCACCCATAAACAAAAATGATCTTCCAAGCTATCATCATCAATCGTATCATTGAGGACTCGGAGGAGGAGGATAGCCAGTCAACATAACAGCACAGGCACTCAGCATCAGCATCAGTCTTGAAGGGACGTGACATGTTAAAATCAATTAGTCTGTTATATCAGCATCAGGTGTGTGGTAGCTGGTGGTGATCCAAGACTGGTTCATCTTGATGAAAGTCAGTCGATCAACCGAGTCGGTGGACAGGCGCACCCTGTGATCCGTGACAAATCCTCCAGCAGCACTGAATGTGCGTTCCGAAAGAACGCTGGATGCAGGACAGGCCAGTAGCTCAATTGCATACTGTGTAAGCTCTGGCCAGTGATCCATCCTCAAGACCCAGTAAGCCAGAGGATTTTCGGTGGGGAAGGTGTCCAAGTCTGACCTTGCCCCTAGATATTCCTGCACCATGTTTATCAGACGCTGGCGATGGTTGCTGGAACCAATCATACTTTGGGGCTGCGGACTAAAGAATTGTCTGAACGCATCGGTCAGACGGCCACCTTCCCCACCGCTCCTTCTTTGACTGGCCGAAGCCTCAGCAACTCGTTGTCCTGGACCAGGAGTTTGTAACCTCCCAGTCTCTGGGAACGCGTTGCACAGACCTTTCTGCAAGGCCTCCCGGAGTTGTCTCATCCTCTGCTCCCTCTGCGACGGTAACATAAGGTCCGCAACCTTACCCTTGTACCGTGGATCAAGGAGAGTGGCCAGCCAGTAATGGTCCCTCTTCTTGATCCGAAGAATACGAGGATCCTTCCGCAGACTTTGCAGGATCAGGGAGGCCATGCAGCGTAGGTTTGCTGAGGCATTCGCTCCGGAGTCCTCTGGGTCACTAAGGACGACATGATCCGCAGTCACCTCCTCCCAGCCACGTACAAGTCCACTGATTTCTTGGGACTGTAAATCATCCCTAAAAGACTGCTGCTGATGATGCTGAGTGCCAGCCTCCACCTCCATGCTGACACAATCCTCCTCCTCCTCCTCCTCCTCTTCCTCTTCCTGTGCGATGGGTGTCCCAGAAGGAACACTGTCTGGGTAAAGGGGGCCTTGAGAGGCAAGGAAGTCCTCCTCTTCCTGCCTCTGTTCTGCCTCAAGTGCCCTGTCCATTATTCCACGCAGCGTGTGCTCCAACAGGTGGACAAGAGGTACAGTGTCACTGATGCATGCACTGTCACTGCTCACCATCCTCGTGGCCTCCTCAAATGGTGCCAGGACAGTGCATGCATCCCTGATCATGCCCCACTGGCGTGGAGAAAAAAAACCAAGCTCCCCTGACCCTGTCCTGGTGCCGTAGTCGCACAGGTACTCATTGATGGCCCTCTGCTGCGTGTGCAGCCGCTGCAGCATGGCCAACGTTGAGTTCCACCTGGTGGGCATGTCACATATAAGGCGGTTCTTGGGCAGGTTCAACTCCTTTTGCAGCTCAGCCAGGCGAGCACTGGCATTATAAGATCTGCGGAAATGCACACAGACTTTCCTGGCCTGCCTCAGGACATCCTGTAAGCCCGGGTACCTGCCCAAGAACCGCTGCACCACCAGGTTAAGGACGTGAGCCACACAGGGCACATGGGTCAGTTGTCCCTGTCGGAGGGCGGAGAGGAGGTTGGTGCCATTGTCGCAAACCACCATTCCTGGCTTAAGCTGGCGTGGCGTCAACCACCTCTCGGCCTGGCCCTGCAGAGCAGACAGGACCTCTGCCCCAGTGTGGCTTCTGTCCCCCAAACACACCAGCGCAAGCACGGCATGGCATCTTTTTGCCTGCGTACTTGCGTAGCCCCGTGAACGGCTACGGAGCACCGCTGGTTCATAGGACAAACCACAGGAAGAGGCCATGGAGGAAGAAGAAGAGGAGGGGGTGGAGGAGAGAGGTGTGTCACAACCAGTAGTAGCATTTTGGAGGCGTGGCGGTGGGACAACCTCCAACACTACTGCACCTTGTCCTGCATCCTTCCCAGCTGCCAAAAGAGTGACCCAATGGGCCGTGAAAGAAAGGTAACGTCCCTGTCCATGCCTGCTGGACCATGAGTCAGCGGTAATATGCACCTTACCGCTGACCGCCCTGTCCAGCGAGGCCAAGACATTGCCTTCCACATGCCGGTAGAGAGCCGGAATAGCCTTCCGTGAGAAAAAGTGGCGTTTGGGAACCTGCCACTGAGGAACCGCACATTGCACAAACTCACGGAAGGGGGCCGAGTCTACCAACTGAAAAGGCAGCAGTTGAAGCGCTAGCAATTTAGCCAAGCTAGCATTCAACCGCTGGGCATGTGGATGGCTGGGAGTGAACTTCTTTCGACGGTCCAGCAGCTGGGGCAGGGAAATTTGCCTGCTAGAATCGGACGTCGGTGTACTGCTAGCAGAGTGGCCGCAAGTACTTGGCTGTGACACGCCTAATTCTACACCTTCATTCCTCTCAGTGCATGTTTCAGAGAGGACTGAAGTTATAGTGGGGTTGGAGATCCCAGCTGATGTGGTGCAAGGAGAGGTCCGCTTTGTTCTTTGGTGTGGGTCTTTGAGGTAGGCTTGCCAACGAGCTGCATGGCAGGTCAACATATGTCTGGTCAGGCATGTGGTACCCAAGCGGCTGATGTTTTGGCCACGCGATATACGCTTGAGACATATGTTGCAAACAGCAGCTGTGCGATCTGATGCACTAGCCTCAAAAAAGGCCCACACCAAGGAACTTTTTGAATGACGGGCAGAGGCAGCGCCCTGCACAGGCGGAGCTCTGCGGTGTGATTCCGTCGGTGTACTGCCCTTACGCTGGCCACCAAAGGGCATCCTGTCTCGTTGGAGATGTGCCTCCTCCTCATCCTCCTCCTCCTCTCTCCTATTAGGCACCCACGTGGAGTCAGTGACCTCATCATCCCCTCCCTCCTCATCACTGGAGCCAATCTGGCAGTATGCTGCAGCTGCTGGAACATGACTGCCAGATTGGTGTCCTTCTTGAGCATCCCCTCTGTCTGCTCTCACCCTACTGCCTTCCTGTAGCTGGGTTTCATCATCAGACCCTTCGAAACGCTGGGCATCCTCCTGGAGCATGTACCCAACACTGTGCTCAAACAGTTCGGGGGACTCCTCAGGAGGAGGACATGGTGGGTCTAGGGAAGGAGTGACTGATGATGAGTCTGACATTGATACCAGGGAAGAGGACGCTTTGGCAGCTGCTTTGCCAGTACCCTGAGCCTGGGTGAGAGAGGATGAGGAGGAGGAGGAGGGCTTGGTCATCCACTCTACCAAGTCTTCGGCATGATGTGGCTCAACATGTCCAGCTGCCGAAAAGAAGGACAAGCGTGTCCCATGGCCATGTGCTGATGACAATGCACCGCGTCCACGACCAGCACTGTTGCCCCCAGACACAGAGCCTGCTTGCCCTCTTTTATTGCCTCCTGACTGTCTGCCTCTCCTTGTTTGCCTTCCAGACATTCTAATAGATGGCCTGCAGGGAGATGGGAAAAAAGCAATAAGGGCTACCTTCAGGTGTCCTTCTCTGTCCCTTGAAACAAGGACTTGCACAGTGAAAGAAACTGACACTCTCCCTACCTACAGTTTTCTGTCCCTAGAAAAAATGTTTTTTTTAAGCACAATATAGCACAAGGAGAATTCACTCACTGTCCTTCCAGGTCCCTGGAAACAAGGACTTGCACAGTGAAAGAAACTGACACTCTCCCTACCTACAGTTTTCTGTCCCTAGAAAAAAATGTTTTTTTTAAGCACAATATAGCACAAGGAGAATTCACTCACTGTCCTTCCAGGTCCCTGGAAACAAGGACTTGCACAGTGAAAGAAACTGACACTCTCCCTACCTACAGTTTTCTGTCCCTAGAAAAAATGTTTTTTTTAAGCACACTATAGCACAAGCACAAAACACACTGACACTCTCCCTACCTATCCTTCTCTTTCCCTAAACTAAAGGAATCCAGGTTAAGCAAGAAAGAAATAAAAGTCAGTGTCCCTGCCTATGCTGCTCTATCCCTGCTCCGGAACACACTACACTAGGCCGCCGTGCTGGCGGCCTTTCATAGTGTGGGGCGTGTACTAAACACCCTCAGCAATAATTGGCCACAGGCATCCTGCCTGTGGCCAATCATTGCTCTCCTCGCTGCCGGCGCTGTGATTGGCCAAGCATGCAGGGTCACAGTGCATGCTTGGCCAATCACAGCGCCTGGATGACACTGCGATGGCGTAGTGCATTGTGGGCCGTTCGCGTCACTCGAATTTGGCGCGAACGGCCCAAATCGTTCGATCTTCGTCGAACGATCGAACAGCCGATGTTCGAGTCGAACGTATGTTCGACTCGAACACGAAGCTCATCCCTAATAGCCATTAATAGGATCAACCATGGTGTATCAAAAATAAGAAAAAAACTTTATTGAAAAATCAGCAGTCCACTAGAGGTGGAGTAACACCATACTAGTGAGACCAGCCTCCCAGTGTACCCAATTAAAAACACACATACAAAAAAACAACGTTGACAACGTTGTCACAATATGGTGCCAACCACAGGGCCCCACACACACGTGTAACCGATAAAGAAGGACTTGAACTTTTAAGGATGACTTAATAAATTATACAGTCCACACCTTATAATAGATTCAGCTGGATGGTTGTGTAGCGGTCTCACCCGCTCTCTCCCTTCTTCTTCTCGGCTGGTTAACTTGTCTAGGGGGAGCAGGGAGAGGGGTGAGGTGCTGCCACCAGCTCGCACCTCTTTTGTGTGCAGAGATTTGAGCTAAGATCTTTACCTTAGGGTCTGTGTCCCTGTCTGGAGATTCCACTTCAAATATGACAGGTAGATAGGTGAATGTAGAACACTTTGTTCCCAGAAAAGTAAGCCCACACCAGGTGACAGTACAACATCTATATTTATTTCTGCAGAGATAAATATGCCTCTTTGCAAGCAGACAGGTTGATACAAACACGAACTTAGTGGGGAGAGGGTTCAGGCACAATCCTTTCGGATCAGAGAAGCTGGTAGGAGTTCACAACAACTTTTGGCGCACGGTCGCTGCCACCGACCGTGAGGTTGGTCCCTGCTGGTGAACGATGAGGTCTCTGCCACAGACCTTAGGATAGGCCTCTGCCACCGACCTGATGTAGCTGGGTCTCTGAAAAGACCATAGAACATGAACTACCTTCTAATGGCGACCCCTGTTAGGGAGATGATCCATCCCGGACGGTCCCCAGAGGCCTGCACTGTCACCAGCCAATGCTGCGCTGGATCTTCAGGCCAGGTCACCTCCCTGGTTCTCCTCGCCCGAGACTCAGGTCCCCTCACTCGGTGGGCCCCTAGGTATCTTCTCCCATACGGGGCCCAGTCAAAGGTACTGGGCCCCAGGCCTTGGCTAGTACCTCACCCCAGGCTGAAGGTGCCTGGGTTGGAACTCGAACTCCCTCGCACCCAGGCCGAGGGCATCTGGGCGTGGACAAACAGAACAGCAGCCCCCAGGCTGAAGGTGCCTGGGGCTCGGACCTCGTGCGAAAGATGTCCGCCCCCTTTATACCCTCTCCCAGCAGGCACAGCGGGTTCCCTGCCCCGCCGTACTACTGCCGCGAGAGGACACAAAGGGCACGGCCCTACAATGATGGTTCAACCCCAGCCCAAGGCGACAGCGCCACCCAGGGGCTGCAGGGAACCGAACACCACTATATCCTCCACGAACCAAATTGGCCATAGATCCCTAACAATTAGTGTATCTGGGCCATGCTACCACCCAGATACTCCCCCTAAATGTTAACCCCCGCTACAGTTGTATAAGTCACTCATGATGGTATAGCACTAATGTAGACAATCTTGGGTCAATTAGGCTGGTTTCATATGCCAGCATATAGCATGTAGACTGAAAAAATGGATTTGCCAATGTCCGTGCGATAACTAGAGAGTAGGGATGGACGAAGATCTCCCGGGACGGTTCGCGAACGCGATCGCGGGTAAATGTTCGCGAACCGCGGGTTCGCGGTGGGCCCCATTCATTTCAATGGGAGGCGAACATTAAAAACCTCCAGGTCATATATGCAGCCACAAAATAATTACTAGCTGTGCACACATAGTCCCACAACATGGACAATGACATAACAGAAGTATTAAGCAAAATTTGTGATCGACAACGACAAGCATTCTTTTCTTATCTGAAAAATTTTGTCAATTCAGGAGCGCATGAAGGCCATGGAAGAGACGCAAGGCCAGGCTATGAAGGGGGTGCAGGAGATGATCCTGCTATTGGAAAAGTTGCCATAAATGTTTTTTTTTTTTTTATAAGTTATATAAATCGTTTATACGTTATATAAATCGTTTATACAGTTATAACGTTTATTTCGTTTTTTGTAATATTGCTCGGTTTTATTGTAATAGCTCGGCCTAAATCAGCCAGAACTGACAGCAGCCGGTAAATACATGTTAAATACATATAGGGTCCATTCACACGTCTGTAAAATGGGTCCGCATCCGTTCCACAATTTAGCGGAATTGATTTTCAATTCCAGTCTGAAAAATTAGGCATTCACAGCCTGGATAAAGAAGTAAGTGTCGGCCAGTACAGGCCCCAAAAATTAGCCAACAGGCATTCATCTGACAGCAAAGAACTTTGTATTCTGTGGCTGGAGGTACATTAGGCATTCACAGGATAAATACGTTTTGGGCACTACAGGCCCCAAAAATTAGGAAATTTAACGGACATAAAAGGCCTTTTATGCCGCTGTATTTACCCAAGAAGACAGGGACCATGAATAATTGTTATAGGTGGTGGTGGATATTTGTGGCCTGTCATGAGGAATTTGAATGAAACATGGTCTACTGGTCACATGTGTTGAATTCCTCAGAGATCCATGCCTCATTCATTTTTATAAATGTGAGGTAGTCAACACTGTCGTGAGCTAGGCAAGTGCGCTTATCGGTCACGATCCCCCCTGCTGCGCTGAACGTCCTTTCGGACAGGACACTGGACGAGGGGCAAGCCAACAGTTCCATTGCAAATTGTGCAAGCTCTGGCCAGAGGTCAAGCCTGCCCACCTAGTAGTCCAGGGGTTCATCACTTCTCAGAGCGTCCACATCGGCCGTTAATCCGATGTAGTCGGACACCTGTTGGTCTAGGCGTTCCCTGATGCTGGATCCGGATGAGACCTGTCGATGGGTCGGCTGAAAGAATGATCTCATATCAGAAGTGACCAAGACATCTTCAAACCGCCCTCTTCTTGCAGGCGCTGTTGGATTGGTATCCACAACTGTTCCTCTGGGAGTGTAAATTCCTCTGCCAGCGCACGCAAAAGCAGAATGCAACATTTCTCGAAGCAAGGCCTGGAAGTGCTCCATTTTGACAGCCCTCTGTGATGGTGGTAACATTTCTGCCATTTTTTGTTTGTACCGGGGGTCCAAGTACGTTGCCACCCAGTAATGGTCCTTGCCCATTATGCTTTTTATACGGGGGTCCCTCTTAAAACACTGGAGCATGAAGGCCCCCATTTGCACTAAACTGGAAGCAGTGTGGTGGCCTGGCTCCTGCTCGTCATCATCCAGGATAATGTCGTCCTCGATCTCCTGCCCCCCATCCACGAACAACAACAGCAGGGATCCCAGAAAGGTTTAAAGCATGCTCTTCTTGCTCCTCCTCATCCGCCCCGGCACCATCCTCCTCTGACTCCTCTTCAGACTCCTGTTGTTGACTTGTCTCAGATAGAGTAGCCCCCCCTGGGATTTCATCCAGCACTGCGACTTCCTCATCTTCCTGCTCCTGCTCCTCGACGGCTTGATCAATGACACGACGCAATGCACGCTCCATAAAGAAGGCATAAGGTACGATGTCACTGATGGCGCCATGGCTGCAACTGACCAGTTTGGTGATCTCATCAAATGGCCGCAAAAGTCTGCATGCGTCGCGCATGAGCAGCCACTGACGCAGTGAAAAACAAACAAGATCCCCAGAACCTGTTCTGGCGCAGAGTTCGTACAGGTAGTCGTTAACTGCACGTTTCTGCTGGAGCAGCCTATCAAGCATATACAAGGTTGAGTTCCATCGCGTCGGGCAGTCACAAATAAGACGTCTGACCGGCAGATTGTGTCGCCACTGAATGTCAGCAAGGCGAGCCATGGCTGTGTAAGTATCTATTGCTGTGATTCAGCGCCAATTAATATATACAAAATTATGTGAAAAAAAATTAGATATAAATAAATATACAAATGATATATAACGGCTGCTCCCCTGCGGATGGAGTCTTAAGCTCCTATCTAAATGAGTGTATATATAAGAAAAAGGGGGCGCTAAAATACTCTTAACAAACTTAATTAATAAATGATAACTTATCTAAAAAATTATTGTGTTAATAATTCTTAAGTATAAACACCAACACAATCCTGTGATGCCTATATACAAAAAGGTGAATTGAAAGTCACCATATATAAATCGATTAGTCCCAATCGTAATAATAGTGTGCTGTCAAGTCCACAACAATCAAAAAAATCTATAACACTCAATTATAGAAAAGTCTCATTGATTAAGTTAATGAAAAATCAAAGGTGTAACGAATCCAATAAGTGAAAAATTATTTCAACAAATAATGTTCATAATATATTGAGGTTAATTTCTTCAGAATAGTGCAAAGAGTTAATCCTTCACCAAATCTTCATGTGAAGCTAGAACAAATCTTCAACAAATAATGTTCATGATATATTGTGATTGTTTTCTTCAAAGTAGTGCAAAGAGTTAATCCTTCACCAAATCTTCATATGAAGCTAACACCCGAAGTGCACAAATAGTAGATTGCGCTTACCAAAGGATGTGGACCTCTTTAGTTAAAAAGAAGGTCTTTAACAGCTTGAGCAGGATTGTGCCTGCACACATATGGACAATACTGGTAGAGAAATGTTGGAAACTCCTCCCTCAGTTAATTAGGCGGAACATGTGAAATACAAGCAAAAGAACTCCATAGTGTAACCCGTATTTATTTATAAAAAGGCAATAAAAATAATGTAAAAAACGTATGTGGCCTAGGTGGCCTCTTACATTAAAAAGTGCCCATCCCGGCACTGGGGCTGCAGGCAGACAATAGGGAGCTCACGGCTCATGGACTCCTAGAAGCGGCGTGCACCGATGGCCGCCGTTCGCTGCAGTCAGGGACCCAGGATGGAGCGCTGCGTGTGTATACTACGTGACCAGGCTGCGCCGACCGACGTACGTTTCGTCTTGATTACGTCTTCAGGGTGGCGTCTTTCTTTTGCTTGTATTTCACATGTTCCGCCTAATTAACCGAGGGAGGAGTTTCCAACATTTCTCTACCAGTATTGTCCATATGTGTGCAGGCACAATCCTGCTCAAGCTGTTAAAGACCTTCTTTTTAACTAAAGAGGTCCACATCCTTTGGTAAGCGCAATCTACTATTTGTGCACTTCGAGTGTTAGCTTCATATGAAGATTTGGTGAAGGATTAACTCTTTGCACTACTTTGAAGAAAACAATCACAATATATCATGAACATTATTTGTTGAAGATTTGTTCTAGCTTCACATGAAGAAGATTTGGTGAAGGATTAACTCTTTGCACTATTCTGAAGAAATTAACCTCAATATATTATGAACATTATTTGTTGAAATAATTTTTCACTTATTGGATTCGTTACACCTTTGATTTTTCATTAACTTAATCAATGAGACTTTTCTATAATTGAGTGTTATAGATTTTTTTGATTGTTGTGGGCTTGACAGCACGCTATTATTACGATTGGGACTAATCGATTTATATATGGTGACTTTCAATTCACCTTTTTGTATATAGGCATCACAGGATTGTGTTGGTGTTTATACTTAAGAATTATTCACTCAATAATTTATTAGATAAGTTATCACTTATTAATTAAGTTTGTTAAGAGTACATGGCTGTGTAAGATCTTCTGAAATGGGCCGAGATTTTCCTTGCCTGCCGCAAGACGTCCTGGACCCCAGGGTATTTGACAACGAATCGCTGCACGACCAATTTCAAGACGTGTGCCATGCATGGCACGTGTGTAATTTTGCCCTGTTTCAACGCACTCAGCAGATTGGCACCGTTGTCGCACACCACTTTACCAACTGTCAAATTGAGCGGTGTTAGCCACTGATCTGCCTGTGAACGCAAAGCTGAAAGGAGTGCAGGGCCAGTGTGGCTCTTGGCTTCCAGGCACAACAGACGCAGCACAGCATGGCAACGTCTCACCTGGCATGTCGACTAGGTTCTGGGGATCTTGGGCGGCGCAGCAGAAGAGACGGTAGCAGCGGAAGAGGAGGAGTCAGCCGAGGAGGAGAGGGAGGATGGAGTAGGAGGAGGAGGAGTAGAAGAGGCAGGCCTGCATGCAATCCGTGGCGGTAAAACCAAATCTACACGGGTGCCACGGGTTACATGCTTGACGGCCATCAGAAGGTTCACCCAGTGGGCAGTAAAAGTAATATACCTTCCCTGCCCGTGTTTGCTAGACCACGTGTCTGTGGTCAGATGTATCTTGGCACCGACACTGTGTGCCAGAGATACATTCACTTGCCGCTGAACATGGCCATATAGCTCTGGAATGCCCTTCTGGGAGAAATATTTCCTTCCTGGGACCTTCCATTGTGGTGTTCCAATGGCCACAAATTTTCGAAAGGCCCCCGAGTCCACCAGTTTATATGGCAGTAGTTGGCGGGCTAGGAGTTCTGACAAGCCAGCGGTCAACCGTTGGGCAAGAGGGTTATCCGGCGTCATCATTCTTTTACGATCGAACATTTGGCCCACGGAAGCCTGCCTTTTTCCAGATAAACTTGGGGACGGGATGATGGAAGGTGGAGTGGAGGACAACTGTGAAGAGAGAGGAGAAGTAGTAGAAGAGGCTGGACGGTGAGAGCCTGGAGTTTGGCTTTGTGGGTTGTGACGGCATTGCTCTCACTGGGCTCGGTGATGGGAGTTCATGTGCCTTCTTAATGCGGTCGTCCCTAGGTGAGTGTTGGGCTTACCGCGACTTATGCGTTGACTGCAAAGGCTGCAGATGGCAACACTATTGTCAGCAGCGGACACGTTAAAAAAAGCCCACACTGCGGAGCCATGTGCCGGCGTCCTGGGAGCACCAGATGTGACCGTACATGGTTGATGGCTCGCTCTGAGTCCTGACACATTAGCAGTCTGGTTTGTCCCTCCTGTGCAATGTAAGTTCCGCCTGCCTCTCCTCCCTATCTGCTGGTCCATCTCTCCCTCTGAACTCCCCTCCTGGTCCTCTCTTGTGGGCACCCACGTGATGTCCATAGACACATCATCATCTACGTCACCTTCCCCACCACTAACATTAGAGATCTTGGAGTAGGCAGCAACAGCGGGGACCAACATCCTTGGGCTGATCTGGGTACTGTCGTCAGACTGCTGAGTGGCGGTTGTTGCTACCTCCTCTTCCTGATCCAATGTCAAGAATGCCTGCGCATCGGAGAAGTCTTGTGATGGATCGGAAAATAATTCCTGTGACTCAAGCGGAGGGTATATGGTGGCGGTGGTGTTGGTGGTAGTGTCTTTGGGGGTGCACACAGCAGAGAGTGAAGAGGGTGCAGATAGAGAGGATGAGGAGGGTGCAGAAGAGTAAGGCTGAGTGAGTCACTCAACCAAGTCTGGTGCGTCCTTTGAAGTAATCGAACGCACCTTCTGCAACTTCCCACTTTGGCTCCGGCCTGGTGCTCCTGCCCTACCCCTACCACCCCTGCGGAAGGGCCTGCGACAAAAGGCTGTAGAGAAGGGCAGTATATGTGGAAGAAGGTATATAACACCCCGCTTCAAACTGTCGTTTTCGGGGGCCACTGGTCTATCACAGCAGTTATAATACTTTTTTCTAATTGCGTTTGTCACTCTTTGTAGTATCGCTGCAGAACCTCTCAGCAGTCACAATGCTGCACAGTAGAAATGCACTATACTATTCTTCCTATATGTGAAAGTATTTTATGCGTGTAGTACACCCCTATATACTGCACACCAAATAGTACACCTATACCAGTCCTTAAAATGAACTTTTCTGGAGCTTTATTGGTTAGCGATTTTAGTCGCTAGTCTGTGCCTGCGACACACAGTGGCAACTTCTACCTAAACCGAGAAAAGAGCTGCAGCAGAACCGCTCAGAAGCTGCACAGTAGAAATGCTGCACAGTTGAAATGCACTATATATTATATAGTATATATTATATAGTATGTTTGAAAGTTTTTTATGTGTATATTAGACCCCTATATACTGCACACCAAATAGTACACCTATACCAGTCCTTAAAATGAACTTTTGTGGAGCTTTATTGGTTAGCGATTTTAGAGCTGCAAAACCGCTCAGAAGCTGCACAGTAGAAATGCACTATACTATTCTTCCTATATGTGAAAGTATTTTATGCGTGTAGTACACCCCTATTTACTGCACACAAAATAGTATACCTATACCAGTCCTTAAAATAACTTTTGTGGAGCTTTATTGGTTAGCGATTTTAGTCGCTAGTCTGTGCCTGCGACACACAGTGGCAACTTCTACCTAAACTGAGAAAAGAGCTGCAGAACCGCTCAGAAGCTGCACAGTAGAAATGCACTATACTATTCTTCCTATATTGGAAAATATTTTACGGTATGCGTGTAGTACACCCCTATTTACTGGACACAAAATAGTACACCTATACCAGTCCTTAAAATAACTTTTCTTGGACTTTATTGGTTAGCGATTTTAGTCGCTAGTCTGTGCCTGCGACACACAGCGGCAACTTCTACCTAAACCGAGAAAAGAGCTGCAGAACCGCTCAGAAGCTGCACAGTAGAAATGCACTATACTATTCTTCCTAGAGTATTTTATGCGTGTAGTACACCCCTATTTACTGCACACAAAATAGTACACCTATACCAGTCCTTAAAAGGACTTTTGTGGACTGTACACCTATACCAGTCCTTAGAAGGACTTTTGTTTTAGTAGAGTCTGTCCCTGCTAGTACACACACAGCAACCTTCTTACACTGACTAAAGACAGCTGCAGAACCGCTCAGCACTGCAGTCCCAATGCTGCACAATTGAAATGAACTAAAAGTGTATTACACCCCTATATACTGCACACAAAACAATTGTACACCTATACCAGTCCTTAAAAGGACTTTTGTGGACCTAATAGCTAGGATGAAGCCTCGTACACACGGCCGAGATTCTCGTCGAAAAAAACATGTCGTTTTTTTTGACGAGATTCTTGGACAAGAAACTTGTCCCGGCCGAGTGTACACACGCTCGATTCAAAGAACTCGCGATTCTTTGAATGGAGCGTACGCAGTGACGTCATCGACTACGACGAGCATGCGCTCGTCACATTCGATGCTGTCGCCGCCATCTTGGTATACCCTACCTATGCCTAGGAAGCTACCGCGCATGCGTCAAATTCATTTCGAACATGCGTGGGCTTCCCGGAGGACAGGTAAGTGTACACACACTCACTTTTCTCATCGAGAAACAGGCTGACGAGAATCTCGACGAGAAAATAGAGAGCAGGTTCTCTATTTTCTCGTCGAGATTACTTGTCGGTTTTCTTGACGAGAAACCATACACACGAACGAATTTCTCGGCAAGACATCTCTGCCAGCAAGTTTCTTGCTGGTTCTTGCCGAGAAACTCGGTCGTGTGTACGAGGCCTTACAGTCTGTCCCTGCTCCACACAGCAACCTGTCCCTACGCTGACAAATAACAGAATGTAAAATGGCAGCCAGATCAGGTCTATTTATAAGGTAGGGGGTATGTCCATCTGCTGAAATGTCTCAATTGGCTGTCCTGTACCACATGATGGATGTGTCATAGGTCAAAGTTCCACAATGTAAAAGAATATGGTGGCTGCAAACCGTCCGTGAATAGTGCCATATGTCCGCCGGTTTCGCAAACTGCGAATGCGCAAAATTCGCCGCGAACTGACCGTGGGGCGAACTGCAAGGCCAGAGAGTATATCTCTGTGTGCAAGGAGAACAGTCCACACCCCATCCTTATTTCAATCTATATCCATGGAGTGGCGAGAGCCTCCGGGCAACATTCCTTTACAGTAGGTGCCGCCGACATTGTATATTCATCGCGATCCTATCGCGGAGATACTCGGCGACAGGGGTGCCGACATCTCGGCGACAGGGTGGCGACACATGTCGCGTTTGCTGCAATAGCGATGAGACGTGGCACTGTATTGAGCGGGGATCCGACGTAAAAAAAACACACAGCTTTTTAAAGTATTTTATTGCACAGCTCCGGGGGTCCCTTCCGTCTTCGGGGGTCTCCGGTGTCGTCGCCGCGCTCTCCGGTTCTTTCTTCTGCCGGGCCACCGCTATCTTCTTCCAGCTCTTTTGCTAGCGGGGCCCGGTCTTCTCCGACGCCTTCTTCCCTCTTCTTCTCTCCGGTTCTTTCTTTCTTCTGCCGGGCCTCCGCTATCTTCTTCCAGCTCTTTTGCTAGCGGAGAGGCCCGGTCTTCCCCGTCGTCTCGTCCGGTTCTCCGTTGTCCTTCTGCCGGCCCCTCCACTATCTTCTTGCAGCTCTTTTGCTAGTGGAGGGGCCGGTCTTCCCGTCGTCGACGTCGGCGTCTTCTTCCCTCTTCTTCCCTCTTCTTCCCTCTTCTTCCCTCTTCTCCTCCTCGATGTTGACTCGTCGCTTCCTCTCGCAGTAATGCAAAATCTTCGGTCCGCAGAGATTTATATAGGCTTCTCATGACGTCACAGTCACATGCTCCGGGGCCACCCGGAGCATGTGACTGTGACGTCATGGGAACATGTGACTGTGACGTCATGACGGGCCTCTGCTAGCAAAAGAGCTGGAAGAAGATAGCGGAGGCCCGGCAGAAGAAAGAACCGGAGAGAAGAAGAGGGAAGAAGGCGACGGAGAAGACCGGGCCCCACTAACAAAAGAGCTGGAAGAAGATAGCGGTGGCTCGGCAGAAGAAAGAACCGGAGAGCGCGGCGACGACACCGGAGACCCCCGAAGACGGAAGAGACCCCCGGAGCTGTGCAATAAAATACTTTAAAAAGCTGTGTGTTTTTTTTATTGCCATTTTTTTCCACCAGGTGAATGGGTAGGGGTACAATGTACCCCATACTCATTCACATAGGGTGGGGGGCCGGGATCTAGGGGCTACCTTATTAAAGGGGGCTCCCAGATTCCGATAAGCCCCCCGCCCGCAGACCCCGACAACCAACGGCCAGGGTTGTCGGGAAGAGGCCCTGTCCTCATCAACATGGGGACAGGGTGCTCTGGGGTGGGGGGGCTGCAGGTCGCCCCCCCGCCCCAGAGCACCAAACCCCCCATGTTGAGGGCATGCGGCCTGGTACGGTTCAGGAGGGAGGGGGCCGCTCTCTCGTCCCCCCTCTTCCCCTGCGGCCTGCCAGGTTGCGTGCTCGGATAAGGGTCTGATTTTGGATTTTGAGGGGGACCCCCACGCCGATTTTTCGGTGTAGGGTTTCCCCTTCAAATCCAGACCAGACCCAAGGGCCTGGTATGCTCCTGGAGGGGGAACCCACGCCGTTTTTTTCTTTAAAAATTGGCGTGGAGTTCCCGCTCAGGATTTATACCAAACGCAGTGCCTGGTATTGGCGGGAATCCACCTTGGATCTCCGTCTATCGGCAATGCGTGTCGCTCATCGTGAAAGGAACATTTTTCCTTTCCCGATGACGAGACAGCTCGGCGCTAGAAGCGGCGAGATTGACACAATATCGACGGCACCTTCTGTATCTCGTTCCTTTTAATATACAGGCAGTCCCCGAGTTACAAACACAATAAGGACTGTAGGTTTGTTCGTAAGTCGAAGTTGTTCGTAAGTCTCAACACTGCATTTGTAAGCGTAACTTCCGGGTGGAACACTGCATTTGTAAGTGTAACTTCCGCCTGTGCATGGATCTGGGATGTTCCGGGTGCTTGTTATGTTATCTGGGGCTCTTCTGGCCATGCAGTACATGTAATATTGCAGTGTGGGATGTGTCCAGAGGTGCTCGGAGGTATCTAGGACCAGCGTGGAGCACAAGTGGCTAGCATTTGAGGCCGTTCGCAAGTAGGAGTCGTTCGTAACTCGAGTGTTCGTAACTGCCTGTACTTTTGTCGAGCTCCCAACTGTAGCGCCCCTCTACTTTGAGGGGTGCTGTGTGCGTAAATTTAGGGATTGGTCTGAGCTAGTAGCCAGGCTCAGACCGCTTTTATTGCTAGGTACGATTGTTTTGTTCCTCAGGTGTTGTACTGGTGTGCAGTTCCCTGTGCCTGTAGGTGGCACTGTCATGACAGGTCAGGGTTGAACCACTGGTAGCAGTGCTGTGCCTTAGGGTGTCCTCTCTCGGCAGTAGCACAGTGGGCGTGGTCAACCTGCTGTGCATGCCAGGAGGGGATACATAAGGGGCAGACGCCACCTGGAAGGTTGTTCCGGAGTTCCGGGGCTCCGGAGTTCAGGTCGCGTGACCTGGCCCTCCAGGCCAGGGGTGTGCGTATGCATCGGTCCCAGGCACCTTTAGCCTGGGGCTGCAACTTCGCCATTGGGCCTAGCACCTTTAGCTGGGGCTCAGCTCTAAGAGGAGGAATCACATGGTGCCCCTGAGAGGGGGCCCGCTCTAAGAAGAAGAGACCGGGGGAGGACTTTTTCTGAGGGACCGGTGAGAGTTTCACGTGAAAAAGAGGCCCGGTAAACTTCTGGAGGGATTTCACTAATGTGCAGCAACTTGCACCTGTCCTTTAATTACAAGCGATGAGAGGTTTGGGGCTCAGAGATTCTGTGGCAGAGAATCTCTCGATCGTATCTCCAAAAGAGGGACTTAAGAGAAGTAAAGTTCGTGCATCACTCCGGCTGCTAGTACCGTGAGAGGGGACTATCCGGGTGAGCAGAGCCCACTCGGGATTGAGTGGTGATACCAAGTGCCTGAACCTACCTCCCTGTTTCTTTTATTCTTCAACTCCAACTTTCCTATCCAGTTGTCAGCATAAAGAAATTAAACCTTCCTTCATTAAGGTTTAACCTTGTCTGGACATTGGCCTTATTGGTGCACCTACCACAGACTCTTCCCTACACTCTAGGGGTGAGATCCAACCGAGGGAAGGTAACTCGCTGCGGGACCCAACAATTTCTGAACACCACTCACCCTCTTATTCAAGAAGGAACCTGGGCATTGTGGTACGGTGTGTCCTGCCTTGAGGAGGTAAGGCCAGGGATCTGTGTGCTACACAAAGATATGTCATACCATCTCTATGCTGATCTGTGAAGTATACCAAGGCATTCATACAGGGGCGTACCGAGAGCATTTGGCACCCGGGGCGAATCCTATATCTGGCACCCCCCCCCCACATTAAAATGTAAAAACACCCCACTGTGCCCCCGGCATACCTCTGCATCAACAAATATCTCTTTGTCACTACTGTGTACCCCCTCTCCACAACTGCACCTCTGGACCCCTTTACATTACACAGCACCCTGCATCACTGGACCCCTTTACATTACACAGCACCTTGCATCTCTGGACCCCTTTACATTACACAGCACCTTACACCTCTGGACCCCTTTACATTACACAGCACCCTGCATCACTGGACCCCTTTACATTACACAGCACCCCGCATCTCTGGGCCCCTTTACAATACACAACACCCTGCACCTCTGGACCCCTTTACATTACACAGCACCCTGCACCCCTTTACATTACACATCACCTTGCATCACTGGACCCCTTTACATTACACAGCACCCTGCACCTCTGGGCCCCTTTACATTACACAACACCCTGCACCCCTTTACAATACACATCACCCCGAATCTCTGGACCCCTTTACATTACACAGCACCCTGCACCACTGGACCCCTTTACATTACACAGCACCCTGCACCACTGGACCCCTTTACATTACACAGCCCCCCTGCACCCCTTTATATTACACAGCCCCCGTCACCACCTCTGGACCCCTTTACATTACACAGCACCCTGCATCACTGGACCCCTTTACATTACACAGCCCCCTGCACCTCTGGACCCCTTTACATTATACAGCCCCCAGAGCTCTGGACCCCCTGCATGTTACACAGACCCCCTTCAGTTCACATCCCCCTTCAGTGCAGACACCCCCTTCAGTGCAAGACCCCCCAGTGCAAACCCCCCAGTGCAAACCCCCCCAGTGCAAGACCCCCAGTGCAACCCCCCCAGTGCAAACCCCCCCAGTGCAAGACCCCCAGTGCAAACACCCCCTACAGTGCAGACACCCCCAGTGCAAGACCCCCCAGTGCAAGACCCCAAAGTGCAAACACCCCTCAGTGCAAACACCCCCCAGTGCAAGACCCCCAGTGCAAACACCCCCCCAGTGCAAGACCCCCCCCAGTGCAAGACCCCCTCAGTGCAAGACCCCCCTCAGTGCAAGACCCCCCTCAGTGCAAGACCCCCCAGTGCAAACACCCCTCAGTGCAAACACCCCCCAGTGCAAGACCCCCCTCAGTGCAAGACCCCCGAGTGCAAACACCCCTTAGTGCAAACACCCCCCAGTGCAAGACCCCAAAGTGCAAACACCCCCCAGTGCAAGACCCCCCTCAGTGCAAACACCCCCCAGTGCAAGACCCCAAAGTGCAAACACCCCCCAGTGCAAGACCCCCCTCAGTGCAAGACCTCCCAGTGCAAACACCCCCAGTGCAAGACCCCCCCAGTGCAAGACCCCAAAGTGCAAACACCCCTCAGCGCAAGACCCCCCTCAGTGCAAGACCCCCCAGTGCAAACACCCCCCAGTGCAAACACCCCCCAAAGTGCAAACACCCCAAAGTGCAAACACCCCTCAGTGCAAGACCCCAAAGTGCAAACACCCCTCAGTGCAAGACCCCCCTCAGTGCAAGACCCCCCAGTGCAAACACCCCTTAGTGCAAACACCCCCCAGTGCAATACCCCAAAGTGTAAACACCCCTCAGTGCAAACACCCCCCAGTGCAAGACCCCCCTCAGTGCAAACACCCCCCAGTGCAAGACCCCCCTCAGTGCAAACACCCCCCAGTGCAAGACCCCTCAGTGCAAACATCCCCCAGTGCAAACACCCCCCAGTGCAAGACCCCCCAGTGCAAGACCCCTCAGTGCAAACATCCCCCAGTGCAAACATCCCCCAGTGCAAACACCCCCCAGTGCAAACACCCCCCAGTGCAAGACCCCAAAGTGCAAACACCCCCCAGTGCAAACACCACCCAGTGCAAACACCCCTCAGTGCAAGACCCCCCTCAGTGCAACTCCCCCTCCCCATTCAGTACCTCAGATCAGCACAGCGGCGGCACATGGACAGAAGGTCGGGTCCCCTCCCCCTCCATACACGTAAACAGAGAGGAGGGGGAGGCGGCTTCATTCAGCTGTGCTTCTGTGAAGTTAGTCACAGGTGAAGCAAGTGCCACTGTGCCGAACACCGCTCACAGCCCGCGGCCGTGAAAGGAGGGGATGAATGGTGCAGCGGTGTCACCCCGCACCCCTCCCCCCCTGTATCGCCGTATCGCCGCTGACTGCCGCTGCCTAAGTCCCGCGGCGCTGATGCTGTCTGTGCGCTTAAGTCACGGGGGGGGCGCCGGCCTGACACCCCCCCAGTGTGTGGCACCCCGGTGCGGCCCGCCCCCCCGCCCCCCACTTAGTACGCCTCTGCATTCATAGTATATCAATACCGATAGCCATCTTCATATAGGATTGGATTGAATTACCCTTGCACACTGAGAGATATACTCTCTAGTTATAGCATTGTAAACTTTTGGGGATTATAGCTCCACAGGATAGGGTTGCCACCTTTTCGTCAAGCCAAACCCGAACACTTCAGCAGCGCACGCCGATTTTTAATTTTTTTTGTAGTACATTCAATGTATTACCTCTGTACAAAGCAATGCACAGCAATTTTCTGATTAAATAACATTTCTAATCATATGGAGTTAATTACAGGAGTTCCCCTTTGCATCAGAGTCAACATAGTTCCCCTTCTACATCTGAATCCAGAGTTTCCCTTTATAGCTAAATCTGCAGGAGAGGTGTGCGGAGGGTATGATGGGGGCAGTATGTACAGGAGAGGAATGTGGTGGGTATGATGGGGGCAGTATGTACAGGAGAGTAGTGTGTGGGTATGATGGGGGCAGTATGTACAGGAGAGGAATGTGGTGGGTATGATGGGGGCAGTATGTACAGGAGAGGACTGTGGAGGGTATGATGGGGGCAGTATGTACAGGAGAGGACTGTGGAGGGTATGATGGGGGCAGTATGTACAGGAGAGGACTGTGGTGGGTATGATGGAGGCAGTATGTACAGGAGAGGGCTGTGGTGGGTATGATGGTGGCAGTATGTACAGGAGAGGACTGTGGAGGGGATGATGGGGGCAGTGTGTACAGGAGAGGACTGTGGAGGGGATGATGGGGGCAGTGTGTACAGGAGAGGACTGTGGAGGGGATGATGGGGGCAGTGTGTACAGGAGAGGACTGTGGAGGGGATGACGGGGGCAGTATGTACAGGAGAGGACTGTGGAGGGGATGACGGGGGCAGTATGTACAGGAGAAGACTGTGAAGGGGATGACGGGGGCAGTATGTACAGGAGAGGACTGTGGAGGGGATGACGGGGGCAGTATGTACAGGAGAGGACTGTGGAGGGGATGACGGGGGCAGTATGTACAGGAGAGGACTGTGGAGGGGATGACGGGGGCAGTATGTACAGGAAAGGACTGTGGAGGGGATGACAGGGTCAGTATGTACAGGAAAGGACTGTGGAGGGGATGACGGGGGCAGTATGTACAGGAGAGGACTGTGGAGGGGATGACAAGGGCAGTATGTACAGGAGAGGACTGTGGAGGGGATGACGAGGGCAGTATGTACAGGAGAGGACTGTGGAGGGGATGACGGGGGCAGTATGTACAGGAGAGGACTGTGGAGGGGATGACGGGGGCAGTATGTACAGGAGAGGACTGTGGAGGGTATGATGGGGGCAGTATGTACAGGAGAGGATTGTGGAGGGGATGATGGGGGCAGTATGCACAGGAGAGGACTGTGGAGGGGATGACGAGGGCAGTATGTACAGGAGAGGACTGTGGAGGGGATGATGGGGGCAGTATGTACAGGAGAGGACTGTGGAGGGTATGATGGGGGCAGTATGTACAGGAGAGGACTGTGGAGGGGATGATGGGGGCAGTATGTACAGGAGAGGACTGTGAAGGGGATGATGGGGGCAGTATGTACAGGAGAGGACTGTGGAGGGGATGATGGG
Source organism: Rana muscosa (assembly GCA_029206835.1). Lineage (NCBI taxonomy): Eukaryota > Metazoa > Chordata > Amphibia > Anura > Ranidae > Rana > Rana muscosa. The sequence goes on from CM055116.1 coordinate 484,044,290, forward strand.
GGCAGTATGTACAGGAGAGGACTGTGGTGGGTATGATGGGGGCAGTATGGGGAAGGATTTCTTGCGGTGTCTATGGGGTTACCAGGGAGTGATGTTGGGAAGAGGAAAGTGACCATGGAATGATGTCCCTCAGCTGGGGGAGGGGTAGGAAGCAGCTCGGAGTGATGTCTGTATGAAGTGGTCTGGGGGTGATACAAGCTGGGGGGGGGGGGCTGAGAAGTGGTCAGATATTGATCTCTATAATGAAAAAAAAAGCTCATCTACTACTATATTCAACAATACTGCTCAATGAAAACTATCTTATATAAGAAGTACATATGTATGTACTGTAAGCCAGCTCCCAGCACTCTGTATACCTGGATGATGTGAAGTTAATGGATGACCATTCATGTAACACTGTGTTATCCAGGCTCTGAGTCTGTACAACCACATACACACACAGGTTAGATGAATGGTCATAAATGACTTCACATTATCTGGACTGAGGATTTGGGGATGTTTGTACAGAAGTGTGTTCAGGCCTGGGAGATAGACTGTCAGCTGTGATCCTGCAGACTCCCCACCCCCACACACACTCACTATCTCTTCCGATTCTAATGTCCCCTTCACTGCATCAGTGAAACAAATCTTCCTGAAAGTTTACAGCTTTCCACTCACAGAGACTTGTCACAAACAAAACTCAGCTCACCTCTCCCTGCATGCAGTGTGAACAGCGTCATCCCGACAGTAGTTCCAGTGAGCTCCGCCTCCCGATTCTCTCACTACACTGCACTAGTAATAGGGGGGGGGGATATCAGTCAGAGATCAGAGAGACCCTGCCTGCAGGAGACTGGAAGGGGGGTGGAGACAGAAAGGAGCTTCAGATCCTCAACACACACCACAGGCAGTGTATTTAGAGGAAATGCCTCTTCTGCTGTCTCCACAGTGACAGGTGTTCTAATGTTCCCCCCTGCACAAATGGTCTATTCCTGGTCTGCGGAGACCAGTCACCAGCTAGCCTCCACTGGACCAATCACAGACCGCTTGCACAGACGTCATATGACCCATGCAGCCAATCTCGCACAGGATGATGTTACAGTGAGTGTGTAATGGCGGCGGGCACGGCAATCGCCGCTCTAGATGTTGCTATTATGTGCCCGGGTTTCAGGCGGCTTGAAAACCGGGCACATGTGTCCAAACCTGTACTGTCCGGTTCAAAACCGGACAGGTGGCAACCCTACCACAGGACCAGGTGCATAAACCGTTGAACTTGAAAAAAGGGCTTTTATTTGTAAAATAAAACCAAAAATAAAGCTTCATTCAGCACACAGGAAAAATATAAAAACAAAGTCCTGCTTGTCTTCAGCACAAAACAAATTAAAGAAAAGGCACATACAGTTTTTTGTAGAGGGGTCTTCGCCCCAGAACTTCCAGAGCCCTTGCTAAATCCTTAACAGCTCCCAGCAGACACACAGCTCATCTTCACAGGTGCAATCCCCATACTCCTTCACAACACCTCTAGCACCACTTCCTGTTTTATGAGCTGTTTCCTCAAAGCCTTTAACCCCCTGTGTGCTGACTCCCAGTGGTCAGGAGTGGAGGCTCTATCCTACCCGAATATCAGTTTAGAGCCTCCGAAATTCCGAGCCCCAAATAACTCTCTATCAAGACAAAGAGGACTGTGAGCCAGTCCTCTCTGGACTACTTATTTTGCCGGGAATTCCTCACCCATTCTGAGTGACCTCCTGAACACCATCACAACTCCTTAAAGGGACCACAGCCCAAATATTGGTGCTATATAGCACCCGTCCAGGACCCAACCTTGGCGTCCTGTACATATCCCCCCCCCTCTGCCTCAACGCGGAGGTGTTGGAGGCACCACTCAACATCATACAATGGACTTTGGAGAGGGCATCGCCATTCTGATGTTGTCTCCCGGGTCTGTGCTCTACCACGAAATTGAACTCCTGGAGAGAAAGGAACCACCTTGTTACCCTGGCATTGGTGTGCTTGTTCTGCCTCATCCAGGTAAGGGGAGCGTGGTCTGACATCAAGCGAAACCTCCTACCTAGGAGGAAATATCGTAGGGAGTCCAAAGCCCACTTGATGGCAAGACACTCCTGCTCTACCACAGCATAGTTTTTCTCAGCTGACGTCAGCTTCCTACTAAGAAAAACTATGGGGTGCTCTTCCCCATTGATTTTCTGCGACAGGACTGCTCCCAACCCCTCACTTGAAGCGTCTGTCTGCACTACAAAATCCTTTTCGAAATCTGGAGCTACAAGCACCGGGTCCTGGCACAATGCCGTCTTAAGCTTTTGAAAAGCTTTCTCGGCCTTGGCATTCCACTTTATCATCACTGACTTTCTGCCCTTGGTCAAGTCAGTCAGCGGTGCAGCAATGGTGGCAAAGTTGGGAACAAACCTCCTATAATAGCCAACTATGCCCAAAAAACGCTCTGACCTGCTTCTTGGTTAGGGGACAGGGCCAGTCCTGTATGGCTTCCACCTTACTCATTTGGGGCTTCACCAGCCCCCTACCCACAATATACCCTAGGTACTTGGCTTCCTCGACCCCAACGGCACACTTTTCCGGATTGATGGTGAACCCTGCTCTTCTCAAGGAGTCTACGACTGCCTGAACCCGGGGAAGAGGGGACTCCCAATCAGTGCTGAAGATGACTATGTCATCTAAGTAGACGGAAGCGTACCGTTGATGTGGACGCAATTTTGTCCATGGCCCTTTGGAACATGGCAGGGGCAGAGTGTAGACCAAATTCCGGGGTAGAGAAGGCTGTTTTCTCCCTGGCTTCCTTGGTTAGGGGAATCTGCCAGTACCCTTTTGTGAGGTCCAGCGTGGTGATATACCTGACAGGACCCAACCTCTCAATTAGCTCATCTACCCGTGGCATGGTATATGCATCAAACTTGGAGACTTCATTAAGTTTTCTGAAGTCGTTACAGAATCGTAGGGTGCCGTTGGTTTTGGTTACCAACACGATTGGACTCGACCACTCGCTCTGTGACTCTTCAATGACTCCAAGTTCGAGCATTCTTTTAACCTCTTCAGATACTGCCACCCTATGAGCTTCTGGGATACGGTAAGGCTTTAACCGGATTTTTACATTGGGCTCGGTTACAATGTCATGCTTAATGACGTTGGTGAGACCGGGCAATCCTGAAAACATGACCCTATTTCTTTTCAGAAACTCTTTTGCTTGTTGGGTTTGGGGTCTAGTTAGGGTGGCAGCAACCTGCACCAGGTCGATCCCTGCATTGTCTCCTGACTGTACCCCTACCACGGCGGATACCTGTTCTCTGTCTCTCCAGGGCTTCAACAAATTTACGTGATAGATTTGGTAGGGTTTTCTTTTCCCTGGCTGGTGTACCTTGTAGTTCACCTCACCCACTTTCTCTACTACCTCAAACGGACCTTGCCACTTGGCCAAGAATTTGCTCTCCACCGTGGGTATTAGAACAGCCACCCAGTCTCCTACTTGAAACTGTCTAATTTTAGCCGACTGGTTATACACTCTTCTTTGGGCATCCTGAGCCTTCTGCATGTGCTCCCTCACCAGTGGCATCACCTTAGCCACCCTCTCTCGCATTTGAGAGATATTCTCTACCACGGTTTTATGCAGTGAGGACTCACTTTCCCACGTTTCCTTTACTAGATCGAGCAACCCCCGGGGCCTTCGTCCATACACTAGGTCAAACGGTGAGAAGCCAGTGGATTCTTGTGGAACCTCCTGGATGGCAAACAACAAGGCTGGGAGTAACATATCCCAATCCTTCCCGTCTTTCTGGACCACTCCTTTCAACATGGACTTTAGAGTTTTATTAAACCTCTCGACTAGGCCATCGGTCTGCGGGTGATAGACGGACGTCCGCAACTGCTTAATCTGAAACAGTTTGCACAAGTCCGCCATCACCTTTGACATAAAAGGGGTGCCCTGGTCCGATAGCATCTCTTTGGGGAACCCAGTTCGTGAGAATATTTGAAATAATTCCCGGGCAATAGCCTTAGAGGAAGCTTTCCTCAAAGGGATTGCTTCTGGATACCTAGTTGCATAATCTAGGATGACTAATATGTATTGGTGCCCCCTTGCCGACTTTACCAGGGGACCCACTAGATCCATAGCGATCCGCTCGAATGGGACCTCAATAATTGGCAAGGGTACTAGAGGTTTTCTATAGTGGGGCACTGGGGCAGTTAACTGGCAAATGGGACAAGATGCACAATATCTTTTAACCTCGGCCTTCACCCATTGCCAGTAAAACCGGTTGGTTATCCTGGCCTCTGTTTTCTCCACCCCCAGGTGTCCTCCCAGTGCGTCGTTGTGGGTTAGATCAAGGAGCATCCGCCTATACAGTTGGGGGACCAGCAACTGCTCTACAGTTTCCCCTCGGCTCTCAGCTACTCGATATACCAAGTCCCCCTTCAAGGCAAAATGAGGAAACCTCTGATCTGCACCTAGCATTTGTAAGACCTCATCAATAACAGAAACTTGCTCTTGAGCATTGATCAAGGTAGGATCCTGTAATTGGGCGGTGCCAAATGCACCCCTGGACACATCCAGGTCTGGATGCACTGGCCTTGAGGATGTTTCCCCCTCATCCTCCTCAACCGGAGAGAGCTCCTCATCATCCTCCCCCAGCATAACTTGTAATGGGAAAACTTCCCCCCTCAGAGATCAACTCAGTTTTGAGACCTGGAACAGGAACATTATCATCCAAATTAGCATTCTCTGTAATTTCATTATCAGTGACGGGTATCTCCATATAAGAGGGGCGTGTTGTGGGGGTTTCAGGCCCGGACCCCTCAGACTCTGTCCCTGAGCCAGCCGCTGTACTGCCTCCTGCAAGGCAGCCACCTGTGCTTGAGTGGACTCCTGCTGGGCCGTAAACTGGGCGGCTAGCAGCCGTGTTCTTTCCTGCTTCTGAGCCATTGCTTCCTCATGGCGACGGTTTGCCTCTGTTAAAGCTTGCTGCTGGGTCGCAGTGGCTTGTGTCAAAGCCATGATGACCTCCTCCATGCCTTTGTCTGCTGTTTGCAATGTCTGAGCTGACTTCACCCAAGACATGCCATAAGCACACTGTCTCTTTAAATGTCAGTTTGTTTTAAACAGTTTTTGCAGCTGCAAATGCACTTTGCCCGCATTCTCCACCAGTTGTAAACCTTTGGGGATTATAGCTCCACGGGACCAAGTGCATAAACCATTGAACTTGAAAAAAGGGCTTTTATTTGTGAAATAAAACCAAAAATAAAGCTTCATTCAGCACACAGGAAAAATATAAAAACAAAGTCCGCTTATCTTCAGCATAAAGTAAAGTCCTGCTTGTCTTCAGCACAAAACAAATTAAAGAAAAGGCACATACAGTTTTTTTTAGAGGGGTCTTCGCCCCAGAACTTCCAAAGCCCTTGCTGAATCATTAATAGCTCTGAGCAGACACACAGCTCATCTTCACAGGTGCAATCCCCATACTCCTTCACAACACCTCTAGCACCACTTCCTGTTTTATGAGCTGTTTCCTGGAAGCCTTTAACCCCCTGTGTGCTGACTCCCAGGGGTCAGGAGTGGAGGCTCTATCCCACCTGAATATCAGTTTAGAGCCTCCAAAATTTGGTGCCCTAATAACTCTCTATCAAGACAAAGAGGACTGCGAGCCAGTCCTCTCTGGACTACTTCTTTTGCTGGGAATTCCTCACCCATTCTGGGTGACCTCCTGAACACCATCACAACTCCTTAAAGGGACCACAACCCAAATATTGGTGCTATATAGCACCTGTCCAGGACCCAACCTTGGCGTCTTGTACAGCATGTAGACTGAAAAAATTGATTTGCCAATGTCTGTGCGATATATACTAGAGAGTATATCTCTCGGTATGCAAAAGCATACCCAAAAAGACTTGCAGCTGTAATTACAGCAAAAGGTGCTTCTATAAAGCATTGACTATTGAGAGGTGGCTCAATACAAATGCATGCCACACTTTTCACATATTTATTTGTAAAAAAAAATAATTGAAAACCATTTATTATTTTACTTCCACATCACAATTATGTGCTACCTTGTGTTGGTCTATCACAAAAAAATAAAAAATAAAAAATACATTTACGTTTTTGGTTGTAAAATGACAAAATGTGGAAGATTTCAAGGGGTATGAATACTTTTTCAAGGCACTGTAGGTCAGCTTGTATAGAGGCAACGTATTTATCATAGATCTCCACATTTAAATCAAAGCAGGGCCCAGCAGCTTCCATTTGGACAAGATGACTTCCCTAGCATAATATACCGCATTAAATATAAACAGTTGTGTTATTAGTAGGTAAGTTGTCAGTGATAGAGTTTTGTGTTTAACAACCAGTCTTCTCCTCATACAAACAAATGTATCAATAACAAAATTGCAATTGTGTGAAAAATGCACCACAAAAAAAACATCAACCGCATTTTCACAGATGTGAACCTAGCCTTAAAGCTCCATACAAAAGGGGAAGCTCCTCTTGTCTGCCTCCTCCCTCCCCCCGTTGACACAATAAGCACCTTTGAGGGGGAGTGGATACCCGGCTACGGAAAACTAAGCCGAAAATTCGGCCACCCTCCTTCCCCCACAGCTTTCTGGGACACTTCACCATGAAGACTGTTGCAAGGCCAATGCACAAAGAGGAGCGCACTTCGCCATGTGCGGTAGGAAGCCAGCTGTGAAGACGCAAGGCTTTACTGCCAGTTCCCTTTAGTCAAGATGGCGGTGCTGATGTGATCAGAACCTATGTTTGGGCAAATTTTGCTTGTTTGTTTAGAGGTTAAGCACACTGCCAAACTAAATGTTTGTTTGGCTGAGCCCAACCTCCGGCTGCAGCAGGAAGAGAAACATTTAGCAATGAGAATACTATTGCTGACAGCTTCCTGCTTATGCTGTTTTTTAAAGAACTGCTGGTATCTTGACACCAGTGCCCTATCCCCTTCAGTTCATTCAGCTGTCACCTGGGGATTCCTGGCTGACAGGTGATTGCAAACATATTAACAGGAAAATTCCAAAAACCTTCAGGTCTATAATGAATTTTTAAGTTGGACCCATAAAAAGAATAACAAAACAAAAATTAGACATGTCTATATTTGGTCAACAATGTCACCTTGAAAACATTAGTGATCTAATGGGGATTGGTCAGTTTGACAGGTGTTTTCTTTCAGCGGGTGGCGTTCGTTGTGTTTGGCAAGGTTCTGCATCACTGGATTTACAATGGATTTACATTATGTTTTTTTTATTAAGGACTCGTCAAAAAGTGTCAGTGTGTTTATTTACTTTTTTTAATGAGTTGGTGCCGTTCATCATGTTCAGCAAGGTTCTGCATGACTGGATGACCCGATTGACGATGGATTTATATGGTGATCAAAAAAGGTGGACAGAAATCAGCATATAATTAGATGTAGCGGGTGTTTGAATTTAGGGGAGGCATCTGGGTGGTAGTGTAACCCAGATGCATTGATTGTCAGGGAATCTGAGACCCTTTTGTGGTTCTTGGAGGACTCTGTTGGTTTGAGGTTTCCTGCGGCCTGCAGGTGGCGCTGTCGCCCTGGCCGGAGTTGAACACTCACCACAAGACCGCTTCCCTGTTTGTCCTTTCCTGGCACTGGTACGGCGGGGCGGGGAACCTGCTGTGATGCAAAGGGAGAGGAGATAAAAGGGGTGGACGCCCTGACCTCGGCGTTCAAAATCGGAGGACGCAGCCGCGCCCAGGCACCTTCAGCCTGGGTGCTGGCGTTCCAGAGTTCCGGGCCCAGGTGCCCTTGACCTGGCCAAAGCGGGAGATGGAGTCCATCTCAGGCACCTTTAGCTTGGGGTGAGGTACTATGGCGGAGGCCTAAAGCTCAGTACCTTCGACTGAGTTCCGTGAGGGTGGAGGAATCCGAGGGGGCCCTAACTCCTTGGGTGCCCGTGTCTGAAACGAGGAGGCCGGTGAGCGGAACTTCTCCGGAAAGTCCAGCACAGCATTGCTGGTGACGGAGAGGCCTCCGGTAACTGTCTTGGACGGATGTCCTTCCCCTGATAGGGGCTACGTTAGCGAAGGTAATTCATGTTCTTGTTCTATATAGTCAGTGGCAGTGACTATTCGCCACTGGTGACACCACAGTGGTTAGCTCTATCTAAAAGAATTGTGCCTTGGCCTACTCCCCACAAATACTGAAGTGGTATATGGGTCTCAACCTGTCTGTGCTGTATGACTATTTATTGAGAAGAATAAATACGAGTTGGACCTTTTTCAGTGTGTGGAACTCTGGTTACTAGGCGCAAAGGGGAGTTAATCCGAGGAGAGGATTTGACTCTGTGACCCATACACAAAACCCGATAGTTCTGGCTTTCACCTATACACATTAGAGGACATGGGCGGTGGTGTATCTCATCCCTCCCCCCCCAGTGCTAACCCCTAGACGAGACAGACAAGCCGTGAATGAGAAGGGGTGAGAGGGGTAAGGTCGCTACACAGACATACAAAAAGACACCATCATCCCTGAAATAATAAATTAATAATTGAACAGGATATGGGATTTTTAGGGTGCTAGAGTATAGACACACACAACAAGGTTGTATATATAAAAAATAGCAAGACATTTATTACATACAGTAATTGGATTTATATGGTGGTTTTTAATAAATGACTTGTCAAAAATTGTCAGTGTGTTTTTTTTACTGTTTACTTTTGTTCTGAATAAGTTGGTATACTCAGTCACATATTCAAATAGGGGAGGGGGCGTTTCTAGGTGCACCCTTATTTTTAAAGGGGCTCCCAGATTCCAGCCCATAGACCCCAACAACCCCAAGGCCAGTGTTGTAGTGAAAGTCTCTTGTGTTCATCCAAGATGCTATGCCAAGGGGTCCCCCCTGGAAAGGTACTCTCCCTATGTTTACGGCATGTTGCCTGTTCAGGAGGGTGGGGTGCAATTTTACCCCCTCCATTTCCAAGCTGCATGCTCAAAGAGGGTCTGGTACGGATTTTGTGGAGACTCAAACTTTTTTTTTTTATTTGTGGTAAATCCATACCAGACCGGAATAGTCTTTTTTTTTTTTTTGTTTACACTGCCATTGTATTTCACCATTGCAAAGTCCATTCTATTACTACTAGAGGGCAGTGGCAAATTGGGGACCTTTCACAGCTAAATTGCTGATTTCACATACCACACAATTTTGACAAAAGTTTATTTTTTGTTTCTCCTATACCTACATGTGCACTGACATACCCTCTACACACTTCTCCTGCCCATATTGCCTGCCATGATATGCAAGTTAATCTTCTCCTGCATGTTCTGCCTGTCATGATACTTTCATTAGTCCTCTCCTGCACATACTGCCCTCTGGACATGTGCAATTTGTTTCAGTACGAATACAAATTCGGCCAAATTTTTGGTTATTCTGATGTATCCGAATCTCTGAATGAAATGATAACGAATGTAGATGACATTTGTTAAAGTTTGTTTTTTGTTTATTCCTTTTCTAACGAATTTCAAATTTTCAAAACGATTCAAATTCAGATTGGTCGAAAAATGATCAACCGATTCGAATTCTGTGAAGAAAAGCTGGTTGTTAAGCAGCGTGCTGGAAACAACCGATGACTCATCAGCTGTCAGCGGGCTTCCCCACTAACAGCTGAAATGTAAACAAAACAATGCCGCAATAGAAAATTCTGCAAAAAAAAACAGTGTCCTCCCCCATTCCATACCAGACCCTTCGAGTCTAGTATGGATTTTAAAAGGAACTCCACTCCAAAATTTTGAAAAAAAAACGATGTGGGGTCCCCCCCAAAATCTATACCAGACCCTTATCCGAGCATGCAGCTCAATAGGTCAGGAAAGGGGGTGACAAGTGAGCACCCTCCTCCTGAACCATACCAGGCCACATGGGGGGGTGCTTTGGGTGCACCCCAAAGCACATTGTCCACATGTTGATGGGGACAAGGGCCTCTTCCCCACAATCCCCTGTGTGGTGGTTGTGGGGGTCTGCAGGCAGGGGGCTTGTCGGAATTTTGAAGTCCCTTTTAACAAAGAAGCCCCGAGATCCCGGACCCCCCTATGTGACTGAGTTGTACCCCTACTCATTTACCAAAAAAACTGTCAAAAATAAATAAAAACACTAGACAAGTTTTTGACAAGTTCTTTATTAAAAAAAAAAAAACTATGTTCCTCAATCATGATGCCCGTCGCACTGCCTGAACTGAAGAAAAAAAAAGCTCCACCCACAACGAAGGTTGACCGCCGAATGCCTCCTCTACCGGGTGATAGTTCTTAAACAGGTAAAGGGTGGGGGTCACCTGGTGACATCACCTGGTGGCCCTGCCCCTTGTGATGTCACCAACCGGTGCATGCTGGGTCGGTGACGTCACATGGGGCAGAGCCACCAGGTGATGCCACCAGGTGGCCCCACCCCTTACCTATTTAAAAACTGTCACCCAGTGAAGGAGGCATTCAGTGGTCAGCCGTCAATGAGTGCGGATCGTTTTTCTTTGTTTTGTTTTTTTCTGGTCCCGCGGGGCAGGTGTCATGATTGCCAATAGATCTACATTGGGGGACATTGTTTTTTATTCAATTTTTTTAACCACTTCAGCCCTGGAAGGATTTACCCCCTTAATGACCAGCCATTTTTTTCTGATACGGCACTGCGTTCCTTTACCTGACAATTGCGCAGGCGTGCGACGCTGCACCCAAATAAAATTTATGTCCTTTTTTTCCCACGCTTTCTTTTGGTGGTATTTGATCACATCTGCGGTTTTTATTTTTTGCGCTATAAATAAAAGAAGACAAATTGGATGAAACAAGGTTTGTAAAGACTGCTTAGTAAGGCCACATCCCTAATATTAATGTAGCGAGGTGCTATATTTAAGGGAAGTATCTGCGTGGTAATAAGGCTCAGATACACAAATTGTTAGGGTTCATAGATCATTTCTGTCCTTGGGAGATAGTACTGCTGTACAGTTCCCTGGAGCCTATTGGTGGCGCTGTTGCCATAGGCCCGGGTTGAACCATGGTACAATGTTGTGCCTTTTCTTATCCCCTCTTGACAGCAGTGCGGCGGGGCGGGGAACATGCTGTGCCTGTCGGGAGAGGGTATAAAAGGGGGCGGCCATCTTCCAGGAGGTTCGGTTCGGCTGGGATCCACCAGGGATCGAGGAGCTCCCAGGGTGCCACCTTGCGAGGGGTCCCGTATCTTGGATCGAGGAGGCCAGGGAGGTGACCCTTTCTGAAGACCCAGCGCAGAGTCGTGGTGACAGTAAGGGCCTCTGGTAAATCTCTGGAGGGATGCTTTTCTCTTGACATGGGCCAAGTTCTTCAAGAAGGCAGTGCATGTTCTGTAGGTCATAGTGGCAGTGACTCTACGCACCCCAAGTCAGTGGCAGTGACTTTCATGTTCATTAGGTCTGTGATAAAGATCACACGCCAAACCTGTTCGTGCATATCAGAGCAGTAAGAGAACCAAGATTTGTGTTTGTGCCTGGACCTCTCTCCCACCTTATCTGACCTGTGTCTCGTCTCAACCTGTCTGCTCTTAAAGGGACTATTTATTATTCATGCAAAATAAATACAGTGGTTGGACTTTCAGTTGGTGTGGACAATGGCTTTACTGGGGAGAATTAAGGACTTGTTTCTGGCCAAGCCAGAAATGAGATCAGCTCAGGAGGATTCAAACACAAGCCGCAGGCAGGCTCAAGAAAACTAACACCGCTCAACCTCCCCATCCAGGAGGGTACGGGCATGTAGTGCGGTCTTTCCTGCGGAGGAGCCAAATAAAGAAAAGCAGGTAAAGGCTGGGGTGAGTGTGCTATATTAAGATAGAAAGAAAACCCCCCTATGAACAGGCGGGACTTTTGAGGCTCAAGAAGTGTACAGACACAGGCTGAACAAAATATAATTTAAAAATATTTATTAGTTTTAAAAGTTAAAAAGTATCCATAAAATATATATATATATATATATATACTGTATATACAGGGCTTTTTTCAGCGGGAACGCAGGGGAACGCAGTTCTGGCACCTCCTGAACTGACTGTATGTAATGGCAAGGGGTGCTGGGGTGTGCTGCAGGGTATTGATGCTCACTGCTGGGGGATGCTGGGGGATCTATTCTAACTGGAGTTGATCTATTTTTTCAGGGGGGTCTATTGTTGCTGAGGAGGTCTATTGTTGCTGGTGGGGGACCTATTGATGTTGGGGGTGGGTCTTATGTTTCTGGGGGGGGTCAGTTGTTGCTGCAAGAGATCTACTGTTGGGGGAGGGGTCTATTGTTGATGGCTGCCAGAGAGTCCATTAAAGGGGTTGTAAACCCTCATGTTTTTTCACCTTAATGCATCCTATGCATTAAGGTGAAAAAATATCTGATGATTACCGCCCCCCCCCAGCCCTCCGTTTTACTTACCTGACCCCTGGGGCAGCACAGTGGTGTAGTGGTTAGCACTTTCACCTAGCAGTAAAAGGGTCGCTGGTTCGAATCCCGACCACAAAACCATCTGCCTGGAGTTTGCATGTTCTCCCTGTGTCTGCGTGGGTTTCCTCCGGGTACTCCGGTTTCCTCCCAAACTTCAAAGTCATGCTGGTAGGTTAATTGGATCTTGTCCAAATTGGCCCAGTATATATGTATATATGTGCGTCCCAAGCATGTCGAGATCCTAAGGGGTAAAATGACCGCACAAACCAAGCAGACACTGGCTGCAAAAACCGCCTAGAGGCGATTCAATTCGCATGTGTAGCGCTATATTCATTCATTCATTCTGGAAAGTCCCGTGTCAAGAACGCGCTGGATCTTTTCCCGGGGTTCTCGGCTCTTCATTGGATAGATTGATAGCAGTGCAGCCATTGGGTCCCGCTGTTGTCAATCAAATATAATGACGGGCGCATGCCGGGGGGCGGGGCAGAGTCCTGCACTTGGCGGCTATGGACGCCGAATGCAGGACTCGGTAACGCGCTCCACAAGGTAACCCCCTTGGGAGAGCAGTTCCCAGAGGGGGTTATCTGAAGTGGGGAGGAGCCGAGAGAGCCACCGAGGGACCCCAGAAAATGGCGTTCGGGGCCACTCTGTGCAAAATGAGCTGCACAGAAATAAAAATTGAACCTTTACAATCACTTTAATGCTGGCTGTGCGGAGATCTGTTGATGCTGCCAGGAGTCCATTGTTGCAGGGGGGGGGGGATTTTGTTGTTAGAGGGATCTATTGTTGCTGGCTGCAACAATAGATCCCTCTTGATATCATTACCAAATTTCATACAAATTTCTTCCCACCACAAAATGATACTTGGTTCTGTATTGTCTAAAAGGGGTGGTACTGGGAGGTGGGTATGGGGTGGAACCAATGGACGGTGCTCGGAGGTGGGTAGGGGCAAGGAAGAGGGGTGACTCAGAAAGGGGGCGTCCATGCACCTATTGTCTGAGAAAAATAGCCCTGAATGTATATATATATGTTACATACAACAATGGTACATAGGATTGAATGGTAAAGGGCTGTAAGGCACAAAATGGCTCAAAGCGGAAAGTCTTTCCCTTTCCTTCCTTGTCTCTATCCGCTATACTGCAGATAGTCTATGATGTTCTAATGTGTGTTTTATTTTTTTGAAGATATTTACCAAGATTGTTTAAACCTAGGGATGAGCTCGGTGTACGAGTAGAACATACGTTCGACTCGAACATCGGCTGTTCGATCGTTCGGCGAACATCGAGCGATTTGGTCCGTTCGCGCCAAATTCGAGTGACGCGAATGGCCCACAATACACTGCGCCATCGCAGTGCAATCCCGGCGCTGTGATTGGCCAAGCATGCACTGTGACCCCGCATGCTTGGCCAATCACAGCGCTGGCAGCTAGGAGAGCCATAATTGGCCACAGGCAGGTTGCCTGTGGCCAATTATAGCTCAGGGGGTTTAGCACACGCCCCACACTATAAAAGGCCGCCAGCGCGGCGGCCTTGTGTAGCGTGTTCCGGCGCAGGGAAAGAAAAGGATAGGCAGGGATAGTGTTGATATTCTTTGTGCTATTCTTGTGTGCAGGGAGAGAGAAGGATAGGCAGGGAGAGTGTCAGTGTCATATTCTTTGCTAAACCTTGTGTGCAGGGAGAGAGAAGGATAGGCAGGGGACAGTGTCAGTGTCATATTCTTTGCTAAACCTTGTGTGCAGGGAGAGAGAAGGATAGGCAGGGGACAGTGTCAGTGTCATATTCTTTACTAAACCTTGTGTGCAGGGAGAGAGAAGGATAGGCAGGGAGAGTGTCAGTGTCATATTCTTTGATAAACCTTGTGTGCAGGGAGAGAGAAGGATAGGCAGGGGACAGTGTCAGTGTCATATTCTTTACTAAACCTTGTGTGCAGGGAGAGAGAAGGATAGGCAGGGAGAGTGTCAGTGTCATATTCTTTGATAAACCTTGTGTGCAGGGAGAGAGAAGGATAGGCAGGGGACAGTGTCAGTGTCATTGTTGCTAAGCCTCCTGCACAGTATACACCTGAAGCTAGCCCTTATTGCTGTGTTTTCCTGGTGTGTTACACCAACAGGCATTTGCAGCACTTACAGCGGGCGGAGTGTGCCTCCTGCACATTATACACCTGAAGCTAGCCCTTATTGCTGTGTTTTCCTGGTGTGTTACACCAACAGGCATTTGCAGCACTTACAGCGGGCGGAGTGTGCCTCCTGCACATTATACACCTGAAGCTAGCCCGTATTGCTGTGTTTTCCTGGTGTGTTACACCAACAGGCATTTGCAGCACTTACAGCAGGCGTAGTGTGATTCCTGCAAAATATACTCCTGACGCTAGGCCTTATTGCTGTGTTTTCCTAGTGTGTTACACCAACAGGCATTTGCAGCACTTACAGCAGGCGTAGTGTGATTCCTGCAAAATATACTTCTGAAGCTAGCCCGTATTGCTGTGTTTTCCTGGTGTGTTACACTAACAGGCATTTGCAGCACTTACAGCGGGCAGAGTGTGCCTCCTGCACATTATACACCTGAAGCTAGCCCGTATTGCTGTGTTTTCCTGGTGTGTTACACCAACAGGCATTTGCAGCACTTACAGCAGGCGTAGTGTGATTCCTGCAAAATATACTCCTGAAGCTAGGCCTTATTGCTGTGTTTTCCTAGTGTGTTACACCAACAGGCATTTGCAGCACTTACAGCAGGCGTAGTGTGATTCCTGCAAAATGTACTTCTGAAGCTAGCCCGTATTGCTGTGTTTTCCTGGTGTGTTGTTACACTAACAGGCATTTGCGGCACTTACAGCGGGCGGAGTGTTTCAGTTGCTGCAGGATTTTGGACTGAGAGGACGTGCCTGTAGGGAGCTCCTGGAGCTCCAGGAGGAGGGGGTGTGATGGCCTCTTCCAGCCCAGGACTGGGGCGGCTTTCCCGGCCTGATGTTGCTGCCTCCTCCCTGGGGATTAAAGACCTGTCCAGGGAGGAGATGCTATTTCTGAAAACCCAGCACGAATTGCTGGACTGGACTCTGGCTCAGCCTGGGGAAGGCCCGGCTAAGGTGCAGCGAAGGATCACAAGGATCAAGGATCTAGTCCAGAAGGCCAGCCGGGCCTTCTGTGGGAAGTCTGCAGTGCTGACCGACCTCCGGAATCGCAGGGACCGGACCAGTAGCTTCAGGAGGGGGTAGTTCAGTATGGCCATTGACTCCCTGAAAGCCCAGTGTGGGGAACTCTGGGGCCTGCTGGGTGGCCTCTGTGAGAGGGGTCGAGGTGAGACCGACTTCCTTTTGGAAATCAGGGATGAGCTGAAAAGGGCCAGCAAAGAAGGATCCCAGGCTGTCAGGCGCAGCAACCAGCGGAGCCAGCAGGCACAGCCCCAAGAAAGAGCCATGGAAACATCAGGCTCAGGTGGTTTGGCTGATGGAACAGGAAGCAGATCTGGTGAGGATTCTTCCCCCCTCCCCGGGAGGCACAGTCCCTGACAGCCTGGCTGTGGAGGGTCCCCGGGACCATGAGGTGCTAGGATCAGAGAAAGCTACCAGCATTCAGGCTGGCCCGGGTAGGGTATCTGAGGATACAGCCAGGGGAAATCAGGAGGGGAACGTGTGGGGAATGCAGTGGGGAGGGGAAAGCTGGGGCGCACCCCAGTGGTGGTCCTTACACCGCTCCCAGGGATCAGGCCAGAGACAGAAGCAGGAGAGACTTCCAAGCATGTTGCTGTTGCTGGGGCCCCAATGACCCCGGTGATTCCCGCATGTAGCCAGGTGCAAGGCAGGCCACTGCTAATGGTGGATCCTGCCACTACTGCTCGTGCTGTGGAGGAGGGGGAGGGGTTTGGCAAGCATGGACAAACTCAAGCAGGAATAACTGTTAAAGATGGTGGTAAAAGGTTGGAGGCTGTTGGTGGGGAGGAGGGGGGGGGGCGCCATTGCCTAAGGGTGAGTGCAGTAAGCAACAAACTGCTGCACAAACAAAGGGTGTATTGGCACCAAAAAAAGGAACTGCCTTTGCTGACAGTGGGGGCGGGGCTGTGGGGCGTGACTCTGGCAGGCTGGGTGGTCGGGGGGAGGAGTCTGGGCGGGAGTCCGGGCGGGAGGCGGAGCTTGGAAGGTCGGGTGGTGTTTCTATGACCACTTCCGGTTTCTCTGGTCGGCTTGACCCGGAAGTGGGCGGGCAGGCTGACCCGGAAGTAGGGTCTGTACAGGAAGGGATGGCCAGGAGCACGTCCAGTTGGCAGCCTCTGATGGCCTGAATGACCAGGTAATGTCTGAAGCATGTGGAGGGTTGGCAGGAGGTGATTTAATTGATTTCATGGAGTCATCTGGGGACCTGAGTGCCGCTCAGAGAGTGGGTAGGTGGAGTGATGCCGAGGCGGGGGATCTGTCCGAGGATCACCCAGCCCTGGCTTTTATCAGGGGTATTGAATCCCAGGAGGGACAGTTATGCATGAAGGGGAAGGAGCAGCCACAGGAGCAGGGGGGAGCCATCTGGGGCTCATGCCTGCTGCTCCAGTGGGCCCCTAATGGTAGACCCTCCTCCCAATGTTAGGAGGAGGGGTGTTGTGGGTGTGGCTTGCTCCGGGGGGTGGTGGATGGGAGGGACCCCCCCGGCAGGATTAGGCCGGGGGGTTCCCCCGGGTGGTGTGTCAGCCATGGGTGCTGGGGTGCCCTCCGAGGGTGACCCTGGTGATGCGGCGGAGGGCACTTCTGGCGCTCAGGCTGGGGGTGTTTTGGGGCAGGCCCAGGAGGCAGAGCTGCTTGAGGCACTGAGGGAGACCAGGTCTTTTGCCCGGGTGGCAGGGACCAGCGTCCCTTTGGCCCCCCTGTACGGCCAGTTTGGCGCCCAAAACTTCCGGGTTCCCCCCGCAGACCAGCTCCAGGGGGCGAACCCGTGGTCGAGGGGTACAGGGGGTCCGGAGAGGCGCAGGCGCAATGTCGTGCAGCTGCGGTGGGAGGGACCTGGACAGTGCCCCAGCAAGGGGCAGGTAGTGGATTTTCTGCTGAAGGGGGCCAACTTCAAGGTAGCCGACCTCTTTGCGGTGATCCATTACACGGGCACCAAGGAGTTTGATGTTAGTTTTTCCTCCTTGGTGCTAATGGAGCTTTTTCTCACCGTCTATGAGCTCCTGAAGAGGTCGGAGCCGTGGAAGTTGTTTAAGGTGGTCCCCCTGTCCAGGCAGGAAGAAATAAAGTCCCTGACCATTCTGGTCAGGAACGAATCCCTCCCACCTGAGGACATTGCCACCTGGTTGGGGAGGTATGGGCAGCTGCAGTCTCCCCTCCGCAAAAACCTGGATGAGCGCGGGGTCTGGACCGGGGCGTGGTTGACAAGGATCCGTCTCAAGCGCCAGGGGACTAGTGTGACCCATGTCCCAGAAGTGCGTTTATTGGGAGAGATAGGATCCTAGTCTTTTACCCCGGTCAGCCCCGTCGCTGCTTCAGGTGTGGGAGTCCCACCCATTTGAGTGCGGATTGCACAACGCCCCGGTACGTCAGGTGCAACAGGCCTGGGCACTCCTCGGAGACTTGCAGACTAATTGTCTGCAACCTCTGTGGGGTGTCCGGCCACCCATTCAGCCGCTGCCCTAAGGCTTTTAGGGGGCATGCGGCTGATGGGAATGGGCCAGGCCCAGAAGACGTACCGGAGGGGGTGGGTCTCCCACCTCAGGCGCCTCAGGCAGGCCCAGGTGATGGGCCTGGGGTAGGTGGCCCAGAGGGGCCTTTGCCGCAGAGACAGAGGCCCGGGCGTAGGCGTGGCGGAGTTGGGGCCCCTGCTGGGAATGTGCCTGGTCCCTCGGGACTTGTTTCTGGGGGGCTGGGTGCGCCAGCATCGGGCCCAGTAGGGGTGAGGGGCCGAGGGGGTGAGGGGCCCTCTATTAGGGGCCTCCCCCCTCCCCCTCCCCCTCTTTTTTGTGTATCTTCCCCTTCTGCCCCCTCTCTTCCCCCCCTCTACTACCCTTCCCCCCTTCTTTCCCTCCTCCTCCCCCTTTCCCCCTCCTCTCCCTCCTTCCCCCTATTCTCCTTCTTCCCTTCCCCCTTCCTCTTCGCCCCCTTCCCCCTCCCGTCCCATCCTGGATCCCCTTGTGGTTCCCCAGGATTCGGGGGGGAGATGGAGGTGGCCGAGTCATCGAGGGGCCTGCACAAGAGGCCCATGGGGGCCTCTAGCGGGCACTCCGGCGACGAGGTGGGCGGCCAGACCCAGGCGGGCTGGCTGCAGAGGAAGGTGAGGAAGAGGAAGAAGAAGAGGGATCCTGGGGAGGGGGTTGTGGGACCCCGGGTTGTCCCTGGTGGGGACCCTGGGGGGCTCCCCCAGTGATCCTAGGGAATATGTACGGGTCCTCTCCGATTCGGAGGAGGACCCCGGGGTGTAGGCGAAAACGCAGAGGAGAATGCAGGCCAAAATCACTAAGGATGGTGGTACCCTCTCCAATACGCTTTGCGACTATTAATGTCGCAAGTGTGCGTTCTGCGGCGGCTCGTTTTATGGCCTTCGATTTTCTCAGCCGAGTTGAAGCTGACATTTTGTTTTTGCAAGAGACCTGCCTGGCATCGGTGGCAGAGATGCATCTAGCAAAGAGGGAGTGGAGGTGCGGGCCCTCCCTCTGGTCTCTTGCGGCCGAGCCCTGCAGTGGAGTTGCAGTCCTTTTTAAGACTGGCCCGGTGGCTTGCCGACGAGTGATTGAGGTAGAGGTCGGTAGGTGCCTGGTGGTGGACACCGTCGTGAGGGGGCAATTCCTAAGGCTGATCAACTTCAATGGCCCTCAGACAAAGAGGGACAGGAGGAGCCTCCTCACGATGGTCAAGCCCTACTTGTTTACGTCCCAGCAGGTGGTCTTTGGTGGTGACTATAACATGGTCACCAGATCAAAGGATCGGGCAGGCGCCTCAGGCCCCCTGGGATATGATAGTATCTTCTTGAATAGAATAGTAAGGGAAGCCGGGTTGGTGGATGCACATGTTCAGTGCCTCCCCAGCCACACTGGGTTCACCTATGCCCGAGGTAATAGTAGGAGTAGGTTAGATAGTTTTTTTTAAAGGGGAGCTCTACCTTTGCGGCACCTGTGCTGCAGGCGGTGGAGTTCTCCGATCACTGTATGGTTTCTGTGACTCTGAATGTGGCTGACACTCCTCAGAAGGGTCGAGGTTTCTGGCGTCTTAATGGATCGCTGCTCGAGGACCTCAAGGTTAGGGAGGCCTATGAGATCTTCCTTGCGGATCAGGCCTCGCTCCTTGAGAGGTCGGAGGGCTTTTTCCGCAGGATCTCTAGGTATCGGGCGACATCCAAGTACCTGGCCTACCAGAGGTTGCGCAGGCAGTTAGACCGCCTGGTTTCAGCTGGGGGCCCTCAGGAACAGATATCCGATCTGAAACTTCAGATGAAGGGGTGTCAGTATGACCGTCTTGCCTCCCTGGTCCTTGAAAGGGATTACTGGAAGTTTTCCTCCCCGGATCCCTACAGGAGCTGTGGTGAGGCGGTGAGTTCGAAGGTCATACATGGCTTGAAGGATGCCTCAGGGTCCCTGGTCCGGTCCAGACCGGGTATCCTGGGCATCATTGGGGACCATTTTTCAGGCCTCCTTCGAAGGAAGCCTTTAGATATGGAGAAAGCCAGGGCGTTTCTTGATGAGACCCCACTTCGTGCGGGGCCTGATCTCCCGGACTCTCTGACAGCGGAAATCTCGGTTGCAGAAATCGAGCAGGCCATCGACTCTTTGTCCTTAAAAAAGTCGCCGGGGCCTGATGGGCTTACGGCTGAATTTTATAAAACCTTTAAGAGTCTTTTGGCTCCTCATTTGAGGGAGGTTTTCAATGAGTGTTTGGCCAATGGCCTGCTCCCTCCCTCAATGAGAAGGTCAGCCTTGATTCTGCTGTCAAAGGGGAAAGATCCGACTGTGATTGAGAACTGGCGCCCGATCGCCCTTCTCACTACAGATAGGAAGTTGCTGGCGAAAATACTCTTTTTGCATATGTCAGCAGTCGCTGGCGAGATGCTTTCTGTCTCCCAGCACTGCGCAATTCCTGGCCGGAGCACCTTTAGTGCCGTCCTGACCATCCGGGAGGCTGTGAAAAGGTGCAGGGCAACGGGGGATGGGCGGTATCTGCTGGCATTAGACCAGGCCAAGGCTTTTGACCGGGTGAACCATGAGTACCTCTGGCTTCTTCTGAGAAAGTACGGTTTGCCTGAGCAATTTGTGAATTGGCTGAAAGTATTGTACAGGGGGGCGGTGAGCTTCCCTCTTGTCAATGGTTGGGTGGCTCCTGCCTTTGCTGTGGACTCTGGGGTCAGGCAGGGTTGCCCGTTGAGCCCCCTTCTCTACGTTTTTGCTGTCGATCCCTTTGTGAGAAGGCTCGACTGTGAGCGTTTGAGGGGGGTTCCGGTGGAGCCTTGCATTGGTCTGGATCCGGCAGTGAGGGTGGTGGCCTACGCGGACGATGTCTCGGTGGTGGTGTCCAGCCGCGAGGAGGCCCTATTTGTGGAAACGCAAATTGGGAGCTACTCCGAGGCATCTGGTTCGTTGGTCAATTGGGACAAGAGCGAAGTTCTCTGGTTGGGGAATGAAGGCGAGCAGTTCGCTCTTCCGGACGTGTTTCCCCAGCCCCAGCCAGAAGTTAAAATTCTTGGCATCCTATTCGGCCCGGGTGATTACCCCAAGCTAAATTGGGAGCGCAGACTGGTCGGTGCATCTCGGAAGGTGAATGCCTGGAAGGGCTGGAAGCTGTCATTGAGGGAAAGGGTAAGCCTGGTCAAAACATACCTACTGCCAGAGTTCCTATATGTCAGCTACGTTTGTATTTTGCCTGCATCTCTCTATGCCCGGATCTCTGGCCTGTTTTTCCTGCTGTTGTGGGGAAACAGGCTAAATCTGATCAAGAGGGAAGTCACGTACCGACAGAGGAGGCATGGTGGGTTGGATATGATCAATCCGGTGGTATTTTTCATCACCTTATTTGTGAAATTCAACCTGCAGTCCATCTTTGTGGACCTGCCTACTCTGTGGGAGTGCTCATGCAAGAACTGTCTCTTGCTGTTCCTGAGTAGGTGGGAGGATGGGGGTCGGCCCGGTGATCTTCGTAGATCACACGGGTATCTCCCGTCCTATGTCCCCCAAGCTTTGAAGGTACTGAGGCAGTGGCGGATAACTGCCCTGGAGGTGGGCTCTTTGGGTCGGCGTGAGCTGTACTCAAGAGTCATGGCCTCGGACATTTTGAGGCCACTGTCTTCAAGGGATTGCCCGGAGAGAGTCCTTGAGAAGGGACTAGCCCTTCTGAATTCCCCAAGAGTCCCAAGCAAGTTTTGGGATCTTGCGTGGAGGGCTTTCCACGGACGCCTCTATGTCCGTGGAAACCTAAAGTTTAGGAACCTAGGGGACAGAGGTTGTCCTCGTGCAGAATGTGGGGGGGCATTGGAGACCATGGACCACTTTTTGGCCGAATGCCCCTTCAACATTGAGGTTCGCGAGGGGGCAGGGGAAGCCATTGGTTATCCCCGACTCTCGTCCTTGACTTACTCTGAGGTGGTGTACGGTGACTTTAGGGTTCACAGAGGGTTTGATTTATCGTCACTTTATTTAGCTAGCTTAGTGGCCCTCTATTACACATGGCACGCTCGGTGTTTGGTGTCCACTAGGGGCAAAGTCCTGTCCATGCATGAGGTGGTGGGTGATATCTTTCGGGAGTTGGTGAAGGTGAGGAGTCTTGAGAGGGAAAGGGTTGGAGCCAATAGGAGTGCCCGGCTGTGGAGGGGTTTCTCCTTCCGGCCTCCTTGAGGACTCTGGGCCTTTTTCTTTCGGGGGGTGGTTCTTTCTGTCCTTTTCACCCCCCTTAGATTTTGGGTTTCTTTTTTAAAGTAGGGCTTGCAGGCATTCTAGACCTTGTTTGCGTTCTCGCCTGTAAGTAGCCGGTGGGTGGTTGGTGTTAGCGTTTAGGTTTGGTGTTAGTGTTAGGTTTGATGTGTGTTAGTATTAGGATTTCGTAAGATTAGTGGGTGATGTGTTCTTTTTCTTGTATTTTAGGATTTCGGATATATATAATGAGAAACCCACGTGTGGGTGGTCGGAAAGTGGGTAAGGGTGAGTTTTGGTAATGTGTGTTAGTTTGATGTGTTAGGGTTTCTTTAATGTATATGTTATTTCTTTTTGTATAAATACTGGCAGTAGTTTTTAAAATAAACAAAAAATTTACAGCGGGCGGAGTGTGCCTCCTGCACATTATACACCTGAAGCTAGCCCGTATTGCTGTGTTTTCCTGGTGTGTTACACCAACAGGCATTTGCAGCACTTACAGCAGGCGTAGTGTTATTCCTGCAAAATATACTCCTGAAGCTAGGCCTTATTGCTGTGTTTTCCTAGTGTGTTACACCAACAGGCATTTGCAGCACTTACAGCAGGCGTAGTGTGATTCCTGCAAAATATACTTCTGAAGCTAGCCCGTATTGCTGTGTTTTCCTGGTGTGTTACACCAACAGGCATTTGCAGCACTTACAGAAGGCGTAGTGTGATTCCTGCAAAATATACTCCTGAAGCTAGGCCTTATTGCTGTGTTTTCCTAGTGTGTTACACCAACAGGTATTTGCAGCACTTACAGCAGGCGTAGTGTGATTCCTGCAAAATATACTTCTGAAGCTAGCCCGTATTGCTGTGTTTTCCTGGTGTGTTACACCAACAGGCATTTGCAGCACTTACAGCGGGCGTAGTGTGCTTCCTGCAAAATATACTCCTGAAGCTAGGCCTTATTGCTGGTTTTCCCATCTCCCTGCAGGCCATTAGAATGTCTGGAAGGCAAACAAGGAGAGGCAGACAGTCAGGAGCCAAAAAAAGAGGGCAAGAAGGCTCTGTGTCTAGAGACAACAGTGCTGGTCGTGGACGCGGTGCATCGCCATCAGCACGTGGCCATGGGACACGCTTGTCCTTCTTTTCGGCAGCTGGACGTGTTGAGCCGCATCATGCCGAAGACTTGGTAGAGTGGATGACCAAGCCCTCCTCATCCTCTCTCACCCAGGCTCAGGGTACTGGCAAAGCAGCTGCCAAAACGTTCTCTTCCCTGGTATCAATGTCATCATCAGTCACTCCATCCCTAGACCCACCATGTCCTCCTGAGGAGTCCCCCGAACTGTTGAGCACAGTGTTGGGTACATGCTCCAGGAGGATGCCCAGCGTTTCGAAGGGTCTGATGATGATACCCAGCTAGAGGAAGGCAGTAGGGTGAGAGCAGAGAGAGGGGATGCTCAAGAAGGACACCAATCTGGCAGTCATGTTCCAGCAGCTGCAGCATACTGCCAGATTGGCTCCAGTGATGAGGAGGGAGGAGATGATGAGGTCACTGACTCCACGTGGGTGCCTAATAGGAGAGAGGAGGAGGAGGAGGAGGATGAGGAGGCACATCTCCAACGAGGCAGGATGCCCTCGGGGGGCCAGCGTAAGGGCAGCACACCGACGGAATCACACCGCAGAGCTCCGCCTGTGCAGGGCGCTGCCTCTGCCCGTTATTCAAAAAGTTATTTGGTGTGGGTCTTTTTTGAGTCGAGTGCATCAGATCGCACAGCTGCTGTTTGCAACATATGTCTCAAGCGTATATCGCATGGCCAAAACATCAGCCGCTTGGGCACCACATGCTTGACCAGACATATGTTGACCTGCCATGCAGCTCGTTGGCAAGCCTACCTTAAAGACCCACACCAAAGAACAAAGCGGACCTCTCCTTGCACCGCATCAGCTGGGATCTCCAACCCCACTATACCTTCAGTCCTCTCTGAAACCTGCACTGAGAGGAATGAAGGTGTAGAATTAGGTGTGTCACAGCCAAGTACTTGCGGGCACTCTGCTAGCAGTACACCGACGTCCGATTCTAGCAGGCAAATTTCCCTGCCCCAGCTGCTGGACCATCGAAAGAAGTTCACTCCCAGCCATCCACATGCCCAGCGGTTGAATGCTAGCTTGGCTAAATTGCTAGCACTTCAACTGCTGCCTTTTCAGTTGGTAGACTCGGCCCCCTTCCATGAGTTTGTGCAATGTGCGGTTCCTCAGTGGCAGGTTCCCAAACGCCACTTTTTCTCACGGAAGGCGATTCCGGCTCTCTACCGGCATGTGGAAGGCAATGTCTTGGCCTCGCTGGACGCGGCGGTCAGCGGTAAAATGCATATTACCGCTGACTCATGGTCCAGCAGGCATGGACAGGGACGTTACCTTGCTTTCACGGCCCATTGGGTCACTCTTTTGGCAGCTGGGCAGGATGCAGGACAAGGTGCAGTAGTGTTGGAGGTTGTTCCGCCGCCACGCCTCCAAAATGCTACTACTGGTTGTGACACACCTCTCTCCTCCACCCCCTCCTCTTCTTCTTCCTCCATGGCCTCTTCCTGTGGTTTGTCCTATGAACCAGCGGTGCTCCGTAGACGTTCAAGGGGCTACGCAAGTACGCAGGCAAAAAGATGCCATGCCGTGCTTGCGCTGGTGTGTTTGGGGGACAGGAGCCACACTGGGGCAGAGGTTCTGTCTGCTCTGGTTGACGCCACGCCAGCTTAAGCCAGGAATGGTGGTTTGCGACAATGGCACCAACCTCCTCTCCGCCCTCCGACAGGGACAACTGACCCATGTGCCCTGTGTGGCTCACGTCCTTAACCTGGTGGTGCAGCGGTTCTTGGGCAGGTACCCAGGCTTACAGGATGTCCTGAGGCAGGCCAGGAAAGTCTGTGTGCATTTCCGCAGATCTTATAATGCCAGTGCTCGCCTGGCTGAGCTGCAAAAGGAGTTGAACCTGCCCAAGAACCGCCTTATATGTGACATGCCCACCAGGTGGAACTCAACGTTGGCCATGCTGCAGTGGCTGCACACGCAGCAGAGGGCCATCAATGAGTACCTGTGCGACTACGGCACCAGGACAGGGTCAGGGGAGCTCGGTTTTTTTTCACCACGCCAGTGGGGCATGATCAGGGATGCATGCACTGTCCTGGCACCATTTGAGGAGGCCACGAGGATGGTGAGCAGTGACAGTGCATCCATCAGTGACACTGTACATCTTGTCCACCTGTTGGAACATACGTTGCGTGGAATAATGGACAGGGCACTTGAGGCAGAACAGAGGCAGGAAGAGGAGGACTTCCTTGCCTCTCAAGGCCCCCTTTACCCAGACAGTGTTCCTTCTGTCCCACCCATCGCACAGGAAGAGGAGGAGGAGGAGGAGGATTGTGTCAGCATAGAGGTGGAGCCTGGCACTCAGCATCATCAGCAGCAGTCTTTTAGGGATGATTTACAGTCCCAAGAAACCCGTGGACTTGTACGTGGCTGGGAGGAGGTGGCTGCGGATCATGTCGTCCTTAGTGACCCAGAGGACTCCGGACCGAATGCCTCAGCTAGCCTACGCTGCATGGCCTCCCTGATCCTGCAAAGTCTGCGGAAGGATCCTCGTATTATTCGGATCAAGGAGAGGAACCATTACTGGCTGGCCACTCTCCTTGATCCACGGTACAAGGGTAAGGTTGCGGACCTTATCTTACCGTCGCAGAGGGAGCAGAGGATGAGACAACTCCGGGAGGCCTTGCATAAAGGTCTGTGCAACGCGTTCCCAGAGACTGGGAGGTTACAAACTCCTGGTCCTGGACAACGAGTTGCTGAGGCTTCGGTCAGTCAAAGAAGGAGCGGTGGGGAAGGTGACCATCTGACCGATGCGTTCAGACAATTCTTTAGTCCGCAGCCCCAAGGTATGATCGTTCCAGCAACCATCGCCAGCGTCTGATATACATGGTGCAGGAATACCTAGGGGCAAGGTCAGACTTGGACACCTTCCCCACTGAAAATCCTCTGGCTTACTGGGTCTTGAGGATGGATCACTGGCCAGAGCTTGCACAGTATGCAATTGAGCTACTGGCCTGTCCTGCATCCAGCGTTCTTTCAGAACGCACATTCAGTGCTGCTGGAGGATTTGTCATGGATCACAGGGTGCGCCTGTCCACCGACTCGGTTGATCGACTGACCTTCATAAAGATGAACCAGTCTTGGATCACCACCAGCTACCAAACACCTGAAGCTGATATAACAGACTAATTTATTTTCAAATGTCACATCCCTTCAAGACTGATGCTGATGCTGAGTGACTGTCCTGTTATGTTGACTGACTATCCTCCTCCTCCTCAATGATCTGATTGATGATGATGATAGCTTGGAAGAACATTTTTGTTTCTGGGTGCCGCCACCAGTAAGGCCCAATTTTTCAGCCCCTGTTTAACAGGGGCATGTAATTACAATTTTTCATGCAATGCTTTGCAGCAGGGCTCATTCCTGCACTCCAACTAGAGTATCTGGGAGAGGTTACAGTGTCGTGGCACCAGCACCAGTGGCTAAGGCCCAATTTTTCAGCCCCTGTTTAACAGGGGCATGTAATTACAATTTTTTATGCAATGCTTTGAAGTAGGGCTCATTCCTGCACTCCAACTAGAGTATCTGGGAGAGGTTGCAGTGTCATGACACCAGCGCCAGTGGCTAAGGCCCAATTTTTCAGCCCCTGTTTAACAGGGGCATGTAATTACAATTTTTTATGCAATGCTTTGCAGCAGGGCTCATTCCTGCACTCCAACTAGAGTATCTGGGAGAGGTTGCAGTGTCGTGGCACCAGCACCAGTGCCTAAGGCCCAATTTTTCAGCCCCTGTTTAACAGGGGCGTGTAATTACAATTTTTGATGCAATACTTTGCAACAGGGCTCATTGCTGTGCTCCAAGTACAGTATCTGTGAGGGGTTGCAGTGTTGTGGCACCAGTGCCTAAGGCCCAATTTTTCTGCCCCTGTTTAACAGGGGCATGTAATTACAATTCTTGATCTAATAATTCACAGCAGGGCCCATTCCTGCGCCCACCAAGAGTAACTGTGAGGCCTTACAGTGTTGTGTCAACACCACCACCACCACCACCAAAGGCCCAATTTTTCAGCCCCTGTTCAACAGGGGCATGCAATTACAATTCTTGATCTAATAATTCACAGCAGGGCCCATTCATGCGCCCACCAAGAGTAACTGTGAGGGCTCACAGTGTTGTGGCAACACCAACATGTAAGGGGCAAAATTCAGCAGAGTATATACGGCAGGCCCCTACTTTCAAACATCCAACTTACAAACGACTCCTCCTTGCAAACGGAAGGATACAACAGGAAGTGAGAGGAAATCTACCCCTAGGAAGGCAAATTCTCTCCTGTAAGAATTAATATGGGAAAAAAAGTGTCTCCTCTCCACTGATGCTTTATCACAAATTCTTGTTTCAATAAAAACCCCAAATTTAAAAAAAACATTTGTCATTAGGACGGAAAGTGAGGTGAACTGTTCTGAACAGGTGCACACTGCACAGACAGCAAAACAAATGTTACAAGGGTGATAACCCTTCCCTATGTTTTCCAAAAAGCTTAAAAATAGATTTTTTGTCTGGAGCTACACTTAAACAATGTACCTGTTCAAAATTACAAACAGATTCTACATAAGAACAAACCTACAGTCCCTGTCTTGTATGCACCGCCTGTATGCGGCTGTTCAGAGTATATAGGGCCTTTTTTATTTTGTGTGCGGGGTTCCCCTTAATATCCATACAAGACCCAAAGGGGCTGGTAATGGGCTGGAGTAGGGGGGGGGTGATGGGGTAGCTATGCCATTTTTCTTAAAGATTTTCATCCATATTACCGGGACCAGACATTACATTAAAGCCGCAAGCAGTTTTAACCACTTAAGCCCCGGACCATTTGGTAGCTAAAGGACCAGAGGTGAATTCAGAATTTTGCACTGCGCTGCTTTAACTGTAAATTGTGCGGACATGCAATGTTGTGCCCAAACGAAATTTGCGTCCTTTTCTTCCCACAAATAGAGCTTTCTTTTAATAGTATTTGATTGCCTCTGCGATTTTTATTTTTTGCGATATAAACGGAAAAAGACCGAAAATTTTGAAAAAAAATGATATTTTCTACTTTTTGTTATAAGAAAAATCGAATAAACTCAATTTTAGTCATACATTTAGGCCAAAATGTATTCAGCCACATGTTTTTAGTAAAAAAAATGTCAATAAGCGTATATTTATTGGTTTGCGCAAAAGTTATAGAGTTTACAAACTAGGGTACATTTTCTGAAATTTACACAGCTTTAAATTTATGACTAAGGAAAAAAAGTTGGTGGAAATCGCGCTACCCCCGTGACCAATCACTGTGACAGTGATCAAGTGAATTAAAAATCAACAGTTAACCCATACATCACAAATCAGAAATGAACGGATAAGTGAAAAAAGGTTATGTATATAAAACAAACTATAAATCTATGAACATTAGATATAAATAAAAAATGGTCCATCAAAAAAGTTTGTTTAAATAAAGTCCAAAGTATTAACACCAGTGCTTTATGTAGAAATCATAAACAAATTGTGCTGTGTCCACATTCATCTGTGACATTCCACCACCAAAACTCAGGATTTCTCCTTACCAGCTGTACATGACCCCCTATTACAGAGGGTCAGTGTATGCATTCAGTAGTTTCTCCCACAGGTCACCGCAGCACACAACACAAGAGATTCCTAAGATACCGACCTCCGGTTCTCATCAATGGGCTCATATGTATAAAAAGAATGGAACACACTCCACATAGTGCATTATATCTTTTTTTAAAATTTATTCCATAAAAAGCAAGTATTGCACTTACATGTATGCAGTTAAAAAATCGCCTGATTACGTCTGGTGTGCCGGCCGTAGCACATTCAACAGACACCCGTCCTTGTTGGAAATATCAGAGGTGACGACAGCGCTCCGCTCCGCCCTACGTCCGTTTCGTAACAGTTTACTTCTTCCTGTTTATTTATTTAGCGCAGTTTTTCTCCTTCTTCTTAAATTTATGACTGCCTATCTCATTTCTTGAGGTGCTAAAATGACAGGGCAGTACAAAACCCCCCCAAATGACCCCATTTTGGAAAGTAGACACCCCAAGGAAATTGCTGAGAGGCATGTTGAGCCCATTGATTTTTTTTTTTTTGTCTTAAGTGATTGAATAATGACTAAAAAAAATAAAAAATTACAAAAAGTTGACACTAAATGATATATTGCTCACACATGCCATTTATATGTGGAATTGCACCCCAAAATACATTTTGCTGCTTCTTCTGAGTACGGGGATACCACATGTGTGGGACTTTTTGGGAGCCTAGCTGCGTACGGGACCCCGGAAACCAAGCACCGCCTTCAGGATTTCTAAGGGCGCAAATTTTTGATTTCACTCCTCACTACCTATCACAGTTTCGAAGGCCATAAAATGCCAAAATAGCACAAAACCCCCACAAATGACCCCATTTTAGAAAGTAGACACCCCAAGGAAATTGCTGAGAGGCCTGTTGAGCCCATTGAATATATTTTTTTTGTCCCAAGTGATTGAATAATGACAAAAAAAAAAAAAATTACAAAAAGTTGTCACTAAATGATATATTGCTCACACATGCCATGGTTATATGTGGAATTACACCCCAAAATAAATTTTTCTGCTTCTCTTGAGTACGGAGATACCACATGTGTGGGACTTTTTAGGAGCCTAGCCGCGTACGGGACCCCGAAAACTAAGCACCGCCTTCAGGATTTCTAGGCACATATTTTTGATTTCACTCCTCACTACCTATCACAGTTTTGAAGGCCATAAAATGCCAAAATAGCACAAACCCCCCCAAATGACCCCATTTTGGAATATAGACACCCCAAGCTATTTGCTGAGAGGCATGGCGAGTATTTTACAGCTCTCATTTGTTTTTGAAAATGAAGAAAGAAAATATATATATATATATATATATATATATATATATATATATATTTTTTTCAATTTTCAAAACTTTGTGACAAAAAGCGAGATCTGCAAAATACTCACAATACCTCTTAGCAAATAGCTTGGGGTGTCTACTTTCCAAAATGGGGTCATTTGGGGGGGTTTGTGCCATCTGGGCATTCCATGGCCTCAAACTGTGATAGGCAGTGAGAAGTGAAATCAAAAATTTACACCCTTAGAAAGCCTGAAGGCGGTGCTTGGTTTTTGGGGTCCCGTACGCGGCTAGGCTCCCAAAAAGTCTCACACATGTGGTATCCCCATACTCAGGAGAAGAAACAGAATGTATTTTGGGGTGTAATTCCACATATGCCCATGGCATGTTTGAGCAATATATCATTTAGTGACAACTTTGTGCAAAAAAAAAAAATTGTCGTTTTTCCGCAACTTGTGTCAACATATAAAATATTCCATGGACTCGACATGCCTCTCAGTATATAGCTTGGGGTGTCTACTTTCCAAAATGGGGTCATTTGGGGGGGTTTTGAACTGTTCTGGCATTTTATACACAACATTAGGAAGCTTACATCCACTCTTCTAACCACTTGAAGACAAAGCCCTTTTTGACACTTTTTGTTTACATGAAAACATTTTTTTTTGCAAGAAAATTAGGTTGAACTCCCAAACATTATATATATTTTTAAAGCAAAGGCCCTACAGATTAAAATGGTGGGTGTTGCATTTTTTTTTTCTACACAGTATTTGCGCAGCGATTTTTCAAACGCATTTTTTGGGTTAAAAAATACACTTTTTTTAATTTTAATGCACTAAAACACACTATATTGCCCAAATGTTTGATGAAATAAAAAAGATGATCTTAAGCCGAGTACATAGATACCAAACACGACATGCTTTAAAATTTCGCACAAACGCGCATTGGCGACAAACTACATACATTTTTAAAAGCCTTTAAAAGCCTTTACAGGTTACCCCAGTAGATTTACAGAGGAGTTCTACTGCTAAAATGACTGCCCTCGATCTGACCTTCACGGTGATACCTCACATGCATGGTGCAATTGCTGTTTACATATGACGCCAGACCGACGCTTGCGTTCGCCATTGGGCAAGAGCAGGGCAGGACAGGGGTGCTTTTTTTTATTTTTTTTTTTTTTATTATTAATTTTGCTTTTTTATTTTATTTTAAATTGTTCCTTCCAAGTATTTTTTTTTTTTATCATTTTTATTGTTATCTCAGGGAATGTAAATATCCCCTGTGATAGCAATAGGTAGTGACAGGTACTCTTTTTTTGAAAAAACTGGGGTCTTCCAGACCCTAGATTTTTCCTCTGCCCTCAAAGCATCTGACCACACCAAGATCGGTGTGATAAAATGCTTTCCCAATTTCCCAATGGCGCTTTTTATATCCGGGGGGGGGCATTCCCTCCCACTGCTTGTAAAAGCAGTCCAGAGGCTAATTAGCCGCTAGGATTGCTTTTACATGAAAGCCGGCAGCAGGCTGAAAAGAATGATACCAAGATGATACCTAAACCCGCAGGCATCATTCTGGTATAAACATTCAAAGTCCAGCAACATACCAGTACGTTGCTGGTCCTTGTTGGACATGTATTGTAATCTTTTTTTTTCATGCAGCCAGTTGGCTGAACGAAAAAAGAGATTGATCGGTGGGTATGCCCACCATTAGAATACCTCCCTTCATCCACCCACTTCCAATGATGGGCATACACGCACCATTTATATATGCCGAAGCATGGGGGCATCCTCCCGCAAAAAAGTTATGCCGCACACACATGGTCGGACTTTTCCACGGGCAAGCCTCCGTCGGAATTTCGACCGTATGTACGCGGCATTAGGAGCAAAATCGCTCCTCCGCTCCTGCTCCCCCAATGCTTCGGCATATATGCTTTTTTTATTTAACTGTGGTGGTGAAATCACCTCCTACAGCACTGGAGTCGCAGGGATCAGGCCTGTCTCTGCGAACGCTGCAGTTATGTGTGTTTTTGTTTTGTAAGTGACAGTGATCGATCGATATTGCACTTGGGTGGCCTGGGCTGGACGGAGGGGCAAAACCCAGGTGCCAGCAGGTATCTGGGCTGATCCCGCTAACACTGCGTTTTTGGGAACCCTAAACTGCTGGGGACGCTAGTATAGATCTGATCAGATCAGATATTGATCTGTTCAGATACTATACCACTAAGGGGGGTGTATGCTTCACGTGTGGGTGTTAGCGTTACTGGCACTAACCTGACGCTGCCTGGGGTGTGACGCAGACCCTCTCTGACGCTAAAACCTAATTGATATCACCCGCCGGGCGATCAGGGGGTTAAACCTTTATTGGGTTATATACGGCGGGTGCCCTGACACTATAAAAAGCAAACTAACTAACCAGCGTCACCCGTAACACTTATATGGTGATCACTGGTGAAAGGGTTAACTAGGGGCAATCAGGGGGTTAAAACCTTTATTAGATAATATATGGGGGTACCTGACGCTATAAAAACCTGCGGCGAACCTAAAAAAAATTACTGGCTACCGATCTGCATCACCGACACTAAGACAGCGATCAGAAAAACGATCGCTTAGCGACAGTGGTGATAGGGGGTGAAAGGGTTACCTGGGGGGCGATCAAGGGGGTTAAACCTTTACTAGATAATATATTGGGGTACCTGACGCTATAAAAGCCTGCGGCGAACCTAAAAAAAATTACTGGCTACCGATCTAAGACAGCGTTTAGAAAAACGATCGCTTAGCGACAGTGGTGATAGGGGGTGAAAGGGTTACCTGGGGGGCGATCAAGGGGGTTAAACCTTTATTAGATAATATATTGGGGTACCTGACGCTATAAAAACCTGCGGCGAACCTAAAAAAAATGACCAGCTACCGATCTGCATCACCGACACTAAGACAGCGTTTAGAAAAACGATCGCTTAGCGACAGTGGTGATAGGGGGTGAAAGGGTTACCTGGGGGGCGATCAAGGGGGTTAAACCTTTATTAGATAATATATTGGGGTACCTGACGCTATAAAAACATGCGGCGAACCTAAAAAAAATTACTGGCTACCGATCTGCATCACCGACACTAAGACAGCGTTTAGAAAAACGATCGCTTAGCGTCAGTGGTGATAGGGGGTGAAAGGGTTATCTGGGGGGTGATCAGGGGTTAAACCTTTATTAGGGGGTTAGGGGGCTACACTGGACCTAAAACTGAATGTACTGACACTTTTACAGTCACAAATGTCACTGATTGCAGTGATCAGTAAATAAATGGTCACTTCAATCAGTGACACTGTGACTGGGGGCTGGGGGGGGGGATCTGGGGGTGTCTGGGGGGGCCTGGGGGGGGCGATTTATGTCCCTATGTGTCCTGGTGTCAGTGTAGTGTTGTGTGCACTGACCTGATGTCTTCTCTTGTACGGCGCTCGGTATATGTGAGCGCCGCACCAGAGATGACATCACTTCCTCCTGCTTCCTCTGCCTGACACAGACAGAGGGGGCATTTCCATTCGCCGGGAGCAATCGCGAGGGGGTGGCCGGAAACGAATGGCTGCCCCCTCATCCCGGAACGCTCCCGGACACTTAGCCACCGCTCACTGTATAGGAGGGGGGTCCGATTGGACCCCCCAACTATACAAAGGCAATCACGTATGCTCTACGTGATTGTGCCTGTCGGTGCCATTCTGCCGACGTATATATACAGTGAGCGGTCGTTAAGTGGTTAAATGGCTTTTTTTCCTTTAGAAATGTCATTTTGTGCAGGGACAGTTCTAAACACGGGAAACACGTGGCACTTCACAGGCATACTTTAGACACCCTCCAGGTACGATATTTAAAGGAATATTTGACTTTTTTTTTCACTTTATGCATCATTAAAATGACTGCTCCCGAAAAACGGCCGTTTTTAAAACTTCTTTTTGCATTTATACATGTCCCCTGGTGCAGAACCCGGGTTCCCAAACCCTTTTTAGGACAATAACATGCATAATAGTCATTATAATTAGCACTTTAGATTTTGAACGTTCGCATCCATTGTATTTAATAGGGTTCTAACGTTCGTGCGAACTTTCGGTCCGTTCGCGGGTTCTGGTGCGAACCGAACCCGGGGGTGTTCGGCTCATCACTATTTAAACCTACCCTGAAGAAGGAGCATATAGGACTCCAAAACATGTTGGTGTTCGTTCGGTTTACACATATATTTGATTATTGTTTATTGATTGGTGCCATTTTGTGCCTTTCAGCCCATTACCATTCAATTCTATGTACCATTGTTGTATGTAACATATATATATATTTTTTTATGAATTTTTAACTTTTGATACTAATAAATATTTCAAAATTATATTTTGTTTAGCCTGTGTCTGTACACTTCTTGAGCCTCAAAAGTCCCGCTTGTTCATAGGGGAGTTTTCTTTCTATCTAAACAAAAGAAGACCTACAATTTTGAAAAAAACAACAATATGTTTTTACTTTCTGCTATAATACATATCCAAACAAATTGTAAAAAAACAAATTTCTTCATCAATTTAGGCCAATATTTATTCTGCTTCATATTTTTGGTAAAAAAATCCCAATAAGCGTATATTGATTGGTTTGTGAAAAATTTATGGCGTCTACAAACTACGGGATAGATTTATTTACTTTTAATTTTCTTTATTGTTTTTACTGGAAATGGCGGCGATCAGTCATTTTTATCGGGACTGCGACATTGCGGCAGACAAATATGACCCTAACTGACTCTTTTTGGGGACCAATGACACCAATATAGGCTCTCCTCACTTAACGTGCATGTTCCGTTCCAACGACCAGGTTGTTAAATGAATTAGTCGCTAAACGAGGAGCCACAAGTTATCAATATTTTAAGCATTCTTAACTACTGTACTGTACTGTATTTTGAAAAAAGGTCTAAACACAAAGCTCCAACTCAATAACATTGTTTTAATTTGCATAAGTACAGAACACAAAAAATAAATCCTGTACTGTACAATAACATGATGATCAGTGCCGAAAGAGCTGGTCATAAGTCTGAGCGGTCGTTAAATAAGGAGAGTCTGTACAGTGATTAGTGCTAAAAAATGAACTGTCACTGTATAAATGGCAATGGTAGGGAAGGGGTTAACATCAGGGGCGACGAAAGGGTTAAATGTGTTCCCTTAGTGTGTTTCTAACTGTGTGGGGGGAGTACTGACAGGAACAACACAGAGATCTATGTTCCTGAATACTAGGAACAGACAATCTCCATGTTCTCCTCTGTCAGAACGGGGATCTGACTTGTTTACATAGGCAGATCCCCTTTCTGTCTCTCCGTGAAGCGGTCGTGGGTGGCTGGCGGACATTAGGTCCGCCTAAAACGCACATCAGCTGCTCCTCCATGCAGCGGACACAAGCGTGCGCCCACACTGTCTATTGTATAAAACAAGGTACAGGTACGTTGTTTCGTGCAATAGAGCTGCCCAGCCGCAGTATATATATGTGGTGGGCGGTCTTTAAGTGGTTAAAGGACTTGTCAAAAACTTGTCTAGTGTTTTTATTTATTTTTGACAGTTTTTTGGTGAATGAGTATGGGTTGTTGGGAAGAGGCCCTTGTACCCATCACCTTGGGTCAAGGTTCTTTAGGGCGGGGGGGGCAGAGCCCACCCAAAGCACCCACCCCCCATGTTGAGGGCATGTGGCCTGGTATGGTTCAGGAGGGGGAGCTGTTCACTTATTCCCCCCCTTCCTGGCTTGCCAGGCTGCATGCTCGGATAAGGATTTGGTATGAATTTTGGAGGGGACCACACACCGTTTTTTTTTTGGCATGGGGAGGACTGCACGCCTTTTTGCAACTGCGAGTCAATTTTAATGGGATTTGACACATTTTTTTTTCTTTAGAAATGTAATTTTTGCTGCGGCAGGTTCTATACATAGTACAGATGCCCCACTTTGCAGGCAGACTAAGGGGACCCCCCAGGCACTTTATTTAAAGGAATTTTTCATTTTTATTGTTTCACTTAAGTGAGTAAAACTGTCAAAAATAAATAAAAACACTAAACAAGTCCTTTAAAAAAACAAAAAACAATGTCCCCTGATGTAGATCCATTATCAATCATGACACCTGCTGCATCACTGGACCACTCCACTGGGTGACAGTTCTTAAATAGGTAAGGGGTGGGGCCGCGCAGTGTCGTAACTTGGGGCCCTGACCCCTTGTGATGTCCCTGACCCAGGAGGCACCGGTCGGTGACATCACAAGGGGGCAGGGCCACCAAGTGACCTTCGTAGTGGCTGGAGATTTTTTTGGGGGGGTCTGGCGGTGTGGCAGACATTGTTTTTTTTTTTTTTTTTAAAGAATTGTCAAAAACTCATGCACTGTCTTTATTCACTTTGTACACTTTTTGGGTAAATGGGTAGGGGCACTATCAGGGATGTACTGGCCATTGGGACTACTGGGAATTTCCTGGTGGGCCGATGGCTCAGTGGACTGGTTGTCACTCGTCTCTCTACCTTACTCTGAGTCTGTCTGTGTGTGTGTGTAACAATGTACGCTAACGCTCCTGCACCCGGCAAATAAGCACCAGCCAATAGCCATCATCGCTGCCACGATTTCACCCCCCCTAAGGCACTTTGTAGTCCCACTTTGGCAGCGTGACGGCACATATTTATGAACATCAGGGCAGGGACAAATGGTGGGCAGAAGGGGAGGCTTCCCTTGGCACTGTAGTATCATGTGAAGTTGGGGGGCACCTCCAGGACATTGAGGGTATTTTTGTTGGGAGGGGGAATTCGATTTTGGTCTCATTTGACCAGAGCACCTTCTTCCACATGTTCGCTGTGTCCCCCACATGGCTTCTTACAAACTGCACATGGGACTTCTTATGGCTTTCTTTCAAAAATTGCTTTATTCTTGCGACTTTTCCATAAAGGCCAAATTTGTGGCGTACATGACTAATCGTTGTCCTGTGGACAGATTCTCCCACCTGAGCTGTGGATCTTTGCAGCTCCTCCAGTTACTATGGGCCTCTTTGCTGCTTCTCTGATTAATGCTCTCCTTGCCCAGCCTGTCAGTTTAGGTGGGCGGCCATGTCTTTGTAGGTTTGCGGAAAATTCAAGGAGTATGAACACATTTTCAAGGCACTGTAAATATACACATGATATGAATAGGAAGCCCTGCTTCATGGTCTCTTTCCACTGCTCCTTTTTCAAATAATTCCTGATTCTTAATGGCTGGTACTCACCACCCCAGCATATATCAATGAACAAGATTTATATGACCTCCCAGCATTGCAGGATCTTGTTCTGAGCCATGCTTCTCCTGCACCATCACCAAATCAGGAGCTGATATGTCACAGGGGCCTACGTTTGTGGGGGAGGAAGTAATATGTAGCAAAGGCTTGAAAAGTAATGTTGGGACAAGGTGAGGTTTAAAAGGACCTTTATTAGAACCTACAGGGGGTGAACATTGTTTGGGTTCATTTTAATTTTTTGTATTGAGATGTGCATCTTTCTTTCCTGGAACTACTGCAAAAGCATGTTTAGCGCAAGGACATTATTCCTTTACTGGCAACATCCTAGGAGGAAACGGGAAGGACACTACAAATGTTTATATCCTCCCCCAACATGCATCACTGGCAATAAACCTTCTGGAGGTTGGCCAGGGAGACATAAATATTCATAATGCAAAATTATTGTATCTATTTGCTCTATTGCCAGGAACACTCTCCAACAGCAGATAGAAGCAAACAAAAACTGAACTTTACGGCAGTAAAACCTTTTTTAGAAGCGAATCCTTGTTAAACGGGCCTACTTTTATGTCATGCAAATCATTTTTTTTTTTTACATGTTGTGATTATTATTGCTCATGTTGAATTTCCTAGCCAGTCCAGACGTAAGCACTGAAGGTCTAATACCCCCAGCTCGGCAGTCCTGTCTCCGCTCCCCTCTCCTCCTCGCTATTCAAAATAATGACACCTGGGGCCATGTGTTTTGTGATTGGTAAGGAAGAGATGGGGGGCACAAATGTGGTGCTGGGGTCTATGAGACCTGCAGCACTGGCCATTTAGTTTGCCTTCTTGCAAATAATAAACATGAAAACTTTGGTGTGAATCTTGCATGACCATGTATGCAAATCTCATCCCTAATGTTCACCTATTCTTGGGAACAAATATTTTTTCCTGCAAATATGTACTAAATTGTAGTTTGCATCCATTTAGGACATTTTAAAATTAAAATTGTTGCCCAAGATGGTGGTAATTATTGCGCTAGATGGCAAATATATGGGTGGTAATGTGTAAGGTGTGTTTCAAATCCAGGTTGGGCTTTTCTCAAGCAGAGCAAATGAACAGGTTTGCTTGAATGCCCCCCTGATCGGTGAGAATCTGTCCCTGCTCCCATGTGACAGCACTGGGCCAATCAACAAGTGCTGGTGCTGTCGCATAAGGAGAGGAGTGGGTCCCATGCTCCTCTATTGCCAAAAGTACCTGGTGTTGTATGCACTTCTGACTGCTGAATGGAGCAACAGGGGAGCAGCGATGGACTAGCCTTCTGGTGTACCGGGAGATTCCCGGTGGGCCAATCGGCAGTGGGCCGTCTGTCAATCACTGTCAGTGTCTCTGAGTGATGTCAGTAACTATTTATGCGAATTGAGCTCTGCACGCACCTGGCGGTGGCGGCACCCAGGCCGCCAGTCAATAACCATCTCCGCTGTGCTGCGCTGTTCCACGACACTTCCCTCCAGCTCCTCCTATGTTTGCAGCGGCCCTGCCCCCCTCCCAGCGGCGTGACGTGTCTCACGGGTCACGGCCATAGGTGGGAGGGGATGGGAGGAGGAGCCGAGGAGAGCGAGCTGCCTGCCCTGGTTATCATGGAACTGGGACATGGGAGGAGGCGGAGCCGAGCCCGAGGAGAGCTGCTGTGCTGTTCAAGTTCCAAGAGGAGGCGGAGCCAGCGCCGCCGAGGAGGAACAAGAACGATTGGAACCAGTGCCACCATTGCCAACAACTTCATCTTCTTCATACAACAGTCAGAACACAGTGTCACATTCTATCACAAGTAAGAAACAAACTACTACGCTGATGCCATATGGAATGTTATGCAGCCATCTGACTTCAGTGCAGTATATGATGTATGAAGAGATTATGAACTGTCATTCTGATTTTTTTTAATATGCAGCATGGCGGGGGGGAGGGGGGATGTACTGTCTGTCTGCCACCCCACTGGTCATAGTAACTGATTTAATAATGTGACATGTGTATGAAGATTATGAACTGTGACTGTCATTCTGATTTTTTAGTATGCAGCATGGCGGGGGGAGGGGGGGAAATGTACTGTCTGCCACTGGTCATATTAACTGATGTAATAATGTGACATGTCCTGCACTGGTCACGGTCACAGACGAATGAATGGTACTGCACTACTGGTCATGGTTAATGCATCAGTGGCAGTACATTCAATCATCAGTGACCAGTGGCAGTACTGGCAGTCTTGGCAGCAGCACACTGCTTGGGCAATAACTGCTGGGTTGCAGTGGCGGCCCATCCATAGGGGGCGCCCGGGCGCCGCCCCCCCCCCCTCCTTTGGTCACCAAAAAAAAAAAAAAAAACGGGCCCTTTAAGAGTTTTTTTTTTATGTCTTTTTTTTACAAATGGCGGCGCAACCATAGTGGGCGCAGAAGCGCCGCTACCGCTCGCTTCTGCGCCCGGCCGTCACTCACCACAACAATACATAGGTTCATGCATTGCATGAACCTATGTATTGCTGCCGCCCACTATTCAGATGGCCGGCCCCTTGAGCGCCGGCCATCTGAGTCACAGCGTCTGATTGGCCTTTAGAAGTGCCTATCAGAGCCAGCAGGCTCTGATAGGCTTCCAGACTACAGCCTGAGGGCTGTAATCGGCTTCTAAATACCTAATGAGAGGACGCACAGGGGTGCGTTCCCTGGCCAATCAGGTTCACTGGGTCTGGTTACCGGTAACCTGATTGGCTGAAGTGACATCAAGGGCGGGAGAAGACATCGAGGACGGAAGAAGGACGGCGCTGACTCGAGGAAGGTAAGTGCAGGGCTGGGGGGGACAAACTGGCTGTATTATGAGGACAAACTGGCTGCATTATGGGGGAGAAACTGGCTGCATTATGGGGGAGAAACTGGCTGCATATGGGGGAGAAACTGGCTGCATATGGGGGAGAAACTGGCTGCATATGGGGGAGAAACTGGCTGCATTATGGGGGAGAAACTGGCTGCATTATGGGGGAGAAACTGGCTGCATTATGGGTGAGAAACTGGCTGCATATAGGGGAGAAACTGGCTGCATATGGGGGAGAAACTGGCTGCATTATGGGGGAGAAACTGGCTGTATATTGGGGGAGAAACTGGCTGCATATAGGGGAGAAACTGGCTGCATTATGGTGGAGAAACTGGCTGCATTATGGGGGAGAAACTGGCTGCATATAGGGGAGAAACTGGCTGCATTTGGGGGAGAAACTGGCTGCATTTGGGGGAGAAACTGGCTGCATATAGGGGACAAACTGGCTGTATTATGAGGACAAACTGGCTGCATTATGGGAGAGAAACTGGCTGCATATAGGGGACAAACTGGCTGCATTATGAGGACAAACTGGCTGCATTATGGGGGAGAAACTGGCTGCATTATGGGGGAGAAACTGGCTGCATTATGGGGGAGAAACTGGCTGTATTATGGGGGAGAAACTGGCTGTATTATGGGGGAGAAACTGGCTGTATTATGGGGGAGAAACTGGCTGCATTATGGGGGAGAAACTGGCTGCATTATGGGGGAGAAACTGGCTGTATATTGGGGGAGAAACTGGCTGCATTATGGGGGAGAAACTGGCTGCATTATGGGGGAGAAACTGGCTGTATATTGGGGGAGAAACTGGCTGCATATGGGGGAGAAACTGGCTGCATATAGGGGAGAAACTGGCTGCATATAGGGGAGAAACTGGCTGCATATAGGGGATAAATTGGCTGCATATAGGGGACAAACTGGCTGCATTATGGGGGAGAAACTGGCTGCATTATGGGGGAGAAACTGGCTGCATTATGGGGGAGAAACTGGCTGCATTTGGGGACAAACTAGTGGCGTTTGGGCACAGTGGCTGCGTTTAATGGGCACAGTGGCGGCAATTGATGATTTTTTTTTTTCAGTTTGTTTGCGCCCCCCCAAAATATTTGAGCACCAGCCGCCACTGCTGGGTTGGCTGAGAGCTCTGCTGAAGTGCTCTTTCACCACTGAGCTGATCTCTCCCTGGAAATGGGTAAACAGGACACTTCTGGAGGGCTCTCCTTCTCTGGGCTGCAGTCCTCTTCTTTAACCACTTGCTTACTGGGCACTTAAACCGCCCTCCTGCCAGACCAATTTTCAGCTTTCAGCGCTCTAACTCTTTGAATTACAATTGCGTGCTCATACAATGCTGTACCCAATTCAATTTTTATCTTTTTTTCCCACAAATAGAGCTTTCTTTCTGTGGTATTTGATCACCTCTACGGTTTTTATTTTTTCTTAAAAAAATTTAAAAAGACCAAATAAAAAAAAATACAAAACCATTTTATATTTTGTTATAAAATTTTGCAAACGTGTAATTTTTCTCCTTCATTGATGTACGCTGATGAGGCTGCACTGATGGGCACAGATGGGCACCGATGGGCGGCACTGATAGGCGAAACTGGTGGGCATTGAGAGGTGGCATTGGTGGGCACTGAGAGGTGACACTAAGAGGTGGCACTGATGGATGGCACTGAAGGGCATTGGTAGGTGGCACTGAGAATTGGCACTAATAGGTGGCACTGATAGGTGGCAGTGATGGGCACTGATAGGTGGCAGTAATGGGCACTGATGGGTGGCAATGATGGGCACTGGTCAGCACTGGTAAGTGAGACTGGTGAGGCACTGATTGGCAACACTGGTGGGAATTGATAGGTGGCACTCGTAGGCATTGATAGGTGGAACTGTGTTTGCACTGGTGGTCACTGTGGGCACTGGCAGGGGACACTGGCAGGAGGTACTGGTGGGCACCACTGATGAGGCTGATGTGCCTCTTCCACTGGGGACTGATGTCCATTACACAAAGCCGGTGATTGGCTTTTTTTTCTCCTCATGCTGTCAGTGTGAGAAAAAAAAAAAAAAGATTACCAAGCTTTGTTTACATCACGTGATCAGCTGTCATTGACTCAGTGATCACAGCGTGCACCACGCACGTCCTGCAGGGGGCGCATGCAAAGGGGAGGACGTCTATTGACGGCCTCCCAGAAATTCAGGTCCGCGCTGTGGCCGTCATTTGGCCATAACGTGGACGGCAAGTGGTTAATATTGGCTGGGGTATGGCTGGAGAAGTAGCTGCCACTGCTACCGTTGCTGTTGCTGCCACTCTCTGGAGCTTCCTGCATCTTGGAGTAAAAGGCTAGTTTCTGTGTAATATAATCTGACAACAACCATCTGCCAAGTTTTTAATTCAAGTATGTTTTTTTTTTTTTTTTTTTTGCTTGTTTTATACTTATGTAGCGGGGTCTCCTTTAAGACTCCCTGGACTACATTTCCCAGAGTCCCGTTTGGCTCCCAGGGTGCAATGTTGCCACAACAGAGACTTGTGGGAGGGGGAATTAAAGGAGGAGGCGTGGAGAGCTCGGCCTCTTTGGGACACCACGCGGCTGCTGACTGGTCTTCCTGTGCGGATCTGCTGGAGTGCAGGGGCCTGAAGCCTGGGGCCTTGCGTAACTTCCAAAGAGCCTTCCATCCCACTGCAGAGCCTGGGTGGCATCTGACTTTGTTTATCGCGGACATCAGTTGGATCGGGGACCCGACCGTTGCAGACGCTGTGTGCGGAGACACAGCAGGTGGAAGTCCCGGACTGGGATCGCGTCCGGAGTGGTGAGCGAGCACCTGCTCAATTCAATAGGCTGTACTGTGTTTAGGCCTATAGACTGCCTTGGCCCACCGATCCTTTATTTGCTGTTTCACTGGAGACTGGTAGCAGGACAGAGTTAAAGGGTCTCCGGTATAGTGTTCCTTGTGATTGCCTACTTTGTGGATTACAAATATTGTTCCTGAACGTGCACCACCATTTCAAGTTTGCATGCAAAGAAATCCTTATCCGAAAGACTGAGGTTAATTCTGTGTCAGGCCTGACCAGGTAGGGGGTAGAATATTGTTTAGTGCGCCACAGGGGG
This sequence comes from Rana muscosa, assembly GCA_029206835.1. Lineage (NCBI taxonomy): Eukaryota > Metazoa > Chordata > Amphibia > Anura > Ranidae > Rana > Rana muscosa. Next base: position 484,087,621 of record CM055116.1, read on the forward strand.
CGTAGATAATAATAGCTGCGTGTGGTGGATTACTGCGCTGTGCTATTACTGTATGCTATACCTATTGCTGCAGGGCTCTGTAAGCAAGTTATATGTTATGTTTTAACCTATGCCTTTTAGCCTAAAGTAAAGCCGTTATACCTTACCACTTGCTATCACTGTGTTATCATTGCTCATAGTGCTTATATCTCACCTGAAGTTGGGGTGTGTGTATAATCAGGTATAGATTGTGGTAGATAGCATCCTTAGACTAACTGTGCCATAAGAGACTAGACACGATTGCCGGGGGTTGGTGGAGCTGTACTCAGGGCCTGAAATCAAACCAGCGGCTCTCTTAACTGGGGGTAGCGCTACACGTGGGGGCTCGTCCGGGATCCTGATACAGCAGGTGAACACGCCAAAAGTACCGGCATGGACCCGTCAGAGGTTAAAGTGTGGTGCGAAGCAGCTAAGACAGAACCAGATCAATCGGTGGTCATCAGCCTCCCAGGGGAGGAATGGTCAACAGAGACGGTAGAGAAACTAGTGGTGTCACTGTCCCCAGATCATACATCGTGGGTGATGGACATGAAGTCAGACCCAAACATCTCATATCAGTATGCGCTGATAGAATGGTGGGACGGAATGCCGGAAACCTTTAAGCGCAAATGTGTGCGCGCATCAGACAATAGAACTTATAAGTTGGCGCATGCAATAACTGTTAAGACAGAGCCATCCCCAACAGGATCACCACAAGGGACACCCCGTGTCTCACCTGAAAGAAGAGAAAGGGTGACGCCAACGGCGGCACCGGTCACTACCATAGCACCAGAATTAATAAACGCTCTAGGGGATCTGTTGACAAAGTGCCAGAGGACAAACACGGTACATGTAGAGGCTAGCTACCACAGACTAAAGACATTCTCAGGGAAGCTTCCTGTCCCTGTAGGGGAAGAAGATTTCGATACCTGGGTTGAGCAGGCACTACTAGCAGTAGAGGCATGGGAGGTGCCTGAAGCGCAGAAGAGACAGCGCGTGATAGAAAGTTTGAAAGGCGCGGCAGCAGAAGCGGGGAAAAGCTTTCAGTTTGGCAATGCTGATTGCACAGCTCAGGACTGTTTAGCCATGTTACAAGAGGAGTTCGGTCAGCTAGAAAAGGTGACAAAACTAGTGTACCAATTCGAACATACTTTCCAACAGCCGAATGAGAAGCTTTCAGAGTATGTAAGAAGACTAAACAAGATGCTTTGCAAGATCGTGTTAAAAAAAGGGATGTTGCCCCAAGACACAGATGCGGCAAGAATGAAGCAAGTGTTAAAGGGGGCGTTACGCTCGGATCCAGTCTGGCTTCACCTGAAAACCTCTGGAGGAGGAATGTCACTGACTTACTCTGATCTGATAAAAATGATTAGGAGTCACTACAGATCGATCAACAAGTAATCAAGGCACATACCTCTGCTGCACCAGTGGTAGTCAACTCAGTAATGACAAAAGAAAGAGACTCAGAAGTAGACACTTTAAAATCACAGATGTCTCAGGTGTTAGAGATGCTGACCTCCCTGATTGCAAAAGATTCAAAGGTTCTCGAGAAAGAGGGACCAAAGAAGGAGTTGTTCTCAGACGCTTCAGTGCCCACTCCCCTACAAGATTGGGGGATGTGATCTGTTTTAACTGTGGAGGGGTTGGCCATATTGCAGCTGTATGTTCCAGTCCCAAGAAAAAGAAAGCAGATAACCGCAAGCCGGCGGGAAACTCCAGAGGGCCCCGGTGAAGGAGTCAACCGGGTGCCCATCATCTTCAGTGAGCTCCAAACTGAATGAGAAGCCCAAGAAAAGAGAGGACAGAACTCCTCAGAAAAAGCACAGTATTCCACAGTGGGAATACACCCCAGAGAAAGAGCATAGTGTCCCTCAGTGGGTCTGTACACCCATTAAGGGAAAGAGAATCAATGCATACCGAGCCCAAGAAAGACTCAAGTCCAAACGGAATTTGAAGAAGGGAACTCTAAGGGGAGCATGCAAAGATAAAAAGGAAACCCCTTTGAAGCCATATCCAGACAAGTTGGTAGGCCCATCCCCCATAGTGCCCATTCAAGTGGAGGGAGTTTACACAAGACCCATCTTGGATACAGGGGCACAGGTGATCTTGTTGTACCGGGACTTTTATGACAAACACTTAGGCCACCTACCCATCAAGAAGATAGAAGAACTTGAAATATGGGGGATCGGTACTCAGAGCTTCCCTTATGATGGCTACCTGCCCATAAAACTGACCTTCGACCCATCTGTGGCCGGGAAGGCTGAAGTGTTTGACACTCTGGCAGTTGTGTGCCCTCGGCCACCTGGAGCCAACAAGAGTTCCTTAATAATAGGGACGAACATGGACCTGGTCCGGAGGCTTCTGACCCCTCTTGCACGCAGGAAAGACCCGGCCGCCACCAAAATTCACCCCATCTTGAAGACAGCCTACCAGCGGTTAGTCTTGGAGCGGAAGGCCTCGGAAGAGGAGGTGGGGAAGGTCTGGAGACTTGAAAAGAGGGGGGTAGTGTTGCAGCCCGGCGAAGTAACCTGTCTCAGAGCCACTGTGAAGCTTACTTGGGAGCAACGTGGACCCTTTGTCATGTTGGAGCCCGACCCAAGGGAAGAACACTCAGGTTTGGAAGTAATCCCGGAAGTGGTCCCACTGCGGGCTCTGAAGAAGGCCCACTATAAGGTCCCTGTGAGTGTCAGGAACACTACGGATGGTCCCATGGAGATCCCAGCCAGAATGTTACTGGGCCAGGTGAGCCCTGCTGCCCTGGTTGCCTTGTCAGAAGTGGAGAAGACGGGAGAAGAAGGGAATGTTTGGGAGAAACTCTCCATGGAGAACCCAAACCTGCCCAGGGCTTGGAAAGAGAGAGCCAAGGCCCAGTTGACCAGGTGGAAGAAGATCTTCTCTCAAGATGAGTTCGATGTGGGGTGTGCGAAGAGTACCACCCACCATATTCGCCTCCAAGAAGACAAGCCCTTCAGGGAGAGAGTCAGGCGAGTCCCACTAGCAGACCTGGAAGATCTGAGGGAACAACTCGGAGAACTCAAGAGGACCGGAGTCTAGAAGTCCCTATGCCTCTCCGATAGTAGTCAGAAAGAAGAATGGATCGTTGAGGTTGTGTATAGACTACAGGACCCTTAACAGGAGAACCATCCCTGACCAGTACACCACTCCGAGGATAGAGGATGCCCTACAGAGCTTGTCTGGAGCCAAGTGGTTCAGCGTTATGGATCTCAAGAGGGGATACTATCAGATCCCTATGCATCCGGAAGACAAGGAGAAGACAGCCTTCATAACCCCAGTGGGGTTCTTTGAATTCGACCGAATGCCCCAGGGACTGTCAGGAGCCCCAGCCACCTTCCAACGTCTCATGGAAAAGACTGTAGGAGACATGAACCTTATCGAGGTCCTTGTGTACTTAGACAATGTCATTGTCTTCGGGAGGACCTTGGAAGAACACGAAGAGAGGCTGGAGAAAGTTTTGAGAAGACTCAGTGAGGAGGGACTTAAGCTTTCGCCCGAGAAGTGTAGGTTCTACCAATCTTCCGCTAACTATCTGGGACACATAGTGTCTGAAGAAGGGGTGGCCACAGACCCCGAGAAGTTGGAGGCAGTTACTTCCTGGCCACGGCCTACCACGGTAACAGAACTCATATCCTTCTTGGGGTTCTGTTCCTATTCTAGAAGGTTCGTGGAGGGGTTTGCTCGAATTGCCAGACCCCTGAATGAGCTACTCAAGACGGAAGGGGAAGAGGTTGACTCAGGTCCCAGGAAGCCGGGAGAGTCAGTCCAAGACCAGTGGAACCAGAAGTGTGAAGAGGCCTTTCAGATGTTAAAGAAAAGCCTAACCACCGCTCCTGTCTTGGCCTATAGAGACCCAAAGAAACCTTATGAACTCCACGTAGATGCCAGTCATGACGGTCTGAGAGGATTGCTCTATCAGGAGCATGAAGGACAACTGCGACCCGTTGCCTAAAGACTACCTGTATGGGGCAGAATTCACTGTGAAAACCGACAACAACCCCCTTACTTATCTCTTCACCACAGCAAAGCTGGATGCCACAGGACATAGATGGCTGGCTGCACTGTCTGGGTTCAATTTCAGCCTGAAATACAGGCCTGGGGCTGGGAATCGAGACGCAGACGCCCTATCAAGAAGATCTCATGCCCACACCGGTGATACAGAAGACTGGACCCAAGTGCCACCTGATGGGGTGCGGGCCCTTTGTCAAAGGGCTGAACTTCAAGCCAGAGGGGGCTCAAGGGCAGAGGAGATAGGGGTTACCATGGGAGGAGTTCCCAAGCAATACTGTGGGGTAACCCAGTTGGAGGAAGATAATCTGCCAAAGCTATCAAAGAAGGATTGAATAAAGAGAAATGGGACTTTTAAGGTGCATTCACAACACAATATTTTTATAAAAAATATATTTTATTTAGTAGAAAAGTTTGTTCATTAACATAATTAAAAAACAATAAATCAATTGCAATATGAAACAATGGAATACAGACATACAATCTCGACGTTTCGCCAGAAATGGCTTCTTCAGGAGTGTTATTATTGTCATGTATTACTGAAACACAAAATACAGTAAATATACATCAATTTTTACACCAAGAATTATTATACAACATAACATATTAAATATTCAACAGAGGAGCGACATAGAGACGGCTTCACCATTACCACAAAAAGCCCTCATTACCTGCACATTGTTGATAATTTCATGATGGTACAGCTGAAACTGAGTCCAAGGAATATTCTTATAATGGAGTCATATGGTAAACCTTAGAGAGGATGCTAGCTCATAAACATGCACATTTATACAAAGTGTGCTGTGTAAAGCAATGGAAGGTGAATAGTCACCTGGAGAAAAAAAGGAATTTATGTTAATAACGCATCAAATAGATAGTTTTGAGACCAATTTAGGTATATATAAACAGAAAATAAGTATACCTGGTCTCAAGATTATAGTGTTAATCCAAAAAAGGAACATAAATTTGATGTGTCATTCAGATGAAAGGTATCTGTTAGAGACAAATTAGAATCAAAAACATATATGAATAAACTGTTATAGAAAAATGGATATATGGATAAGATTTAAAAATTCCAACTAGTACCTATTTCTACCAATTCCGGATATAAATCCAAAAATGGGATGCCGTTTTAGGAAAAAATTATTAAGATCGGCAATCCGTCTGTCAAATATAAAGAGAAAAGGATAATATCAATGAAAAATTTAAACGCAGGATTCTTTAAGAAAGATTTGAAAGGTTTTTAGGGATGAAGAGTTTCTCTGCAGATACCTGAATTCAATCCGAATGCACATGAGGTTCCTCCAGAAGCGGCAGCTATGTCACACAAGCAAAATACCACAGCTTTTATAGACAGCCTCTCCCTCGCCTAAAGGACGCCAGTTTAGCGCCAAAAAAGGTAGGCGGGGCGGGCAGATCAGTTCCACCTGACCGGGGATCAATCCCAGCTGTTCTTGGAAGACATGATGTAAATGTGGGGCGACCGGAAGTGACACATCGCCGCGCACCGGAAATGACGATTAGATGCCAATAAAGTGATGATAAACATCACAGATTGGATGCAGTCTACACAACGGCCACAAGATGGCCACAGTGAGAACGAATCAAGTAAGATACAAAAAACCAAGGTAAAAAATTATGGAAAAAACAGCAAGAAGTGTCTGGTGTAATTGACAAGGGAGGAAACCCTTTGGTGGAAGAATGGCCCCAATTTAAATGCCAATAGGCATAAAACTGGAAGCCCCGGGCGCCCATAAGGTCACCTGTAACTCCAAAAAGAAATTCCTCCTATTTATGGACAGCTCAGTCATTGTATAGAGAATTTGATTAATAAATAATAATAATAGGCAAATACTAACGGCAAGAAGATGTGGCTTGGGAAAGCCATTAAGTCGCTCCTCTGAAGAATAACAAACCTACATATAGACACATAGTACAAAAATAAACAGATTTAACTGTTTAAAACCCAGGGACATACAGAGAAATATATATAAGGTCCATTTTAGAGAAAGGGCTTATAGCTGATGGACTCATTGAGTCCTGGATAGATGGTGACATTAAGTGAAAAAATCCACTTAGCCTCTCTTTGCAACAGACTTTTGTCACAATCTCCACCTCTTTCGCTAATTGGAAGATATTCTAAAGCAAAAAACCTCATCTTGGAAAGGTCAAAAGCATGATATAAACCACGATGTCGGCTGATGGGCGTTTCCAAAGGGTCTTTTGGTCTTCCCAATGTAAAAGGCGCTGCATTCAAACTTCATGATGTATACGACGCCCACTGACTGGCAGTTTACAAAAAAATTTGGTTTGTGGGTGGCTCCACTAGGAAGAATTAAATCCTTAGAGTCACCCAAGAATGGGCAAAAATCACACCGACCACATGGAGCTGTGCCCCTGCGGGAAGATCTCCCCAAGTGGCTATTGACCAGATGATCTTTTAATGATTTGGACTTTCTGTAAGTGATTTGGGGATAGGGTTGGACATATTTGGAAATGACTTCATCTGTTGATAGTAAAGGCCAAAATTTGGTAATGATATTTTTAACCTTTTGGTGGTCACCTGAATATCTGGTGATTAACCTAACCTTCTGATTTGAAGGTTTAGTTTTCGTAAAATGAATCAAGTCAGTCCTTTTTTTGTCCTTGGCTCTATGGTAGGCCTTTTTCAATATCGTACGATTCTATATCCTCTCTTTAATAGTCTGGACTGTAAAGCACTAGCTTCAGTTTCAAAGTCTTGTTCCTGACTGCAATTTCGTTTTATCCTAAGGTATTGACTGTATGGTATGCTTTGCACCAATGGTTTAGGATGGGAACTGGTAGCATGCAGGATAGTGTTACCTGCAGATGGTTTCCTGTAAAGTGAGGAGCCCAAAGTACCATCTGAATTCACGTAGATGGAAATATCCAAAAAATTGACAATCTGTTGGTCACACATCATGGTGAATTTCAGATTATACCGATTAGTAGTCAGTTTGGACATAAAGGCCTGCAATTCCAAATTGGACCCTGTCCAAACAACAAAGATGTCATTGATGAAACGACGCCAGATAAGAACATGAGAGAAGAAGTCCCCAAATTCATCTGAAGAGAAAATCTCTCGTTCCCACCTCCCCAGGTACAGGTTGGCGTACGATGGAGCACACTTGGTCCCCATCGCCACGCCCTGTACCTGGAGGTAGTGGAAATGGTCAAAGATAAATATGTTGTTCATCAAAATGAACATGAGTAGTTCCGAGATGAAGTGATTGTATTTATAAGCTCCAGGTCCTCTTTCTGATAGGAAGCCCCGAACAACTTCAACCCCCCACTCGTGGGGTATTGAGTTGTACAGAGCCTCCACATCGATAGACACCAGCCAGGATCCTGGTGGTATATACAGGGCATCGATGGATCTAATAAGATCCGCCGTGTCCCGTATATAGGAACTGAGAGAGCCAACATGTGGTCTAAGATAATCATCCACAAGTTTACTTGCATGTTCTGTCAAGCAGCCGTTGCCTGAGACAATCGGGTGCCCAGGAGGGCATTCCAGGTTTTTGTGTACCTTTTTGGTAAGGCATATAGGGTGGGTGTTTTTGGTTTTTCCACCATTAAAAATTTGCACGTTTTTTTATCCAATAGATTTTCTTGATAGGCCCGGCTAATTAACAGATGACATTTTGTCTCCTCATATTTGACTTGGGCATGAGAGATGGGACGATACCAGCTGCGGTTCGACAGAAGGTCCATTACCATTTGTTTGTAATTTTCTAAATCCATCACAACAATGTTGCCTCCCTTATCGGAAGGCTTGATAATAATTTGATTATTTAATTGTAAGGATATTAAAGCCTCACGATGGGATGGCTTAAGGTTGGACCCTCTGTTGAACCTTTTCCAGCTGGTATTTTTAATCTCTTTAGTGACCTGTTGGGTAAAGGCCCAAATATTGGGATTACCTTGAAAGGTAGGAAAAGTTCTGGATTTAGGTTTATAAAGATGAGGTGGCGGAAAAAGTCTTTCTGTTGGAATATCCATTCCAGGGTTTAATGGGACCTCCTCAAGGGGATCATCAAAGGGATTTCCCTCCTCCCAAAGATCCATTAAGTCATTTAAGGCCTTAATCTCGTTAATCGTTTTATGTTGCCAAATTTCCTCTGAAGTTGTATTAGGGGAGGAGAGTTTGCAATCCTTGTCATATATGACTTTAAACATGAGTTTTCTGGCAAACAAGTTTACATCCTTGATAATCTCAAATGCATCCGTGTTCTGTTCAGGACAAAAGGTCAGGCCGAGACTTAAAACCTCGGTCTGCTCAATTGTTAGTGATTGTGAAGATAAATTGATCACTTGGAGGCCACCCTGGTTCCTTTCTGGGAAACCAGAGAATTGGCTGTTTACTTTGTGTCTAGGTTGGGGGGTGAAAAAATGGGGGCTGTGCCAACATACCCCAAATTGGGGGTTAGTGAGTCCCCCGAAGGAGAAATGGTGGAAGAATTGTTTTTGGGAATGGTAGGTGCTTGAGGAGCGATAGTAGAAGAACTAGTAAAGGAATTACCCACAGAGTGAACTGGAATGACTGCAGATTTAAATTGGGAACGAAGTCCGGAACGTGTGGTGTCTTGTGGCATACGTTTAGAAGAGGACGCGGATGATGAGGGTCGATCTATTTTCTTTTTAAAGGAGGTAATAGATGAATTTGAGGCCGCACCTGCTTGGGAGGAGGAAGACAAAGAAGATTCATCAGAATCTGAATGATCTCGATTAGGATTGGTCTGATTACGTGCAAAAGATTTTTTCTTTTTCCATTGAGTTTCAGATGACCATTTATAGGCAGTATTTGTCTCATAAGCTAGACGATCACGATAATATTTTTTGTCTTTAGTTTTCAAAATATTTGATACAAAATTTTCTAAATGTTTTTCCACAAGGATTTCACGATCGGAAAAAGTGTCTTCTGTAATGAGATTTGAATTATCTGTATATAGTTTTTCAATCTCATTGTTTATTGTTTCCAAATCTTTTAAATAATTGCGACATAAGGCTTCCATCATCTTGAAGGAGCATGATTGTAGATTGGATTCCCAATCATTTTTGAATTCGGTCTCAATTTTAAAAAGATTTGGAAAAATTTGAACGCGTAGCCCCCATGGGACTATGCGGTCTTCAATATATTTTTCAAAATATTTATGGTTCCAAAATATACGTGCCTTTTTTTCTAAAAGTCTGATCAAACTATTGAAAAATCGTTCCAAAGTCATACCCCCAAAGGAGGACCCCTGAGCTTGATGAATTTTGCTCATAAGGCCATCAAAAGCCTCCCCTCTATAGGTGGCCATATTCCCTGACTGAACCCTGGGTATTACAAACAAAAAATAAATAAAGAATGGAAAATATAGTCTAAATTCTCCAAGACATTTACAGTATAACAGACAATGTATAAATATAACAAATGTATTTAGAGATGTCAGATAATTAGTGATTGGGCATTTGCGGCCCGGTTAGATTCCAAGGAAGATAAAAGAACTATCTGACATCTGTTTTTTTCTCTTCAGATGAATTTGGGGACTTCTTCTCTCATGTTCTTATCTGGCGTCGTTTCATCGATGACATCTTTGTTGTTTGGACAGGGTCCAATTTGGAATTGCAGGCCTTTATGTCCAAACTGACTACTATTCGGTATAATCTGAAATTCACCATGATGTGTGACCAACAGATTGTCAATTTTTTGGATATTTCCATCTACGTGAATTCAGATGGTACTTTGGGCTCCTCACTTTACAGGAAACCATCTGCAGGTACCACTATCCTGCATGCTACCAGTTCCCATCCTAAACCATTGGTGCAAAGCATACCATACAGTCACTACCTTAGGATAAAACGAAATTGCAGTCAGGAACAAGACTTTGAAACTGAAGCTAGTGCTTTACAGTCCAGACTATTAAAGAGAGGATATAGTCGTACGATATTGAAAAAGGCCTACCATAGAGCCAAGGACAAAAAAAGGACTGACTTGATTCATTTTACGAAAACTAAACCTTCAAATCAGAAGGTTAGGTTAATCACCAGATATTCAGGTGACCACCAAAAGGTTAAAAATATCATTACCAAATTTTGGCCTTTACTATCAACAGATGAAGTCATTTCCAAATATGTCCAACCCTATGCCCAAATCACTTACAGAAAGTCCAAATCATTAAAAGATCATCTGGTCAATAGCCACTTGGGGAAACCGACCGGTAGATCTTCCCGCAGGGGCACAGCTCCATGTGGTCGGTGTGATTTTTGCCCATTCTTGGGTGACTCTGAGGATTTAATTCTTCCTAGTGGAGCCACCCACAAACCCAATTTTTTTGTAAACTGCCAGTCGGTGGGCGTCGTATACATCATGAAGTGTGAATGCAGCGCCTTTTACATTGGGAAGACCAAAAGACCCTTTTTTCACAGAGTCAGGAACCATGTTTCCTTGATTCGAAAGAAAAAAATGGAAACGCCCATCAGCCGACATAGTGGTTTATATCATGCTTTTTACCTTTCCAAGATGAGTTTTTTTGCTTTAGAATATCTTCCAATTAGCGAAAGAGGTGGAGATTGTGACAAAAGTCTGTTGCAAAGAGAGGCTAAGTGGATTTTTTCACTTAATGCCACCATCTATCCAGGACTCAATGAGTCCATCAGCTACAAGCCCTGTCTCTAAAATTGACCTTATATATATTTCTCTGTATGTCCCTGGGTTTTAAACAGTTAAATCTGTTTATTTTTGTACTATGTGTCTATATGTAGGTTTGTTATTCTTCAGAGGAGCGACTTGATGGCTTTCCCAAGCCACATCTTCTTGCCGTTAGTATTTGCCTATTATTATTATTTATTAATCAAATTCTCTATACAATGACTGAGCTGTCCATAAATAGGAGGAATTTCTTTTTGGAGTTACAGGTGACCTTATGGGCGCCCGGGGCTTCCAGTTTTATGCCTATTGGCATTTAAATTGGGGCCATTCTTCCACCAAAGGGTTTCCTCCCTTGTCAATTACACCAGACACCTCTTGCTGTTTTTTCCATCATTTTTTACCTTGGTTTTTTTGTATCTTATTTGATTCGTTCTCACTGTGGCCATCTTGTGGCCGTTGTGTAGACTGCATCCAATCTGTGATGTTTATCATCACTTTATTGGCATTTAATCGTCATTTCCGGTGCGCGGCGATGTGTCACTTCCGGTCACCCCACATTTACATCATGTCTTCCAAGAACAGCCGGGATTGATCCCCGGTCAGGTGGAACTGATCTGCCCGCCCCGCCTACCTTTTTTGGCGCCAAACTGGCGTCATTTAGGCGAGGGAGAGGCTGTCTATAAAAGCTGTGGTATTTTGCTTGTGTGACATAGCTGCCGCTTCTGGAGGAACCTCATGTGCATTCGGATTGAATTCAGGTATCTGCAGAGAAACTCTTCATCCCTAAAAACCTTTCAAATCTTTCTTAAAGAATCCTGCGTTTAATTTTTTTATTGATATTATCCTTTTCTCTTTATATTTGACAGACGGATTGCCGATCTTAATAATTTTTTCCTAAAACGGCATCCCATTTTTGGATTTATATCCGGAATTGGTAGAAATAGGTACCAGTTGGAATTTTTAAACCTTATCTATATATCCATTTTTCTATAACAGTTTATTCATATATGTTTTTGATTCTAATTTGTCTCTAACAGATACCTTTCATCTGAATGACACATCAAATTTATGTTCCTTTTTTGGAATAACACTATAATCTTGAGACCAGGTATATTTATTTTCTGTTTATATATACCTAAATTGGTCTCAAAACTATCTATTTGATACGTTATTAACATAAATTCCTTTTTTTCTCCGGGTGACTATTCACCTTCCATTGCTTTACACAGCACACTTTGTATAAATGTGCGTGTTTATGAGCTAGCATCCTCTCTAAGGTTTACCGTATGACTCCATTATAAGAATATTCCTTGGACTCAGTTTCAGCTATACCATCATGAAATTATCAACAATGTGCAGGTAATGAGGGCTTTTTGTGGTAATGGTGAAGCCGTCTCTATGTCGCTCCTCTGTTGAATATTTAATATGTTATGTTGTATAATAATTCTTGGTGTAAAAATTGATGTATATTTACTGTATATGTTTTGTGTTTCAGTAATACATGACAATAATAACACTCCTGAAGAAGCCATTTCTGGCGAAACCTCAAGATTGTATGTCTGTATTCCATTGTTTCATATTGCAATTGATTTATTGTTTTTTAATTATGTTAATGAACAAACTTTTCTACTAAATAAAAAATATTTTTTATAAAAATATTGTGTTGTGAATGCACCTTAAAAGTCCCATTTCTCCTTATTCAATTTTCTAAATTGAACCACTTGACCACTGGGCACTTAAACCCCCTTAATAACCAGACCAATTTTCAGCTTTCGGTGCTCTCACATTTAGAATGACAATTACTCAGTCATACAACACTGTACCCATATGAAATTTTTGTCCTTTTTTTCACACAAATAGAGCTTTCTTTTGGTGGTATTTAATCACTGTTGGGTTTTTTATTTTTTGCGCTATAAGAGAAAAAAGACTGAAAATTTTGTAAAAAAATGATTTTTTTTTCGTTTCTGTTATAAAATTTTGCAAATTACTATTTTTTCTTCATAAATTTTGGCCAAAATTTATACTGCTACATATCTTTGGTAAAAATAAGTACAAATTGGTGCATATTATTTGGTCTTTGTGAAAGTTATAGAGTCCACAAGCTATGGTGCCAATATCTGAAAATTTATCACACCTGAAGTACTGACGGCCTATCTCAATTCTTGAGACCCTAACATGCCAGAAAAGTACAAATACCCCCCAAATGACCCCTTTTTGGAAAGAAGACATTCCAAGGTATTCAGAAAGAGGCATTGTGAGTTTTTTGAAGTTGTCATTTTTTCCCACAATTCTTTGCAAAATCAAGATTTTTTTTTTCTCTTTTTTTTTTCACAAAATTGTCATATTAGCAGGTTATTTCTCACACACAGCATATGCATTCCACAAATTACACCCCAAAACACATTCTGCTATTACTCCCGAGTATGGGAGATACCACATGTGTGAGACTTTTACACAGCGTGGCCACATACAGAGGCCCAACATGCAGGGAGCACCTTCAGGCGTTCTGGAGCACCAAGGCCAATTCTGACATTTCTCTCCTACATGTAAAAATCATCATTTATTTGCTAGAAAATTACATAGAACCCCAAAACATTATATATGTTTTTTTAGCAAAGACCTTAGAGAATATAATGGTGGTTGTTGCAACTTTTTATCTCGCACGATATTTGCGCAGCAATTTTTTTAACGCGTTTTTTACGGAAAAAAAATGTTTTGTGCTTAAAAAAAAAAAAAAACAGTAAAGTTAGCCCAAAGTTTTTGCATAATGTGAAAGATGAAGTTACGCCGAGTAAATAGATACCTAACATGTCGCCCTTAAAAATTGCACACACTCGTGGAATGGCGCCAAACTTCGCTACTTAAAAAATCCCCATAGGCGACGCTTTAAATATTTTTACTGGTTACATGTTTTGAGTTACAGAGGAGGTCTAGGGCCAAAATGATTGCTCTCGCTCTAACGTTCGCAGAGATACCTCACATGTGTGGTTTGAAAACCGTTTTCATATGTGGGCGGGACTTACGTATGCGTTCGCTTCTGTATGCGAGCTCACGGGGACAGGGGCGCTTTAAAAAAAAAAAAAAAATTATTCTTCATTTTACTTTATTTATTTTAGTTTGACATGTTTTTCCACCCTAAACATTTTTTTGATCACTTTTATACCTATTACAAGGAACGTAAACATCCCTTGTAATAGGAATATGGCATGACAGGTCCTCTTTACAGTGAGATATGGGGGGGGGGGTGTCAATAAGACCCCACATCTCACCTCTAGGCTGGGAAGCCTGAAAAAAATACAAAAAAAAAACAACAATCCTGGCTTTGATCGTAGCGGTGAGTCGGTAGAAGCACCGGAGGGCGGCGGGGGGGGGGGGGGGACATCCCCTCTCGCCTCCCGTAAGAATGATCAAGCGGCGGAACAGCCGCTATGATTGTTCTTATGGTGTAGGGAATCGCCGGCTGAAAAAGCTGATATCTGAATGATGCCTGTAGCTGCTCCCATCATTCAGATATCCCCGCACAAAGTCAAGGACGTCATATGACGGCCGGAGGGCGGGAAGTGGTTATTGCAGAGTATTGCCGGGCATTGCGGAGTATTGCCGGGCATTGCGGAGTATTGCCGGGCATTGCGGAGTATTGCCGGGCATTGCGGAGTATTGCTGGGCATTGCGGAGTATTGCCGGGCATTGCGGAGTATTGCCGGGCATTGCGGAGTATTGTGGACTATGGCAGGGTATTGCGGTGTATGGCAGGGTATTGCGGTGTATGGCAGGGTATTGCACGGGTATTGCACAGGGTATTGTGGAGGGTATTGCACAGGGTATTGTGGAGGGTATTGCAGAGTATTGTGGAGGGTATTGCAGAGTATTGTGGAGGGTATTGCAGAGTATTGTGGAGGGTATTGCAGAGTATTGTGGCGGGTATTGCAGAGTATTGTGGCGGGTATTGCAGAGTATTGTGGCGGGTATTGCAGAGTATTGTGCAGGGTATTGCAGAGTATTGTGCAGGGTATTGCGCAGGGTATTGCAGAGTATTGCGCAGGGTATTGCAGAGTATTTTGCAGGGTATTGCAGAGTATTTTGCAGGGTATTGCAGAGTATTTTGCAGGGTATTGCAGAGTATTGCACCAGGGTATTGCAGAGTATTGCACCAGGGTATTGCAGAGTATTGCACCAGGGTATTGCAGAGTATTTCGCAGGGTATTTCAGAGTATTGCACCAGGGTATTGCAGAGTATTGCACCAGGGTATTGCAGAGTATTGCACCAGGGTATTGCAGAGTATTGCACCAGGGTATTGCAGAGTATTGCACCAGGGTATTTTGCAGAGTATTGGCAGGGTATAGCACAGGGATGGCTGAGCAGGGATGGATGGATGGCTGGATCTGTGACTGCAATTGTCACAGATCCAGCCCACAGTGCTGCTGCTGCCATCCGCTCCCTCCCCCTCCCCTCTCACACTGTACCGATCGGTACAGAGAGGGGAGGGAGGAACCGGCGTCATCAAATGACGCCGGTCTGTTTACAAGTGATTGCTCCGTCATTTGACGGAGCGATCATGTGGTAAACGGCCGCTATCAGCGGCGATTTACCGCGATTCGTGATCCGCCGGGTCCTCTGGACCCGGCGGTCACGGAGTTTCCCGTGTGCGCGCCCCAGGGGGCGCGCGGGAGCGCGATTCTGGGAGGACGTTATATAACGTCCTCCCAGAGTTAAGCAACCACCTTGTCGACGTTATTTGTCGGCAGGTGGTTGTTAAGTGGTTAAAGGGACGCGGTGTTTACGGATTTACAGATGCCAGATAGTTCTTTTATCTTCCTATCAAAGAAGGAGTTGAGATGTGACCAATTGAAAGACCCCATGGGGAGATTGGTACTGGAGGCCCTGGAGAATCAGGATCCAAGTAGACTCCTGCGCCATCCTTCAAAGGAAGCTCGCATGTTGAGGAAAGAGTGGGACAGGTTGCAGGTGCATCAGGGAGTGGTCTACCGAAGGGGCCCCTCTGATGACCTGGAAGACAAATGGCAACTGTTTCTTCCCGAGAAACACAGAGAGACTGTCTTGGTTGCCCTGCATGACAATCATGGACACCTAGGGGCTGAAAGAACCTTCCAACTTGTTAGGAGTCGGTTCTTTTGGCCCTGCATGAGGGCTGAAGTAGAGGAATACTGCCATTCAGATGCACGCTGCATCCAGCGGAAGACTTTACCCCATCAAGCTGCCCCAATGGGCCATCTGCAAAGTCAAGGCCCGCTGGATTTGGTATGCATTGATTTTCTCTGCCTCAAGCCCGTCCTGAGTGGACTAGGAAATGTTCTGGTGATAACCGATCATTTCACCCGGTATGTCCAGGCTTTCCCAACCAAAGACCAGAAGGCTTCCACGATGGCCAAGGTACTTATGTAGAAGTATTTTGTCCATTATGGGCTACCACAGCGACTTCACTCAGACCAAGGGAGGGACTTTGAAAGTCGGCTGATCCGGAAGCTCCTGGATTCCTTAGGGATCAAGAAGACCCGAACCTCTCCTTACCACCCACAAGGGGATGCTCAACCGGAGAGGTTCAACCGAACTCTGCTCAATATGTTGGGGACCTTGAATAGCGAGAACAAACAGCATTGGAGCAAGCACATAGCGGCTATAGTACACGCTTACAATAGTACCACAAGTGATGCAACAGGCTACTCCCCCTACCGTCTCATGTTCGGAAGAGAAGCAAGGTTACCTGTAGACCTGGCCTTTGGCACCTCCATAGACCATTCCTCAGCCACATCTCACAGGGGATATGTGGACAGACTCAGACACAGTTTGAAGTTGGCTTATGAACAGGCGCAAGCGGCTTCAAACCAAAGGGGGGCCCGCAACTAGAGGAACTTCGACCTGAAGGTTCGGATCCAGGACCTGCAAACTGGAGACCGAGTTCTTCTACGAAACCTGGGAATCCCTGGGGAGCACAAGCTTGCAGACAGATGGAGACCTGAACCCTATGTCATTTGTAAGAATCTGCCGGGCCTACCTGTCTATAAGTTGAAGCCAGAAGGGAAGGTGGGCCCACTGAAGACCTGGCACCGGAACCACTTACTCCCACTTGCTGAAGCAGTTCGGATTCCTCCTGCGAGTGATTCCCCAAGCCCAGACTCCATTCTGGATACCCATAGGCCAAGAACTCGGTCTCAGTCTTCTCAAAATAGAGATGTAGATACCTCTGAACAAAGTGAAGATGAGAGACATGAACTTGATTGGTTATTGCCTTCCCCAACTTCAGGAACTTCTGCTATAGATCTTCCCCCAACCAAAGATACTATAGACGAAACACTGAATGCAGAAGCTACTGAGTTCATTCAATCCAGTCCTTTTTCAGATTACTGGGAAGATGCCTTTGACACATACTCAGAGGAGGACCAAAGGGACTCTATGTGCCTCCCGGCTCCCGAACCAAGTGTTTCAGAACCAGCAGAATTCCTCAAGTCTGTTCCAGAAGGGGAGCCTGCAGTGTCCCAGCCAGAAGTCCCAAGAGAGCAAAGAGCCAGAAGAGTTATAAGGCCTCCTAAGAAGCTGACTTACTCACAAATGGGGAAGAGTTCAGAAGAAACAGTGACCACTGCAAGGAGGAGTACAGAGCATCCAGTTCCCTCCACTGTTCATTTGGTGGAGGGCAACCCCAACTCATCCTCTGGCACAGTTAGGCAGGCCACTCATGATAGTGTGACCTGTGGGCAAGGGAATTCAACCCCTCAGTTTTGGTGGGAGTTCCCTTTGCCGACATCGTACACAGCATTGTCTAGAATTGTACGTAGTGTATGTTAAAAATTATCTTTGGGGACCAAAGAGTTCAAGTGGGGGGAGTGTGTAGCGGGGTCTCCTTTAAGACTCCTGGGACTACATTTCCCAGAGTCCCGTTTGGCTCCCAGGGTGCAATGTTGCCACCGCAGAGACTTGTGGGAGGGGGACAAAAGGAGGAGGCGTGGAGAGCTCGGCCTCTTTGGGACACCGCGCGGCTGCTGACTGGTCTTCCTGTGCGGATCTGCTGGAGTGCAGGGGCCTGAAGCCTGGGGCCTTGCGTAACTTCCGAAGAGCCTTCCATCCCACTGCAGAGCCTGGGTGGCATCTGACTTTGTTTACCGCGGACATCAGTTGGATCGGGGACCCGACCGTTGCAGACGCTGTGTGCGGAGACACAGCAGGTGGAAGTCCCGGACTGGGATCGCGTCCGGAGTGGTGAGCGAGCACCTGCTCAATTCAATAGGCTGTACTGTGTTTAGGCCTATAGACTGCCTTGGCCCACCGATCCTTTATTTGCTGTTTCACTGGAGACCGGTAGCAGGACAGAGTTAAAGGGTCTCCAGTATAGTGTTCCTTGTGATTGCCTACTTTGTGGATTACAAATATTGTTCCTGAACGTGCACCATCATTTCAAGTTTGCATGCCAAGAAATCCTTATCCCAAAGACTGAGGTTAATTCTGTGTCAGGCCTGACCAGGTAGGGGGTAGAATATTGTTTAGTACGCCACAGGGAGCGTAGATAATAATAGCTGCGCGTGGTGGATTACCGCGCTGTGCTATTACTGTATGCTATACCTATTGCTGCAGGGCTCTGTAAGCAAGTTATATGTTATGTTTTAACCTATGCCTTTTAGCATAAAGTAAAGCCGTTATACCTTACCACTTGCTATCACTGTGTTATCATTGCTCATAGTGCTTATATCTCACCTGAAGTTGGGGTGTGTGTATAATCAGGTATAGATTGTGGTAGATAGCATCCTTAGACTAACTGTGCCATAAAAGACTAGACACGATTGCCGGGGGTTGGTGGAGCTGTACTCAGGGCCCGAAATCAAACCAGCGGCTCTCTTAACTGGCGGTAGCGCTACACTTACCTAGATGGATGGTACATCTGTCCCCCCAGCGCATCTCCACTGAGAACCGAGCGATCGAACACCGCCGATAGCTCGGTTCTCTCAGCTCCCAGAGCAGAGAACTGCTGCCTGTCAATCAGCAGTTCTCCACTCTGCCCCCCTGTGCTCACTGGAGTGCTGAGCTTTGGAGGGACGGGGAGCGGCTGTCTCAGGCTCTAAGCATTTTGCTGAGATGGGTGTCAGTCCAGGCACAATTGCGTATAGTTTATATACTGTTTTTGTGTGTGTTTGGAAAAATAAAGTGGGCCGGTCTGGCTGAAGTCCAGGGCCAAATTTTTGTCCCAGTCCATCCCTGCAGGGAAGAAAGAGAAACCGGAGTAAGTGGTGCTATCATGGAAGGGGACATTAAAGTAAACCTAATGCTTTTCTGAGCATGAACAAAGCACAGGTTTACTTTCTTTCACTGCAACAACTTATTTTGTAATATTAGCTTTGAAGTGTCTGCCTGTGGGTCTGATATTAGTTGCATACTTAGTCAGGTTGATAAAAAGACACAAGTTCATCTATTTCAACCAATAGGAAAAAAAGTAACTAAATAGAAAGCCTTCATATACAAAATCATATACCCAGAGCTATTTTAGGAGGAAGGCAAAAAACAACAACCTTTTAACCACTTCAATACAGAGCACTTTCACCCCCTTCTTGCCCAGACCAATTTTCAGCTCTCACACTTTGAATGACAATTACACAGTCATGCAACACTGTACCCAAACAAAATTTCTATTATTTTTTTTAACACAAACAAAACTTTCTTTTGGTGGCTGTTTTTTTTTTTTTTTGCGATGTAAGTGAAAAAAGTGACATTTAAAAAAAAAAAAAAAAAAAAAAAAAACACACTTTATTTTAGTTTCTATTGTAACATTTTGCAAATAAGTAATTTTTGCTCATAAATTTGGGCCAACATGTACACTGCTACATATCTTTGGTAAAAAATAACCCAAATTAGATTTTTTTTTTAGTCTGTGTGCAAATTATAGAGTCAACAAGCTATGGAGCTAATCATAAAAAAATTATCACACCTGATCACACCTGATGTACTGATGGCCTATCTCATTTATTGAGGCCTTGAAATGTCAGAACAGTACAAATACCCCCCAAATGACCCCTTTTTGAAAAATAGACAGTCCAAGGTTTCCTTTAGACAAACTTGTCAAAATAACAAGTTATTTATCACACACAGCATATGCATACTTGCAATTACACCCCAAAATACATTCTGCTACTCCTCCTGAGAATAGTGATACCACATGTGTGAGACTTTTTCACAGTCTAGCCACATAGAGAGGTCCAACATGCAGGGAGCACCGTCAGGCGTTCTAGGGGCATAAATTACACATCTAATTTCCCGACTACCTAGCTATCACACCTTTGAAGGCCCTGGAGCACCAGGACAGTGAAATTACCCACAAAATGACACCATTTTGGAAAGCAAACACCCCAACGTATATTCTATGAGGCATTATGAATCTTTTAAACATGTAATTTTTTCAACAAGTTTTTGGAAACTGTGGAAAAAAATGAAAACTTATTTTCTTTTACACAAAGTTGTTTATAAGATTTTTCTAACACATAGCATGTACATAGCAATAATGACACCCCAAAATACATTCTGCTACCCATCCTGTGTATGGCGATACCACAGGTGTGAGACTTTTACACAGCCTGGCCACATAAAGAGGTACAGAATGCAGGGAGCACCGTCAGGTGTTCTAGGAGAATAAATTACACATAACATTTCCTGACAACCTATGACAGTTTTGAAGGCCCTGGAGCACTAGGACAATAAAACACTCACAAAATGACCCAATTTTGTAAAGAAAACACCCCAACGTATATTCCATGAGGCATGAGCTGCAGATAGGTACTCGGGTACTCTGATGGGCTTCAGATAGGTACTTGGGTACTCTGATGGGCTACAGAGAGGTACTTAGGTACTCTGATTGGCTAGAGACAGGTACTTGGATACTCTGGCTGGAGACAGGTAAACGGGTACTCTAATGGACTGGTGACAGGTACTCGGGTACGCTGATGGGTTGCATATAGGTACTCGGTTACTGTGGGCTGGAGTCAGGTACTCGGGTACTCTGATGGTCTTCAGATAGGTACTCAGGTACTCTGGGCTGGAGACAGGTACTCAGGTACTCTGATGGGCTGCAGATAGTGTCAGAAACCATGAATCAGACCGAGACAGAAGTGCAGTTAAATAACACTCGTTTAATAATAAATAATAAAAAGGTAAACAGAGTAAGCATAGTCAAAACATAGCCAGAGTTCAGTAACCGGATCGGGTAGTCAGCCTAGCCAAAGTCCAAGAGCCAGCGATTAAAGGTAATGAAACAGCAAGAAGGATCCGTAGTCAGAGGGAACTGCAGTCAAGCAGGTCTTCAACTGGAACGTAGGAGAAAGTCTCTTGTGATGTTAACACATCGAAGGCGAAGATCTAATGAACTGGAAGTCCTTAAGTAGGCAGGGCTGACGAGCGGATCAACAACAGGTGGATCACTGTGGAGAGATGGAAGCTGGCAATTAGCTGACAGCTGAGCTGCCAGCACAGAGAAGGAAGGGCTGATACCAGCCCTGACAGTACCCCCTTCTCAATGACTCCTCCCCCTTGGAGGACCACCGGGCTTGAGGGGAAAACGTCTATGGAAATCACGGAGGAGGACAGGGGCATGTACGTCCGAGGATGGGACCCAAGAGCGTTCCTCCAGACCGTACCCCTTCCAATGCACCAGGTACTGAATGCGCCCACGGAACCTACGGGAGTCAACAATGGACTGTACTTCATACTCCTCATGGTTCTCAACCTGTATAGGTTGAGGACGTGGCACCGAGGTGGTAAAATGGTTGCAGACCAAAGGTTTCAATAAGGAGACATGAAACATACAAGAGATACGCATACTGGAAGGAAGGTCCAACGCGTAAGCCACTGGGGTTTATCCTGCAAAGGATACGGAAAGGCCAAATAAACCAAGGTGTGAACTTCAGAGAAGGAACACAAAGTCGGAGGTTGCGAGATGACAGCCAGACCCTGTCCCTGACCTGGTAGGAAGGCGCAGGCAGGCGTCTGCGGTCAGCATGGAGTCTTTACCTCTCGTTAGCCTGTCGCAAAGCCTCCTGGACTTGTACCCAAGTGGACCGAAGACCACGGAGATGTTCCTCTAACGCAGGAATACTCTGACTAACAAACGAATCAGGCAACATGGAAGGTTGGAAACTATAATTCGCCATAAACGGGGACAAACGGGAAGCAGATTTCAGAGCGCTATTGTGAGCAAACTCCGCCCATGGTAAGAGGTCTGACCAGTTGTTGTGATGGTCAGAAATATAGCAACGCAGGAATTGCTCCAAGGACTGATTGGCTCGTTCTGCTGCCCCATTAGACTGTGGGTGATACGCAGAGGAGAAGGCAAGCTGGATTCCCAACTGTGCACAAAAGGTTTGCCAGAACTGGGACACAAACTGACTTCCCCTGTCAGAAACAATGACCTTGGGTAGGCCATGTAAACGAAAGATCTCCCGAGCAAAAATGGAAGCCAGTTCCTTAGACGTAGGCAACTTCTTAAGTGGAATACATTGAGACATTTTCGAGAACCCGTCTACCACCATAAGGACAACTGTGTTGCCCTGGGAGTTGGGTAACTCCACAATGAAATCCATAGACAGGTGGGTCCAGGGCCTCTCACCATTGGGTTTGGGTTGTAGGAGGCCCATTGGAAGGTGTCGAGGAGTCTTACTCTGAGCACACACGGAACAGACAGCTACGAAGGCGGCTACATCAGCACGTAGACTAGGCCACCAGAATTGTTGGGAAATGGTCCAAAAAAGTTGATTCTTCCCAGGGTGGCCAGCAGCCTTGGGAGAATGGTAAGTCAGGAGCACAACAGTATGGAGACTCTCGGGAACAAAGCAGCGGTCACAAGGTTTCTCAGGAGGGGCATCGACCTGAGCAGCCAGAATTTTGTCACCCAAAGGAGAGGTGAGACTGGTGCGAACCGTAGCCAGAATACGATCAGGAGGAATCACAGGAACCGGAACCGACTCCATCTTGGAAGTGGAGGAAAATTTTCATGACAAGACGTCAGCCCTTACATTCTTAGTACCGGGTAAGAATGAGACAATATAATTGAAACTCGACAAGAAAAGAGCCCATCGTGCCCTTCTGGGAGAGAGGCGCTTGGCCTCAGACAAGAATGTGAGATTCTTATGGTCAGTAAGAATGAGAACTGGCACAGTGGTACCTTCGAGGAGATGTCTCCATTCTTTCAGGGCTAAAATGATCGCCAAAAGCTCTCTGTCACCAATCTCGTAATTTCACTCCACAGGTGACAATTTCTTGGAAAAGTAGCCACACGGATGCCTATCGCTGTCAGAGCTAGGACGTTGAGACAGAAGGGCGCCAACTCCAGTCTCAGAAGCATCGACTTCAAGGATAAAAGGCAATGTGGGATCAGGATGTGCCAACACAGGAGCAGAAACAAAGGTAGACTTAAGACTCTCAAAAGCCTTAAGGGACTCAGGATGGTAACCCACAGAGTTGGTCTCCATTCTGGTCATATCAGTCAGGGGCTTGACCAGAGACGAGAAGTTACGAATAAACTTCCGATAATAGTTGGCGAAGCCAAGAAAGCGCTGCAGAGGACGTAAACCCACGGGTCGAGGCCACTGTAGGACTGCAGAAAGTTTCTCTGGGTCCATCGAAAAACCAGCCGTGGAAATTACATAACCCAGGAATTTAACCTGTTCACGATGGAATTCGCACTTCTCCAGTTTACAATAGAGATTGTTCTCTCTTAGTTTCTGAAGTACCCGACAGACATCTGTGTGGTGGCTCTCCAGGGACTTGGAAAATATGAGGATATCGTCGAGATAAACCACCACACATAACTGCAAGAAGTCTCGGAGGACATCGTTAATAAACTCCTGGAAAACTGCCGGGGCGTTACAGAGGCCAAAGGGCATTACGAGATACTCGTAATGACCTGTTCTGGTATTAAACACAGTTTTCCACTCGTCGCCCACCTTAATCCTGACGAAATTGTATGCACCTCTCAAATCAAGCTTTGTGAAGACCGTTGCTCCCCTAAGGCGGTCAAAATACTCCGTAATCAACGGGATCAGATAGGCATTCTTAATGGTGAAACGATTGAGACCCCTATAATCGATACAAGGTCTCAGTTCACCACTCTTCTTCTTTACAAAGAAGAAACCAGCACCAGCAGGAGACGAGGATTTGCGGATGAAACCTTGAGCAAGTGCGTCTGCAACATACTCCTCCATGGCTTTATCCTCCAAGACCGATAAAGGATAAACTCGGCCAAGAGGGGGAATGGCACCAGGTTGAAGATCAATTGCGCAGTCATATGACCGGTGTGGAGGCAATGTACCAGCTTGACCTTTGTCAAAGACATCGCTAAAATCGTGGTACTCCTCCGGGAGGGAGGAGAGTGAATAGGTGTACAGGACAGAACCTCAGCAAGGAGCCAATCAAAAGACGGGTTTTGCCTCTGTAACCAAGGATAACCAATGACCAGCGGAAACGTAGGTGAGGAAATAACTTGGAATTGGATTATCTCATGGTGAAGAGCCCCTACGGCCATGGACAACGGAACAGTCTCATGGGTCACATAAGCAAAGATATCACAAAACCTACTTTGCTTCTGTCCGTGGGAAACGCCTGGGGCAGCATCTCAAAATATATCTCAACCTGGTTGAGAAACCCTCTGCATTGGATTGGATCGCCCCCAAATCGCTGGGGAAGCAGGGCAGAACCAGACATACCTCTAATAGAGGTAATACTCGAGGCTGGTGCCTGCACAGAGACTGGAGCAGCAGCAGGGCCTGCCTGCACAGGGACTACCGGAGCGGCCACAGTGGAAGACTCTAGACGAGCCGTGTGACTCAGGAGCGTTTGTATCATCGTGGCAAACTGATCCAAGCGGTGATCCAGGTCATCCAATCTGGAAAAAATATTATTAACAAGTGGATTGGCTGCATCTTCTGAATTCATGGCCTTCGCCTACTGTGAAACCATGAATCAGACCGAGACAGAAGTGCAGTTAAATAACACTCGTTTAATAAGAAATAATAAAAAGGTAAACAGAGTAAGCTTAGTCAAAACATAGCCAGAGTTCAGTAACCGGATCGGGTAGTCAGCCTAGCCAAAGTCCAAGAGCCAGCGATAAAGGTAATGAAACAGCAAGAAGGATCCTTAACCTGTGGGAACAGCAGTCAAGCAGGTCTTCAACTGGAATGCAGGAGAAAGTCTCTTGTGATGTTAACACAGGCCGAGGCGAAGATCAAATGAACTGGAAGTCCTTAAGTAGGCAGGGCTGACGAGCGGATCAACAACAGGTGGATCACTGTGGAGAGATGGAAGCTGGCAATTAGCTGACAGCTGATCTGCCAGCACAGAGAAGGAAGGGCTGAACCCAGCCCTGACAGATAGGTACTTGGGTACTATGATGGGCTGAAGATAGGTACTCGGATACCCTGGGCTGGAGACAGGTACATTAAGGTAAAATACCTTCTGTGTGCAGCAGCCCCCCTCAGCCCCCCTAATACTTACTTGAGCCCAGCTCGATCCAGCAATGTTGCACGAGAGACTCGGCTGTATGGGACTCTCCCTCTTGATTGGCTAAGACAGCAGTGGGGCGCTATTGGCTCCTGCTGCTGTCAATTAAACTCAGTAAGCCAATGAGGAGAGAGAAGGGGGTGGAGCCTAGCCACGGCTCTGTGTCTAAATAGACACAAAGCTGAGGCTCGGCTCGGGTGCCCCCATAGCAAGCTGCTTGCTGTGTGGGCACTCAATAGGAGGGAGGGGCCAGGAGTGCTGAAGATGAACCCGAGAAGAGCAGCATCTGGGCTGCTCTGTGCAAAATCACTGCACAGAGCAGCCAAGTATAACATGTTTGTTATTTTTTTTAAATAAAAAAGGAGACTTTAGTATCACTTTAAAACTCTGTCAAACTTTCCCAAGCATCAAAAAAAAAATCCTTCCTGATCTCCCAGAAGGCAATTGGATATTCCCTGGATCAACAATTCCTGGTGTTATTACCTATAAATGTTAATATCTAGTTATGTTTCGTTCATTTAGAAATGCATCCAGCTCTTTTTTAAAACAATCTACCGAGCTGGACAGAACTTTAGGGAGCCTATTCCACATTTTCACAGCACTTACTGTGAAGAAACCTTTCCGTATGTGAAGGTTAAATCTCTTTTTCATAGAGGTGTAAAGAGTGCCCCCTTGTCTTCTGTAATGACTTTTGAATAAAGTGAATAGCTCTACACCGAGTTCACTATATGGACCACTTATGTATTCATACATGTTGATTATATCCACCATAATCACCTCTTCTAAAGAGAGAATAAATTCAGTTCAGCTAATCTTTACTCATAGCTAAGCTCCTCCATGCCTCTTATCAGCTTGGTTGCCCTACTCTGCACTTTCTCCAGTTCGATATTCTTTTTGTGAACTGTGCCCAAAACTGAACTGCCTATTCCAGATGAAGTCTCACTAATGATTTGTACAAGGTCAAAATGATCTCTCTCTCTCTCTCTCTCTCTCTCTCCCTCTCTCTCTCCTATTAGTCTATGATCTACCTGGAAACCCAGATTCTTGTTAATCATTGACTCCCCCAGCTGTTCTGCTCCTAGTATGTGTGATGAATGCATGTTTTTAGCCCTCAAGTGCATAACTTTACATCTATTAACATTAAACCTAATTTGCCACATACTGTAGTTGCCCAATTAAATTGTGCATTGAGTTCGACTTGTACTGTATGTTGGAGCATCCTGTAAGAACATAATTACACTACAAAGCTTGATGTCATCTTCAAAGAGTCCCAACACTGAACCTTGGGGTACACCACTAGCAGACTTGGACCATTCTGAGTTTGAATCAATAATCACTACCCTAAATATGGTCATTAGCCATTTTTCTATCCATTTACAAGCTGCATTTCCTAAGCCTGTACACATCAACTTGCACAGTAGCTGCATGTGGGAACTGTGTCAAATGCTTTTGCAAAGTCCAAGTATCCACGGCCACTATATTGTCTAAGGAGTAAGAACCTGTTCTTAAAAGTCTTGGTGATGTCAAAGGGGAGCAAGAAAAATGGAAGCTGACTGGAAACAATACATTAACCACTTAAGCCCCGGACCAATACGCAGCATAAAGACCAGAGGTGATTTTACAATTTGGCACTGTGCTGCTTTAACTGGAAATTGCGCGGACATGCAATGTTGTACCCAAACAAAGTTTGCGTCCTTTTCTTCCCACAAATAGAGCTTTCTTTTATTGGTATTTGATTGCCTCCTGCGATTTTAATTTTTTTCGATATAAACGGAAAAAGACCGAAAATTTTAGTCATACATTTAGGCCAAAATGTATTCAGCCACATGTCTTTAGTAAAAAAAAGTCAATAAGCGTATATTTATTGGTTTGCGCAAAAGTTATAACGGCTACAAACTAGGGTACATTTTCTAGAATTTACACAGCTTTTAATTTATGACTGCCTATCTAATTTCTTGAGGTGCTAAAATGGCAGGGCAGTACAACCCCCCCCAAATGACCCCATTTTGGAAAGTAGACACCCCAAGGAAATTGCTGAGAGGCATGTTGAGCCCATTGAATATTTTTTTTTTGTCCCAAGTGATTGAATAATGACAAAAATAAATAAAAAAAATTACAAAAAGTTGTCACTAAATGATATATTGCTCACACATGCCATGGTTATATGTGTAATTGCACCCCAAAATAAATTTTGCTGCTTCTCCCGAGCACGGGGATACCACATGTGTGGGACTTTTTTGGAGCCTAGCCATGTACGGGGCCCCCGAAAACCAAGCACCGCCTTCAGGATTTCTAAGGGCGCAAATTTTTGATTTCACTCCTCACTACCCATCACAGTTTTGAAGGCCATAAAATGCCAAGATAGCACAAAACCCCCCCAAATGACCCCATTTTGGAAAGTAGACACCCCAAGCTATTTTCCAGCTCTCATTTGTTTTTAAAAATGAAGAAAGAAAATATATATATTTTTTTTCTTTTTTACATTTTCAAAACTTTGTGACAAAAAGCGAGATCTGCAAAATACTCACCTTATCTCTCAGCAAATAGCTTGGGGTGTCTACTTTCCAAAATGGGGTCATTTGGGGGGGTTTTGTGCCATCTTGGCATTCCATGGCCTGCAAAACTGTGATAGGCAGTGAGGAGTGAAATCAAAAATGTACACCCTTAGAATGCCTGAAGGCGGTGCTTGGTTTTCGGGGTCCTGTACCCGGCTGGACTCCCAAAATGTCTCACACGTGGTATCCCCGTACTCAGGAGAAGCAACAGAATGTATTTTGGGGTGCAATTCCACATATAACCATGGCATGTTTGAGCAATATATCATTTAGTGACAACTTTTTGTATTTTTTTTTCTTTTTGTCATTATTCAATCACTTGGGACAAACAAAAATATTCAATGGGCTCAACATGCCTCTCAGCAAATAGCTTGCGGTGTCTACTTTCCAAAATGGGGTCATTTGGGGGGGGGGGGGGTTTGAACTGTCCTGGCATTTTATGCACAACATTAGAGAGCTTATGTCACACATCATCCACTCTTCTAACCACTTGAAGACAAAGCCCTTTCTGACACTTTTTGTTTACATGAAAACATTTTTTTTTGCAAGAAAATTAAGTTGAACCCCCAAACATTATATATTTTTTTAAAGCAAAGGCCCTACAGATTAATATGGTGGGTATTGCATTTTTTTTTCCACACAGTATTTGCGCAGCAATTTTTGAAATGAATTTTTTTGGGAAAAAATACACTTTTTTAAATTTTAATGCACTAAAACACACTATTTTGCCCAAATGTTTGATGAAATAAAAAAGATGATCTTAGGCCGAGTACATGGATACCAAACATGACATTCTTTAAAATTGCGCACAAACGCGCAGCGGCGACAAACTACATACATTTTTAAAAGCCTTTAAAAGCCTTTACAGGTTACCACATTAGATTTACAGAGGTGGTCTACTACTAAAATGACTGCCTTCGATCTGACCTTCGTGGCGATACCTCACATGCATGGTGCAATTGCTGTTTACATATGACGCCAGACCGACGCTTGCGTTCGCCTTTGCGCAAGAGCAGGGGGGGACAGGGGTACTTTTTAATTTTTTTTTTAATTATTATTTTTTTTTTTTAAACTGTTCCTTCCATTTTTATTTTTTTTTACCATTTTTATTGTTATCTCAGGGAATGTAAATATCCCCTATGATAGCAATAGGTAGTGACAGGTACTCTTTTTTTGAAAAAAAATTGGGTCTATTAGACCCTAGATCTTTCCTCTGCCCTCAAAGCATCTGACCACACCAAGATCTGTGTGATAAAATGCTTTCCCAATTTCCCAATGGCGCTGTTTATATCCGGGGGGGGACATTCCCTCCCACTGCTTGTAAAAGCAGTCTAAAGGCTAATTATCTGCTAGGATTGCTTTTACATGAAAGCCGACCGCTGGCTGAAAAGAATGATACCAAGATGATACCTAAACCCGCAGACATCATTCTGGTATAACCATTCAAAGTCCAGCAACATACCAGTACTAGGGATGAGCCGAACACCCCCGGTTTCGGTTCGCACCAGAACCTTC
This sequence comes from Rana muscosa, assembly GCA_029206835.1. Classification (NCBI taxonomy): domain Eukaryota; kingdom Metazoa; phylum Chordata; class Amphibia; order Anura; family Ranidae; genus Rana; species Rana muscosa. Next base: position 484,116,875 of record CM055116.1, read on the forward strand.
GAACGGACCGAAAGTTCGCGCAAATTTTCGAACCCTATTCGTTATAATGGACGCGAACGTTCGAAATCAAAATTGCTAATTACAACGGCCAATATGCATGTTAATGTTATAAAACAGGTTTGGGGACCCGGGTCCTGCCCCAGGGGACATATATCAATGCAAAAAGAAATTTTAAAAACTAAAGTTTTTTCGGGAGCAGTCATTTTAATGATGCATAAAGTGAAAAAAAAAAAGTGAAATTTTCCTTTAAATACGGTACCTGGGGGGTGTCTAAAGTATGCCTGTGAAGTGGCATGTGTTTCCCGTGTTTAGAACTGTCCTTGCACAAAATGACATTTGTAAAGGAAAAAAAGAAGCCATTTAAAACCACTTGCGGCTTTAATGTCATGTCTTGTCCTGGCCGCCATATGGCTGAAAATCCTTGAGAAAAATGGCATGGCTACCCCATCACCCCCCCCCCCCCACCCCAGCCCCTTTGGGTCTTGTATGGATACTAAGGGGGACCCCGCACCCAAAATAAAACCCTATACCTACAACCCTATATACTCTGAACAGCAGTATATAGGTGGTGCAAACAAGACATGGACTGTAGGTTTGTTCTTAAGTAGAATCTGAACAGGTACATTATGAAGTGTAGCTACATCCCAAAAAAATAAATTTTTAAGCTTTTTGGAGAACATAGGGAGGGGTTATCACCCCTGTAACATTTGCTGTCTTTGCACATCTGTTCAGAACATGTCACCTCACTTTCCGTCCCAATGACAAATGTTTTTGGAAAAGTGGGGTTTTAATTGAAACAAGGATTGGTGATAAAGCATCAGTAGAGAGGAGATACCTTTTTCCCAAATTAAATCTAACAGGATAGAATTTTCCTTCCTAGGGGTAGATTTCCTCTCACTTCCTGTTTTCTCTTGCCGTTTGCAAGTAGGAGTCGTTTGTAAGTTGGATGTTTGAAAGTAGGGGCCTGCCGTATATACTCTGCAGAAATTTGCCCTATTAGATGTTGGTGTAGCCACAAGACTGGTGGGCTCAGGAATGGGCCCTGCTGTGAGTTAATAGATCAAGATTTGTACTTGCATGCACCTGTTGAACCGGGCAGAAAAATTGGGCCTTTGGTGGTGGTGGTGGTGGTGGTGGACGGTGTTGCCACAAGACTGTAAGCCCTCACAGTTACTCTTGGTGGGTGCAGGAATGGGCCCTGCTGTGAGTTATTAGATCAAGATTTGTAATTGCATGCACCTGTTGAACAGGGCAGAAAAATTGGGCCTTTGGTGGTGGTGGTGGTGGTGGACGGTGTTGCCACAAGACTGTAGGCCCTCATAGTTACTCTTGGTGGGCGCAGGAATGGGCCCTGCTGTGAACTATTAGATCAAGATTTGTAATTACACGCCCCTGTTAAACAGGGGCTGAAAAATTGTGCCTTAGGCATTGGTGCTGGTGCCACAACACTGCAACCCCTCACAGATACTGTACTTGGAGCACAGCAGTCACACCTGTTGCGAAGCATCTTTTTAAAAAATTGTAATTACACGCCCCTGTTATACAGGGGCTGAAAAATTGTGCCTTAGGCACTGGTGCTGGTGCCACAACACTGCAACCCCTCACAGATACTGTACTCTGAGCACAGCAATGAGACCTGTTGCAAAGCATTGCCTAAAAATTGTAATTACATGCCCCAACAGGGGCTGAAAAATTGTGCCTTAGGCACTGGTGCTGGTGCCACAACACTGCAACCCCTCACAGATACTGTACTCTGAGCACAGCAGTCACACCTGTTGCGAAGCATCTTTTTAAAAAATTGTAATTACACGCCCCTGTTATACAGGGGCTGAAAAATTGTGCCTTAGGCACTGGTGCTGGTGCCACAACACTGCAACCCCTCACAGATACTGTACTCTGAGCACAGCAATGAGACCTGTTGCAAAGCATTGCCTAAAAATTGTAATTACACGCCCCAACAGGGGCTGAAAAATTGTGCCTTAGGCACTGGTGCTGGTGCCACAACACTGCAACCCCTCACAGATACTGTACTCTGAGCACAGCAGTCACACCTGTTGCGAAGCATCTTTTTAAAAAATTGTATTTACACGCCCCTGTTATACAGGGGCTGAAAAATTGTGCCTTAGGCACTGGTGTGGTGGCATGGATCATTGAGGAGGAGGAAGAGGATAGTCAGTGAACATAACAGGACAGTCACTCAGCATCAGCATAGGCAGTCTTGAAGGGATGTGACATTATAAATTATTCCGTTATATCCGCTTCAGGTGTCTGGTAGCTGGTGGTGATCCAAGACTGATTCATTTTTATGAAGGTCAGTCGATCAACCGAGTCGGTGGACAGGCGCACCCTATGATCGGTGACAAATCCTCCAGCAGCACTGAATGTGCGTTCGGAAAGAACGCTGGATGCAGGACAGGCCAGTAGCTCAATTGCATACTGTGCAAGCTCTGGCCAGTGATCCATCCTCAGGACCCAGTAAGCCAGAGGATTTTCGGTGGGAAAGGTGTCCAAGTCTGACCTTGCCCCTAGGTATTCCTGCACCATGTATATCAGACGCTGGCGATGGTTGCTGGAACCGATCATACCTTGGGGCTGCGGACTAAAAAATTGTCTGAACGCATCGGTCAGACGTCCACCTTCCCCACCGCTCCTTCTGCTACTGACCGAAGCCTCAGCAACTCGTCGTCCAGGACCAGGAGTTTGTAACCTCCCAGTTTCTGGGAACGCGTTGCACAGACCTTTCTGCAAGGCCTCCCTGAGATGTCTCATCCTCTGCTCCCTCTGCGACGGCAAGATAAGGTCCGCAACCTTACCCTTGTACCGTGGATCAAGGAGAGTGGCCAGCCAGTAATGGTCACTCTCCTTGATCCGAAGAACACGAGGATCCTTCCGCAGGCTTTGCAGGATCAGGGAGGCCATGCAGCGTAGGTTAGCTGAGGCATTCGGTCCGGAGTCTTCTGGGTCACTGAGGATGACATGATCGCCAGCCACCTCCTCCCAGCCACGTACAAGTCCACTGGTTTGTTGGGACTGTACATCATCCCTAAAAGACTGCTGCTGCTGATGCTGAGTGCCAGGCTCCACCTCCATGCTCACACAATCCTCCTCCTCCTCCTCCTCCTCTTCCTGTGTGATGGGTGGGACAGAAGGAACATTGTCTGGATAAAGGGGGCCTTGAGAGACAAGGAAGTCCTCCTCTTCCTGCCTCTGTTCTGCCTCAAGTGCCCTGTCCATTATCCCACGCAGCGTATGCTCCAACAGGTGGACAAGAGGTACAGTGTCACTGATGCATGCACTGTCACTGCTCACCATCCTCGTGGCCTCCTCAAATGGTGAGAGGACAGTGCATGCATCCCTGATCATGCTCCACTGGCGTGGGGAAAAAAAGCCAAGCTCCCCTGACCCTGTCCTGGTGCCGTAGTCGCAAAGGTACTCATTGATGGCCCTCTGCTGCGTGTGCAGTCGCTGCAGCATGGCCAACGTTGAGTTCCACCTGGTGGGCATGTCACATATTAGGCGGTTCTTGGGCAGGTTCAGCTCCTTTTGCAGCTCAGTCAGCCGAGCACTGGCATTATAAGATTGGCGGAAATGCACACAGACTTTCCTGGCCTGCCTCAGGACATCCTGTAAGCCTGGGAACCTGCCCAAGAACCGCTGCACCACCAGGTTGAGGACGTGAGCCATACAGGGCACATGGGTGAGCTGCCCCTGTCGCAGGGCGGAGAGGAGGTTGGTGCCATTATCAGAAACGACCATTCCTGGCTTAAGCTGGCGTGGCGTCAACCACCTCTCGGCCTGCCCCTGCAGAGCTGCCAGAACCTCTGGCCCAGTGTGGCTCCTATCCCCCAAACATACCAGCGCAAGCACGGCATGGCATCTTTTTGCCTGCGTACTCGCGTAGCCCCTTGTACGCCTACGGAGCACCGCTGGTTCCGAGGACAGAGCACTCGAAGAGGACATGGAGGAAGAAGAAGAGGAGGGGGTGGAGGAGAGAGGTGTGTCACAACCAGTAGTAGCATTTTGGAGGCGTGGTGGCGGAACAACCTCCAACACTACTGCACCTTGTCCTGCATCCCTCCCAGCTACCAATAGAGTGACCCAATGGGCCGTGAAAGAAAGATAACGTCCCTGTCCATGCCTGCTGGACCATGAGTCAGCGGTAATATGCACCTTACCGCTGACCGCCCTGTCCAGCGAGGCATGGACATTGCCTTCCACATGCCAGTAGAGAGACGGAATCGCCTTCCGTGAGAAAAAGTGGCGTTTGGGAACCTGCCACTGAGGAACCGCACATTGAACAAACTCACGGAAGGGGGCCGAGTCTATCAACTGAAAAGGCAGCAGTTGAAGTGCTAGCAATTTAGCCAAGCTAGCATTCAACCGCTGGGCATGTGGATGGCTGGGAGTATACTTCTTTCGACGGTCCAGCAGCTGGGGCAGGGAAATTTGCCTGCTACAATCGGACGTCGGTGTACTGCAAGTACTTGGTTGTGACACACCTAATTCTACACCTTCAGTCCTCTCAGAGCAGCTTTCAGAGAGGACTGAAGATATAGTGGGGATGGAGATCCCAGCTGATGAGGAGCAAGGAGAGGTCCGCTTTGTTCTTTGGTGTGGGTCTTTTATGTGTGCTTGCCAACGAGCTGCATGGCAGGTCGACATATGTCTGCTCATGCTTGTGGTGCCCAAGCGGCTGATGTTTTGGCCACGCGAGATACGCTTGAGACAAATATTGCAAATAGCAGTGGTGCGATCTGATGCACTCGTCTCAAAAAAGGCCCACACCAAAGAACTTTTGTGATAACGTGCAGAGGCAGCGCCCTGCACAGGCGGAGCTCTGCGGTGTGGTACAGTTGCTGTGCTGGCCTCTAGCTGGCCTCCAGGGGGCATCCTGCCTCGTTGGACATGTGACGCTGCATCCTCCTCCTCCTCCTCCTCTCTCCCTTCAGGCACCCACGTGGAGTCAGTGACCTCATCATCCCCTCCCTCTTCACCACTAGAGCAAACCTGGCAGTAAGCTGCAGCTGGTGGAACACTACTGCCAGATTGCTGTCCTTCAGCATCCCCTCTCTCTGCGCGCACACTACTGACTTCCTCAAGCTGGGTATCATCATCCAAGCCTTCGAATCGTTGGGCATCCTCCTGGAGCATGTACCCAACACTGTGCTCAAACAGTTCGGGGGACTCCTCAGGAGGACATGGTGGGTCTAGGGAAGGGGTGGCTGATGATGCCATTGAGTACGCGTTGGCAGCTGCTCTGCCAGTACCCTGAGCCTGGGTGAGAGAGGATGAGGAGGATGAGGAGGGCTTGGTCATCCATTCTACCAAGCCTTCGGCATGATGCGGCTCCACATGTCCAGCTGCCGAAAACAAAGACAAGCGTGTCCCATGGCCACGTGCTGATGACGATGCACGACCACGTCCACGGCCAGCACTGTTGTCTCTAGAAACAGAGCCTGCCTGCCCTGTGTTCTTGCCTCGGCACGCTCTGCCTCTCCTTGGCGGTCTTCCAGCCAATGTAGTCGGTAGTGTATATAGTATAAAAAATAGAACTCCTATGTGTGCTCACAACACACTGTAGGTCCTATGGGTGCTGACACTAACACACTATAGGTACTATGTGTGCTGCTGACAAGAAAATATAGGAGCTCTGTTTGCTGCCACTAACACACTAGAAGTCCTATGGGTGCTGCTGAGAAGAAAATATAGGAGCTCTGTGTGATGCCACTAACACACTAGAAGTCCTATGGGTGCTGCTGAGAAGAAAATATAGGAGCTCTGTGTGATGCCACTAACACACTAGAAGTCCTATGGGTGCTGCTGAGAAGAAAATATAGGAGCTCTGTTTGCTGCCACTAACACACTAGAAGTCCTATGGGTGCTGCTGAGAAGAAAATATAGGAGCTCTGTGTGATGCCACTAACACACTAGAAGTCCTATGGGTGCTGCTGAGAAGAAAATATAGGAGCTCTGTTTGCTGCCACTAACACACTAGAAGTCCTATGGGTGCTGCTGAGAAGAAAATATAGGAGCTCTGTTTGCTGCCACTAACACACTAGAAGTCCTATGGGTGCTGCTGAGAAGAAAATATAGGAGCTCTGTGTGATGCCACTAACACACTAGAAGTCCTATGGGTGCTGCTGAGAAGAAAATATAGGAGCTCTGTTTGCTGCCACTAACACACTAGAAGTCCTATGGGTGCTGCTGAGAAGAAAATATAGGAGCTCTGTGTGATGCCACTAACACACTAGAAGTCCTATGGGTGCTGCTGAGAAGAAAATATAGGAGCTCTGTTTGCTGCCACTAACACACTAGAAGTCCTATGGGTGCTGCTGAGAAGAAAATATAGGAGCTCTGTGTGATGCCACTAACACACTAGAAGTCCTATGGGTGCTGCTGAGAAGAAAATATAGGAGCTCTGTTTGCTGCCACTAACACACTAGAAGTCCTATGGGTGCTGCTGAGAAGAAAATATAGGAGCTCTGTGTGATGCCACTAACACACTAGAAGTCCTATGGGTGCTGCTGAGAAGAAAATATAGGAGCTCTGTGTGATGCCACTAACACACTAGAAGTCCTATGGGTGCTGCTGAGAAGAAAATATAGGAGCTCTGTTTGCTGCCACTAACACACTAGAAGTCCTATGGGTGCTGCTGAGAAGAAAATATAGGAGCTCTGTGTGATGCCACTAACACACTAGAAGTCCTATGGGTGCTGCTGAGAAGAAAATATAGGAGCTCTGTGTGATGCCACTAACACACTAGAAGTCCTATGGGTGCTGCTGAGAAGAAAATATAGGAGCTCTGTTTGCTGCCACTAACACACTAGAAGTCCTATGGGTGCTGCTGAGAAGAAAATATAGGAGCTCTGTGTGATGCCACTAACACACTAGAAGTCCTATGGGTGCTGCTGAGAAGAAAATATAGGAGCTCTGTTTGCTGCCACTAACACACTAGAAGTCCTATGGGTGCTGCTGAGAAGAAAATATAGGAGCTCTGTTTGCTGCCACTAACACACTAGAAGTCCTATGGGTGCTGCTGAGAAGAAAATATAGGAGCTCTGTTTGCTGCCACTAACACACTAGAAGTCCTATGGGTGCTGCTGAGAAGAAAATATAGGAGCTCTGTGTGATGCCACTAACACACTAGAAGTCCTATGGGTGCTGCTGAGAAGAAAATATAGGAGCTCTGTTTGCTGCCACTAACACACTAGAAGTCCTATGGGTGCTGCTGAGAAGAAAATATAGGAGCTCTGTTTGCTGCCACTAACACACTAGAAGTCCTATGGGTGCTGCTGAGAAGAAAATATAGGAGCTCTGTTTGCTGCCACTAACACACTAGAAGTCCTATGGGTGCTGCTGAGAAGAAAATATAGGAGCTCTGTGTGATGCCACTAACACACTAGAAGTCCTATGGGTGCTGCTGAGAAGAAAATATAGGAGCTCTGTTTGCTGCCACTAACACACTAGAAGTCCTATGGGTGCTGCTGAGAAGAAAATATAGGAGCTCTGTTTGCTGCCACTAACACACTAGAAGTCCTATGGGTGCTGCTGAGAAGAAAATATAGGAGCTCTGTTTGCTGCCACTAACACACTAGAAGTCCTATGGGTGCTGCTGAGAAGAAAATATAGGAGCTCTGTGTGATGCCACTAACACACTAGAAGTCCTATGGGTGCTGCTGAGAAGAAAATATAGGAGCTCTGTTTGCTGCCACTAACACACTAGAAGTCCTATGGGTGCTGCTGAGAAGAAAATATAGGAGCTCTGTGTGATGCCACTAACACACTAGAAGTCCTATGGGTGCTGCTGAGAAGAAAATATAGGAGCTCTGTTTGCTGCCACTAACACACTAGAAGTCCTATGGGTGCTGCTGAGAAGAAAATATAGGAGCTCTGTGTGATGCCACTAACACACTAGAAGTCCTATGGGTGCTGCTGAGAAGAAAATATAGGAGCTCTGTTTGCTGCCACTAACACACTAGAAGTCCTATGGGTGCTGCTGAGAAGAAAATATAGGAGCTCTGTTTGCTGCCACTAACACACTAGAAGTCCTATGGGTGCTGCTGAGAAGAAAATATAGGAGCTCTGTTTGCTGCCACTAACACACTAGAAGTCCTATGGGTGCTGCTGAGAAGAAAATATAGGAGCTCTGTGTGATGCCACTAACACACTAGAAGTCCTATGGGTGCTGCTGAGAAGAAAATATAGGAGCTCTGTTTGCTGCCACTAACACACTAGAAGTCCTATGGGTGCTGCTGAGAAGAAAATATAGGAGCTCTGTTTGCTGCCACTAACACACTAGAAGTCCTATGGGTGCTGCTGAGAAGAAAATATAGGAGCTCTGTGTGATGCCACTAACACACTAGAAGTCCTATGGGTGCTGCTGAGAAGAAAATATAGGAGCTCTGTTTGCTGCCACTAACACACTAGAAGTCCTATGGGTGCTGCTGAGAAGAAAATATAGGAGCTCTGTTTGCTGCCACTAACACACTAGAAGTCCTATGGGTGCTGCTGAGAAGAAAATATAGGAGCTCTGTTTGCTGCCACTAACACACTAGAAGTCCTATGGGTGCTGCTGAGAAGAAAATATAGGAGCTCTGTGTGATGCCACTAACACACTAGAAGTCCTATGGGTGCTGCTGAGAAGAAAATATAGGGGCTCTGTTTGCTGCCACTAACACACTAGAAGTCCTATGGGTGCTGCTGAGAAGAAAATATAGGAGCTCTGTTTGCTGCCACTAACACACTAGAAGTCCTATGGGTGCTGCTGAGAAGAAAATATAGGAGCTCTGTGTGATGCCACTAACACACTAGAAGTCCTATGGGTGCTGCTGAGATGAAAATATAGGAACTCTGTGTGATGCCACTAACACATTAGAAGTCCTATGGGTGCTGCTGAGAAGAAAATATAGGAGCTCTGTTTGCTGCCACTAACACACTAGAAGTCCTATGGGTGCTGCTGAGAAGAAAATATAGGAGCTCTGTTTGCTGCCACTAACACACTAGAAGTCCTATGGGTGCTGCTGAGAAGAAAATATAGGAGCTCTGTGTGATGCCACTAACACACTAGAAGTCCTATGGGTGCTGCTGAGAAGAAAATATAGGAGCTCTGTGTGATGCCACTAACACACTAGAAGTCCTATGGGTGCTGCTGAGAAGAAAATATAGGAGCTCTGTTTGCTGCCACTAACACACTAGAAGTCCTATGGGTGCTGCTGAGAAGAAAATATAGGAGCTCTGTGTGATGCCACTAACACACTAGAAGTCCTATGGGTGCTGCTGAGAAGAAAATATAGGAGCTCTGTTTGCTGCCACTAACACACTAGAAGTCCTATGGGTGCTGCTGAGAAGAAAATATAGGAGCTCTGTTTGCTGCCACTAACACACTAGAAGTCCTATGGGTGCTGCTGAGAAGAAAATATAGGAGCTCTGTGTGATGCCACTAACACACTAGAAGTCCTATGGGTGCTGCTGAGAAGAAAATATAGGAGCTCTGTTTGCTGCCACTAACACACTAGAAGTCCTATGGGTGCTGCTGAGAAGAAAATATAGGAGCTCTGTTTGCTGCCACTAACACACTAGAAGTCCTATGGGTGCTGCTGAGAAGAAAATATAGGAGCTCTGTTTGCTGCCACTAACACACTAGAAGTCCTATGGGTGCTGCTGAGAAGAAAATATAGGAGCTCTGTGTGATGCCACTAACACACTAGAAGTCCTATGGGTGCTGCTGAGAAGAAAATATAGGGGCTCTGTTTGCTGCCACTAACACACTAGAAGTCCTATGGGTGCTGCTGAGAAGAAAATATAGGAGCTCTGTTTGCTGCCACTAACACACTAGAAGTCCTATGGGTGCTGCTGAGAAGAAAATATAGGAGCTCTGTGTGATGCCACTAACACACTAGAAGTCCTATGGGTGCTGCTGAGATGAAAATATAGGAACTCTGTGTGATGCCACTAACACATTAGAAGTCCTATGGGTGCTGCTGAGAAGAAAATATAGGAGCTCTGTTTGCTGCCACTAACACACTAGAAGTCCTATGGGTGCTGCTGAGAAGAAAATATAGGAGCTCTGTGTGATGCCACTAACACACTAGAAGTCCTATGGGTGCTGCTGAGAAGAAAATATAGGAGCTCTGTTTGCTGCCACTAACACACTAGAAGTCCTATGGGTGCTGCTGAGAAGAAAATATAGGAGCTCTGTGTGATGCCACTAACACACTAGAAGTCCTATGGGTGCTGCTGAGAAGAAAATATAGGAGCTCTGTTTGCTGCCACTAACACACTAGAAGTCCTATGGGTGCTGTTGGGGTGCAATGCTGTGCTAACAGCACTGCGGTTGGTACTACTGCAATACTGTACTAACAGTAAGCACGCACCAGACTAATCCCCAGCAGCAGCTAATAACACACTAACGTGCAGCAATGAACGATCAATGACTTAGGTAGCAATGGTTTAGCAAAGAAATAGCCAATGGTTTAGCAAAGAAGAGCAAATCTTTCAGTATCAAGCAAAGACAGAATCAGCAGACTAATCTCTCCTAAAGCCGGAACTCATGTGACCGGGGCCGATGGCGTGGCGGCCTTTTAAATGGTGGGGCGTGTACTAAAGCCCCTGAGCTGTAATTGGCTACAGGCGTCCTGCCTGTAGCCAATTATTGCTCTCCGAGTTTCGGGCGCTGTGATTGGCCAAGCATGCGGGGTCACAGTGCATGCTTGGCCAATCATCAGCCAGCAATGCACTGCGCCGGCCGCGCCGGCCGCAATGCATTGCGGGGCCGCTCGCATCACACGAATGTGATGCGAACGGCCCAAATAGTTCTGGGCTCGACGAGCGAGCGAACGCCCGATGCTCGATTCGAACATGGGTTCGAATCGAGCACCGGGCCCATCCCTAACCAGTACGTTGCTGGTCCTTGTTGGACATGTATTGTAATCTTTTTTTTCATGCAGCCTGTTGGCTGAACGAAAAAAAGAGATTGATCGGTGGGTATGCCCACCATTAGAATACCTCCCTTCATCCATCCACTTCTAATGATGGGCATACATGCACCTATTATATATGTCGAAGCATGGGGGCATCCTCCCGCAAAAAAGTTATGCCGCGTACACACGGTCGGACTTTTCCACAGGCAAGCCTCCTTTGGAATTTCGACCGTACAGTATGTACGCGGCATTAGGAGCAAAATCGCACCTCCGCCCCTGCTGCCCACATGCTTCGGCAAAAATGCTCTTTTTTTTAACTGTGGTGATGAAATCACCTCCTACAGCGTTGGAGTCACGGCTTTATGTATCGTGGGAGCAAACGCTGTTGCTGTCAAGATAAATAAATCCGCGCTGCAGCTGAATGGCATACCTGCTAAGCAAATGATGGTTAACATTAAAACAAAGTAACATTACAGTATAACAGTAAGACCTTACCATACCATACCTGCAAAGCAAATACCAAAAAAAAAACCTAGTAAAAAATAAAACATTTTTTAACGCAACCTGTGCCTAAAATATATATGCCGAAGCATGGGGGCATCCTCTCGCAAAAAAGTTATGCCGCGTACACACGGTCGGACTTTTCCAGAGGCAAGCCTCCATCGGAATTTCGACCGTATGTACGCGGCATTAGGAGCAAAATTGCTCCTCCGCCCCTGCTGCCCCCATGCTTCGGCATATATGCTCTTTTTTTAACTGTGGTGGTGAAATCACCTCCTACAGCACTGGAGTCACGGCTTTATGTATCGTGGGAGCAAACGCTGTTGCTGTCAAGGTAAATAAATCCGCACTGCAGCTGAATGGTGCACCTGAAAACAAAAAGTTACATACCTGAAAAGCAAGCATGATAAAACATTGCAGAATAGAATACAGTAAAAAAGAGCAGAACAATAGAGAGAAAATAGAGAGAGAGAGATAGAGAGAGAGAGAGAGAACAATAAAACGACAACTATTTTTGTTTTTTTTATTTTATATTTTTTTTGTGTTTTTTTTTTTTTCGTTTTTTTTTGTAACTTTAACAACTGTAACGGTTCGGGTCTCTCAAAATACAATGGCATCTTGGGAGACCCTGTGTAAGTGTGTCCTAGTCTGTGAAATGCTGTACCCTACGCTAAAACTTTACTTTTGTGTGGAAGCGTTCAAAACATTTACCAATGTACAGACCAGGATTGTCAGGACAGAGTGGACAAAAATAACGGGTGTCACGCCTAAATCCACGCTTTCTACAGACACGACATCTTTTTTGGGGGGCTCGTTGGGTAGGGGTACTCTCGAGGACATAAGGAAAATGCCTCTCATGCAGCCGGCTTACTGCATTTGGTTGGGGATGGTGAGGTGCAGAACCGCCTGGATACAGGAGGTCTGTGACTATCTCATCCTGGAATTTGAGGAAGGATAAAGTCCCGCCTGAAGCTCTGTATAGCACATGAGCGTTCAGCAAAGCCAATTGAAATAAGGATAGAGACACTTTTTTGTACCAGCGTCTCGCCTTATGTGCAATGTGATACGGCGCCAACAACTGGTCGTTGAGGTCCACCCCTCCCATATTTTGGTTATATTCGTGGACACAGAGGGGTTTCTCCACAACACCAGTCACCGTACGAATTTGGACTGTCGTGTCTGCGTGAAGGGAGGTAAGAAGGAAAACATTCTTATTATCCCTCCACTTCACAGCGAGCAAATTATTACACTTCAAGCAGGCTCTCTCCCCAAGCCTAAGATGGGAATCTACAAGCCCCTGGGGAAAGCTCCGGCGATTAGGTCGCACGGTGCCACATGCTCCAATCTGATGATCAAACAAGTGACTAAACAGTGCCACGCTCGTGTAATAATTGTCCACATACAAGTGGTACCCCTTTCCGAATAAGGGTGACACCAAGTTCCACCCTATCTTGCCAGCGCTCCCTATGTAATCTGGGCAGTTCTCCGGCTCTACCTGACTATCTTTTCCCTCATAAACCGTAAACCTCCATACATAGCCTGTTGCCCTGTCACAGAACTTATAGAGCTTGACCCCGTATCTGGCAAGCTTCCTCGGAAGGTACTGTTTGAAAGACAAGCGGCCAGAAAATTTAATCAGGGACTCATCAATGCAGACAACTTGATCGGGAGTAAACAAAGCTGCAAAACGTTTGTTGAAGTGGTTTATGAGGGGCCGAATTTTGTAGAGCCGATCAAATTCAGGGTCTCCACGTGGACAACAAAGTTCATTGTCATTGAAGTGCATGAACCGCAAGATATGCTTGTATCGTTTCCTGGACAGGGAGGCAGAGAACACGGGGATATGGTCAATTGGGCGCGTGGACCAATAGGCGCGCAATGACGGGAATTTATGTGTGCCCATGTTGAGGGAAAGGCCCAGAAAGGTTTTAAATTCGGAAACCGTAATTGGTTGCCAATCGCTGGCAATGGAAGGCAACTGGGGATCAGCGGCGATTAATTGACCATCATATAAATGACTCTGGTCCACAATAGATCTATAGAGATCTTCCGTGATAAACAGCAAAAATAAATCAAGTGGCATAAAATCAGCTGTTTCCATCTGAATACTGGGTTGGCCACTGAATGGGGGAAGTACGGGTTCTGCAGAAGTGTTGGGCACCCAATCAGGATAGGCGAATTCTGCAGGAAGGGCACTATGGGCACGACGGGCCTGCCTTTGTCTTCTTCTTGGTGGCAGCGGGACACTATTTGTGCTTGCCACCTCGCCAGCTTGAACTGCATTTATGGGACTCGCCACGTCACCACGTGATACTGCAGTGCTGGATGTACGTCCAGGCTGTACTAGGCCGCTGGTGCTTGCCAGTTCACCAGAAGGAATAGCGGCGCTAGTGCTACTCTGCTCCATAATACGAAAGCCCTGCGGTTCTTGCTCCTCAACAACATCAGAAGATCAGGGTCGGGTACGCCTGACTTTAGCAGGGACCTCATCATCTTCGTCATCAGTGCTATCTGACATGGAGCCGCTGTCTTCTACGGGGATGTATTCTGAGCCTGAATCTGACAGATACGTGACCTCCTCTTCACTATCTGTCATGCTCAGAATCTCGTAGGCCTCTTTACTAGTGTACCTTTGATTTGCCATTTTGGGCTCTAAATTTAGTGGTACACTAGTAAGATTCACAGGTAAAAAAGCACCTGACGGTCAGCAAATGTATCAAACGCTACCAAAAACTGTTAGCGATCGCAGGGATCAGGCCTGTCTCTGCGAACGCTGCAGTTATGTGTGTTGTGTTTGGTAAGTGACAGTGATCGATCGATACTGCACTTGGGTGGGCTGGCTGGGCTGGGCTGGGCGGAGGGGCTAAACACAGGTGCTAGTAGGTATCTGGGCTGATCCCGCTAACACTGCGTTTTTGGGAACCCTAAACCGCTGGGGACGCTAGTATAGATCTGATCAGATACTATACCACTAAGGGAGGTGTATGTTTTGCGTGTGGGTGTTAGCGTTACTGGCACTAACCTGTTGCTGCCTGGGGCAACGTAGACCCTCTCTGACGCTAAAACCTAATTGATACCATGTCACAGAAATTTCGAACCGACTCTCGTTACAAGTTAAGATTTTTTATTGCATATGCAGAGAAAATGGTTAAAGTATATTTGCGGCTTCAGAGATCCATTTTCTGCCTGTCATAGATTTACATTCTGCTTTTATAACCCTTAAACCTTCCCCTTTCCTGCTCGTAACGTCCTGATCATGTGCATAATTTCAACCTTTATTCTGACGTTTTAGCAGGAAAGAGGGAAATATCCTTTATCAGCCTACACCTTATGACAGGATATTTCATACAATGGACACATAAATTATCTCATACAATGGACACATAAATTATTTCATGGTTCACAGCCCATGTTTGGCAGATGTAAGCAAAATACAGTTTTACTATAAGTCAGCACATCTTTTGCACAAATAGAATATGGTCATATGACTTATTCCAGTAATTAGGACTATTAGAGCTATTCAGTATATTTATGTATAATAGAGTTATATAAAACAAACATTTTAACTTTAGAAGATTAATATGCATCTTGATAGTTGACATATAAAGTATAATTTTAAATTTATCTAACATTCCCTCCTTATTATACTTATAATGTCAATACTTCAAATATCCAGGTTCTTTATTTTACCAGGTATTATCATTTAGACAAATAGGTCTTTTGAAAGGACTCTAAGTTCATCTTCATCATTTACCGGGTATAGTTCAGTGTTGTTCTGGAAAAACATAGTCTTTGTTAGTGATGTGTCAATCAGTCTTTGAAGAATTCCTCTAATACAAGGAATGCAGCAACATCCACACAGCGTAAGGACCGTGGCTGCCATGACAACAGAGATGAGCAAACCTTTTGCAAGATCACCCCATTTACCAAACCATTTTTCAAAGAGTCCTGTTAAGGGGTTCTCTACACCAGAGTTCTCAGTTAGTTCCCGGGATAACATTTGTAGGCCTTGCAAAGCCTTGGTGATACTTCCATCAGGTGCCATATTATTTGGAATAAAAGTGCAGCAGAAGGTGCCGAACATTTCGCATACCCCGCCCCTTTCTGCTAGCAACATATCCAATGCTATACGGTTCTGCCACGCTGTCAAAGAGGTGGCGTCCAATTGTGCTGCTATACCTTTGATAGCATCTCTGGTGTAATTCACAAACCTCTGCTGGTTGTAGTAAATGTAGTTTATCCAGTCGACATTCTTATTGGGCTGTACCCATAGGAAGAGTGAGGTGAGTCCTGCTGTTACTTGATTCTGTGCTTTAAATTCATCCGGAACTCCTCGTGGAACACCTATTGAGTCTATATAAACCCGGTTGTCAAAGGATCCTTGGGGTGTTTCTCGCTTAAACCGTTTAAAATAGTGTTTACCTGGTAGTTTCATCAATTTGTTAGTCATAGGAACAATATAAAAGGGAAGCAACAGGCGGGTAAGGGCACAACTACCCTCCCATCTAGGTGGCAGTCTGGGTCTTAGTTTCATGTCCCCACACAGCCACCAAACATCAGCCAGTTGCCGTTTCTGTTCCTGAAACCATTTTAGTTGGTACTTAATGTCTGTAGTTGATGTTGTGGTCGCACAGTATTCAGGAGATAGAGTGCCAACCTTTGAACCATCCTTGTCTATGTTAGAGAAACAAGAAAAAATTCCTGGTAATGCTTGTACTGAAGGGGGTATACTTCGCATTTTAGTTTTAGGGTATCTCTTTTTCTCATTTGCACATTCAGACCCAGTAATATTTTCTGAAAACAGTCTTATTATGCAAGCTAAATCTGTTTCCTCTTCAGGGAGAGGAATGGTAGCTAGTTGTGGTCTTGGGTTTGCACAAGAAATACAATCACTTAACCCCTTAGATTGAGTTGTGTATCTGACCCATTCTATCCACTCATTTTTGTCTCCAAATCCTGTTTCTATACTTAATTGTTCCTTGTAGGTAAAATCTGTTTTAAACAAGGAGGGATTAAGTTGAAACTGAGTGGGCTCTGGGACTGGGGTGTTCTGACCAGGGATTACAACCTTAATAGTAATTCTTCCTAGTAGATCACTCAGGCTGGGCCTATATACTCCTAGACCATAAACTCCAGCATCTGATACCTGCGGGTTTTTTATTGTCAAGGAGATGGGATTACATTTATTAGGTGTAAGCCAATCACGGGACTGGCAATCACCAGTCCACCCTCTTCGACTGTATATAGATATACGTTCTACCTGATCCTTCCTTTGTTTAGGGATCACGGCAGAACTAGCAAGCCAACCATTATCATCTGTTGACTACCACACATCAGCCCACACACTGCATTCTGGAGTAGAACATAAGTATTTGCCCGTAAAAACATATCTTTGATACCCAATGTCTATGACTTGACTTAGATCAAATTGTATTGTGGTGGTCTTACCCTGTATAACATTTATGGTGACACCATCTGGCCCCTTCATTATCTGTCTTTCCCCTCTATGACCCATTATGTTCAGTATTGGAATGAGGTCAAAAAGCATATAAATCCCCACAACTATGCCCCCTACTATCAATGTGGTCAAAAGGATTCTCCCTGTCCATGTTTTAGTAAAATACCCTGGTTCAAACATTAGTCTCTCTCTGGGTCTTCCCTCCACCCCTATGAGTCCATAATGTACGATTCCCTTCTCCTGTGGTGTGGCAGTTATTCAGATTTTTTATTTAAATGATGTGCCTTCTTGCAGTGGGTGAGGTGTATACAAGGTATTCGCTCCACAATTTTCACTGCGGTGGGTGTAGACAACAGTACTTGATAGGGTCCTTCCCACCTGGGGTCAGACCAAGTCTTTCTCTTTATTATTTTTATCCAGACCCAATCTCCAGGTTGTACAAGATCTTCTTGTTCTGTTTTAGTCTCTTGACCTGTAAGAGAATTTGGGCATAGGAGTTCTTTAGTTGTTAGCAACTTTCTCATATAATTTGCCAGTTCATAGTCCATTTCCTCATCATCTCGAGCGAATGCTCTGAGTTGTGGAATATAATAAGGTTTACCATACAACATTTCATACGGTGTTAGGCCCTTAGCAGTAGGGGTAATTCTTGTACTTAACAATGCCATTGGCAAACACTGAACCCAGTTTTTTCCTGTTTCCTCCATCAATTTTCTTAGTTTACTCTTTAAGGTACCATTATGTCTTTCCACTGTGCCTGCAGATTGTGGGTGGTAGACACAGTGGTTTTTCAGGTCAATATTATACCATTTACCAATCTGTTGTATTGTTCGGTTCACAAAATGGGAGCCATTGTCACTGTAAATTACCGAGGGGATCCCTTGTCGTGGAATCACCTCTTTGATTAGTACTTTGGCTACTGACTGCCCATCCGGGTGTGTCATAGGAAAAGCTTCCACCCACTTTGTAAACATATCAACAATAACCAGACAGTACTTTTTATTCTCACATTTGTTCAATTCAATAAAATCCATGCATATTGTGTGAAAGGGATAAGGGGGTTGTGGGAAATGACCTCGTAAGGGTCGTAGGGCACCTTGTGCATGGTATCTGTTACAAATCGGACATGTGAGACAAAAATTCTTTGAGTAGTTCGTAAATCCATATGTTGTGAATACCTTGTTGATCACCTGTACCATCCCTCCTTTTGAGGTATGGGCTTGCCCATGGCTCAATAATGCAGCATACCTAAATAATGATGTAGGTAAGATGGGTTTACCGTCTGTACTTGTATATACATCATTGACCAGTGTTGCCCCTTTTGATAACCACTTTTGTTTTTCACCTTCCGGTGATGCCTTCTGCATTTCTGATAACCATGTTTCATCAATAGCTTTCCGTACCTCACCATTTACTTGGAGATTTGTATAACATATGTACGTTATTTGCTGTCCTTCAGCAGCTGCTTTTGCTGTCTTGTCTGCTAGTGCATTCCCTAGGGTAATTGGATCTGTTCCCTTTCTATGTGCTGCACATTTACAAATAGCCAATTGTGCTGGTTTTTGTACATTTTCTAGAAGGGCAAGAATGAGATCTCTATGTGTGATCGGTTTACCTGTGGACGTAATCATACCCCTATTTTTCCATTGCTGGGCAAATATGTGTATAGTGGAGAAAGCGTATTGGCTGTCAGTATAAATATTTATTTTTTTCCCTTCACCTAGACTGCAAGCCCTAGACAGGGCTATAATTTCAGCTTGTTGTGCAGAATAGGAATTGGGAAGGGATCTGGCTTCAATGACCTGGTCATGTGTCACTATAGCATAAGCTGTTTGATTTATCCCTTTATCATTTTTTCTACACGACCCATCAACAAAGAAGGTAATGTCAGCATCTAGAAAGGGAACATCAGTGAGATCCTTTCTAGGGAGTACCCGTTCATCAATTTGAGCTATACAATCATGTGGATCCCCGTCACCAGGTGTTGGCATTAGTGTAGCGGGATTCAATGTAGTGCACCTCTCAATTGTAAGGTGTGGCTGTCCCAGAACTGTAGTCATGCATGATAAATGTCTGGCTGGAGATAAATAGGAGATCTTGTCTTGTAGTAAGATCACTGAGATGGCATGTGGGACCTTAAGTACCAGGGGATGGAACAATACTATCAATGCAGAGGACCGTATGGCCAATGAGGCTGCTACTACAGCTTGTACACAGTGGGGCAAACTCCGTGCCACTGGATCTAATTTAGTTGAGTAAAATGCAATTGGTTTGTGTTTGTCCCCATAAACCTGAGTGAGAACAGAAGTCATGTACCCCTCTTTACAGTCTACAGTCTGATAAAATATTTTACTGTAATTGGGTAAGCTGAGCACAGAGGAACCCACAATGAGGTGCTTCACTTTTGTAAATGCATCCTCTGCTTGTACATTCAACTGGATGCAATCTTTCGCAGACATTTGTGTACCATAGATGAGATCAGAAAGAGGCGCCACCTCCGTAGCATAATTAGCTATCCATGCGCTACAAAAATTTGCCATACCAAGAAATTACATCATTTATTTTTTGGTGCGTGGTTTGGGGACTTGAAGGATGGCCTCTTTTCAGATCTCATCCAGATGTCTGCCTTCTTGAGACAAAATATAACCCAAGTATGTCACCTTTCTTTTTCGTACATCACGGGACACAGAGCGACATAGTCATTACTAATGGGTTATATAGTTACCGTCAGGTGCTGGCACTGGCAACTTCCAAAACCGGAAGTACCCTCCCCTATATAAGCCCCTCCCATCCGGGAGCACCTCAGTTTTTTGCCAGTGTCTAAGGTGTTGGCCAAGAAGAAACATGTGTTTTTCACTGAGCTTGCGTACAGGTTCTTTTGGGCCTCAGTAAGCTATTCCGGATCCGACCAAAAAAGCTTCATAGCTAAACGGTCGGTACCCGGGCCTTGCAGAGAAGAGCAAGGTTCTGCCTGTAATGCTTCTCTTAGGAGAGCTGGACCCTGGGATCCAGAGCTCTGGTCATACCCACGACCAAGATGTTTTCTGTGCAGGGTGCTATACAGGTCCAGGGGAGTGGAATCCTTGGGAACCCGGTCCCTGAAGGTTTGATTACAATGCCTGCCGTGATAGGTGAAGTTTGGGCTTTTGTGGACCAAACAAAGTCCTGCGGCGGGGAACAGGTAAGTGGGGGCCCCCAGGAACTTGGTTCTATTGGGGGACCCCCAAGCCTAATTTGTCTTTCTGTCTGTTACCTAATGGTATTCCCGCTAATATCTGTGCATGCCTGTAACTACTAAAAAAATGTAATAATTTTTAATAGTGGTCAAGAAAAAAAAAAAAAAAAGAATGTTTTTTTATATATGTTTAGTATATTAAACTGCGGTGCCTGTGTTTGTCCACTAGAGGCCGCTGTGGAATGTTTTTCTTGTCATATGGACTAGTTTCTTCTCAGAGAGCAAAGTCCAGGCAGCTGGTGAGTTCTCCTACAGGAAACTGTTTCCTCTGCCATGTTGCAGTGTTCGTCTATCCCCCGGCCTGCGGCAAAAGGGGCCCTGGCTCCTGTCCCTGGTTTCCATGTTTGAAAATTAGCGCCGAGGCGCACGTGGCCGCGCGCGTGCGCGTGCACGCGCCTCTATATATAGAGGTGGCCGGAAAAAGGGGCGGGGCCTGGGGGATGACGCTCTGTGCGCGCCGCAGCGCTTCTGCGCATGTGCGGGCGTCCCAGCAGGTTTTAAAAAGCCACATTATTGCAGTAAGCTGGCTATGAAGTACAGAGACAGAGCTGACAACATTTAAAGGCATACAGCAAGCGGTTGATACAGGCATCCCCTAGAAAGGCACATTAGTAGACACCAACTGTTTATTATAGCAGCATTTATGCTAGACTATTATCAGTAACTGGTGTATTTTCGGCTGGAATACCTCAGCTTTGTGGCTTAGGAATATGCCGTCTAAAAACTCCGGGACTAGAAATTCCAGGAGGAATAGGGGGTCTCCATCGGGCTCTGAGGATCTTGGGCATGCTTTGGCTGCACCAGTCTCCCCTGAAGAATCAGAGGTTAGTGACCGTAGGGCACCCCCAGGAGTACCTGGTACTGTGGCTGTCCCCAGTTCACCTGCTCCTGTGTATGTAACAGAGGAGGTTTTTTCCTCAGCTCTGGGAGGGCTGGAAGAGAGATTGTCAGCACTAATTGCTGCTTCCCTGTCACAGGAGAAAAGTGCTCGATCTCCGTCTCCTCCCTCAGAGTGCCTGTTAACAGAGCAACAGTCCCATACAGAGGTCGACCTACCTGAGGGGGATCAGGATGAGGTTGATTCAGTTGTAGAGGAATCAACAGTGGAGGAGCCGTTCTCAGCATCACATGCTGAGAGGTTATGGGTTCAGTCCCTGACTAATATGGTCCGATCAGCATTTAAAATGCCACTTGCGGAGCCATCCTCCTCTTCTGTCTCCTCGTTGGGGTCGCTAAAAGCTCCCCAGACTGTTTGTTCTTTCCCGATCCATCCTTTATTGGAGGGGCTCATTTACCAGGATTGGGAGCATCCTGACAAAATATTTACTCCCCCCAAGAGATTTCCGGTGGTCTATCCTATGGAGGATAAGTTCGTCAGAAAATGGAAGGTCCCTACAGTGGACGCAGCCATCTCTTGTGTGAATAAATCACTGACATGTCCGGTGGAAAATTGTCCAAATGTTCAAGGACCCAATAGATAAAAAATTGGAGTCCTTATTGAAATCTGCTTTTTCTACAGCAGGATTGGTGACACAACCAGCAGTGGCAGCTATAGGGGTCTGCCAAGCAGTGAAGGATCAGTTGAAACAGGTCTTAAGGGACGTGCCAGATCAGCAGGCGCTTGCTCTAGCTGATCTACCTAGAGCCTTATGCTTTGCGGTGGACGCTATAAAGGATTCAATCCATCAGGCCTCCCGCCTTACGCTGTCTGTAGTACATATGCGCAGGCTTCTATGGCTCAAAAACTGGTCTGCTGAAGCTCCCTGTAAAAAATTGCTGGTCAGCTTCCCATTTCATGGGGAGCGTTTATTCGGGGAAGACCTGGACAAGTATATCCAGAGAATTTCCAGCGGTAAAAGTACACTCTTGCCGGTCAAAAATAGAGTTAGAGGTCCCTCTTTTAAGAGGCCGGCTTCTCCAGTCCCTAGGACATCGGCTGTGAAACAGTTCCGACGGCCTCCCCGGTCAAATCCCGGAGGTAAAAATCAGGGACAGTTGCAGGGTAACAAGAAGCCCTGGAGCAGGAGAGGTACAAAACCTCCCCCAAAGTCAAATGCATGAAGGGTTGCCCCCACCCAATCGGGTGGGGGGAAGACTTCAGTTGTTCACAGAAACCTGGCGGGACACGATCCGAGACAGATGGGTGCTCTCCGCAGTAAATCTGGGATACAAATTGGAGTTAAAAAACTCCCCTCCTTCCCGCTTTATAAGGTCGAACGTGCCAAGGGATCCCCAGAAGAGAGGATCCCTCCTGTTGGCACTGGAACAATTATTGCTTCAAGCAGTAATTATAGAGGTCCCCCTGGAAGAATGGGGGTTCGGGTTTTACTCAAACCTCTTTACAGTTCCGAAGCCAAACGGGGACGTGAGGCCCATATTAAATCTAAAAGGGCTAAACAAATTCCTGCATATCAGGACTTTCCGGATGGAGTCGATCCGATCGGTAGCCACTGCCCTACAAGGGGAGGAATGGTTAGCCTCGATCGACATCAAAGATGCGTATTTGCACATCCCCATCTTTCCAGCCCACCAAAAATTTCTACGCTTTGCGATAGAAGGGCGCCATTTTCAGTTCAGAGCCTTACCCTTCGGTCTGGCCACAGCACCAAGAGTGTTCACAAAAATTCTGGCCCCATTATTGGCCAATCTAAGAACACGAGGTGTAACGATAATGGCATATCTAGACGACTTGTTGCTGATAGACCACTCAGTGGAAAAACTAGAAGTGGTTGTTCACGAGACAATCAAGTATCTGGAATATCACGGTTGGATTATCAACCGAGACAAGTCAGCCCTAGAACCAGTCAAAAGTCTGGAATACTTGGGGCTAAGGCTGGATTCAGACCAGAGAAAAATTTTCTTGCCTCAAGAAAAGGGGTCGTCTTTGAGAGATTTGATCCACTTAGTGGGTTCAAAAAGACAGCCATCCATACGCCTGTGCATGAGGCTGCTGGGAAAAATGGTGGCATCATTCGAAGCAGTACCCTACGGTCAATTCCATTCAAGGAAGTTGCAAAGGGCCATACTGTCAGCCTGGAACAAAAAAGTTCAGGCTCTGGACGTACCAATGTCCTTGTCCCCTTCCGTTCGCAGAAGCCTCCGTTGGTGGTTGGTTCCCCGGAATCTGGAAAGAGGGAAATCCTTCAGTCCGATTTCCTGGAAGGTGGTCACTACAGATGCCAGCCTTTTAGGCTGGGGAGCAATACTGGAGCAATGGTCTCTCCAGGGCAGATGGTCGGATGCGGAAAAGGCCCTGCCCATCAATCTCTTAGAGATACGAGCAGCCCGGTATGCCCTAGTAGCATGGACATCCAAACTCCAAGGGTCCCCTGTCAGAGTTCAGTCAGACAATGCCACAGCAGTGGCATATATCAATCGTCAGGGGGGCACCAGGAGTCGTGCAGCCCAAAGGGAAGTAAATTACATCCTGAGA
The DNA here is from genome assembly GCA_029206835.1 of Rana muscosa. Lineage (NCBI taxonomy): Eukaryota > Metazoa > Chordata > Amphibia > Anura > Ranidae > Rana > Rana muscosa. The sequence continues at coordinate 484,140,421 of CM055116.1, forward strand.
TGGGCAGAAAGATATGTCCCAGCCATATCTGCGGTATTCATTCCAGGGGTGGAGAACTGGAAGGCGGACTTTCTAAGTCGCCAACAATTATGCCCAGGGGAATGGTCCCTTCATCCCGAGGTTTTCCGGACAATATGTCAGCGGTGGGGAACACCGGATGTAGATCTGCTAGCATCCAGGTTCAACACGAAAGTGGACAGGTTTGTCTCTTGGACAAGGGATCCCCTAGCGTGCGGCTCGGATGCCCTAGTGTTCCCTTGGGATCAGTTCAAGCTGATATATGCATTCCCACCGCCACAATTGTTACCTCGATTACTCCGCAGAATCAGGGTAGAAAAGAAACCAGTGATTCTGGTGGCTCCAGCGTGGCCCCGAAGAGCATGGTACGCGGAGATCGTAAAAATGTCTGTGGGGAGTCCTTGGACCCTCCCACATCGTCCGGACCTGCTTTCGCAGGGACCGATATACCACCCTTCCTTACCAGCCCTAGGTTTGACAGCCTGGCTATTGAAGCCCACATTCTAAAAAAGAGAGGGCTCTCTAATGCTGTGGTGTCTACCATGATCAATGCCAGGAAACCGGTATCCAGGCAGATCTACTATAGAATCTGGAAGGCGTACATCGCCTGGTGTGAAGCCAAGAAATGGCATCCACGTAAATACGTAATAGGTAGAATTCTGGACTTCCTACAATGGGCTGTAGATAGGAAGCTTGCCTTGAGTACTATCAAAGGTCAGATTTCGGCCTTGTCAATATTTTTTCAAAGGCCCTTGGCTTCGCATTCACTAGTCAAAGCCTTTATACAAGGAGTGATGCGTATTAGTCCTCCGGTTAGTATTCCCATATGTCCATGGGATCTAAACTTGGTTCTGTCGGTTCTACAGAAACAACCATTTGAACCATTACAGCATATTTCCTTGGTGCTTCTCACCAGGAAATTGATTTTTCTAGTAGCCATTTGTTCGGCTAAAAGAGTATCGGAATTAGCAGCTATGTCCTGTAAGGAGCCATATCTGGTTATCCATAAGGACAGAGTAGTGTTACGTCCTCATCCAGCCTTTCTTCCTAAGGTGGTATCGAGGTTTCATTTGAACCAAGATGTGGTTCTTCCTTCTTTTTTCCCCAAACCTACTTCGGTAGAGGAAAAGTTATTGCATTCTTTGGATGTAGTAAGAGCAGTTAAAGCTTATCTAAAAGCCACTGCTCAGATTCGCAGAACGGATACTTTGTTTATACTGCCGGAAGGCCCCAGAAAGGGTCAGGCAGCGTCAAAATCTACTTTAGCCAAGTGGATTCGACAGGTCATTATGCAAGCTTATGGCTTGAGAAGGAGACCGCCTCCGTTCGAAGTTAGAGCGCACTCCACGAGAGCAGTTGGAACTTCATGGGCAGTGCATCACCAGGCCTCCCTGGCTCAAATCTGTAAGGCCGCAACATGGTCTTCAGTACACACGTTTACTAGGTTCTACCAGGTGGACGTTAGAAGTCAGGAGGATGTCGCCTTTGGGCGCAGTGTGTTGCAGGCCGCAAAAGATCCTCATGTCTGATAGCGCTCAGCTTATATATGGTGTATCCCCCCCCTCATTTGGCATTGCTTTAGGACATCCCATTAGTAATGACTATGTCGCTCTGTGTCCCGTGATGTACGAAAAAGAAAATAGGATTTTTATAACAGCTTACCTGTAAAATCCTTTTCTTGGAGTACATCACGGGACACAGAGCTCCCGCCCCTCTTTGGGGACACTTATTGCTTTGCTACAAAACTGAGGTGCTCCCGGATGGGAGGGGCTTATATAGGGGAGGGTACTTCCGGTTTTGGAAGTTGCCAGTGCCAGCACCTGACGGTAACTATATAACCCATTAGTAATGACTATGTCGCTCTGTGTCCCGTGATGTACTCCAAGAAAAGGATTTTACAGGTAAGCTGTTATAAAAATCCTATTTTTCTTTCCATAGTTGTAGTTTATGCTTGCTGACCTTGTGACCTTGTTCTGCAAGGAAATGCATCAAAGCCAAGGTGTCAAGTTTGCATTGTTGCCCCGAAGGAGCTGCTACCAAAATGTCATCCACATACAAGAGAATTTGACTCCCACAGGGAGGTATAAACCGAGACAAATTATTGGACATTTCTTGTGAGAAAATAGTTGGACTTTCACAATATCCCTGGGGTAACCTAGTGTATGTGTATTTTTTCTTTTTATGTGTAAAAGCGAACCAGAACTGACTGTCTTTGTGTAAGGCAATAGAAAAGAAAGCGTTACTGATATCAATGACAGAAAATACCTTGTTATCTGGGTGAAGGTCGTTCAGAAGTACATGCGGGTCTGGGACCACCGGGGCCCTCGGTAATACGGCCCTATTGACCGCCTGTAAATCCTGTACAAGTCTCCACCCATCTTCCCCTCCCTTCTGCTTCCTGACTGGGAACAGGGGCGTGTTACATGGTGAATCCGGACATTCAATGATGACACCATTTTTTAGTAATTCCATTATCAAGTGGTCTGCTCCCTCTTCGGCATCTTTCCTTAGTGGATATTGTTTTTGATGAGGCCTCATTGTACTTTTAGGGGTTATTTGGACCTCACTGGCTGTTTTAATTAGTCCAACGTCTGTTTTTCCTTTTGACCACAAGAAATCGGGGACGTCTTTTAAGGCATCCTCTTCTTCTTGGGTCAAAAGTGTCAGTCACTGTCTTTTGTCACAAACTTCAATCATGTGGATTCTGGGTGTACATTCAACAAACCATGCTAATCTGCACCTCCGAATCCCTTTGGATTCTAGTTCCTCATCTGTTAGTAGAACTCAGTCTGTGATAAGTTCTCCCAGCTCATACCATGATACCCCAGGGTTCCGGGTGACTGAAACATGAGGTACAGTATCCTGCCTGTATATTTGCAGAATTGGTTGTGGTAGGAGACAAGTAGCCACACTATTTCCTTCCTTATCACAGTACAGGTATCTTAAGAGCACTTCAGTGTTAGTGAGACTCATTAACTGTTTCTCATAAGACTTATCAGGCCCTGAGGTCTTTTTGTAGTACATAGTGCAATAGAGGTTCGTCTGGACCTTGTACCCGCTCCTCACAGGCTCTTCTTCAACTAATTCTGTCAGGGTTTTGGGCATCTTTAACCCCTCAGTTTGCAAATCCAAGCTATACCAGTATCGGGGCTCATTATCCACGGCTGTGATTCGTTTTTCACACAGTCGATGGGCTTTGAGGCCCCCCTCCACTGGTATGACAGAAATATCGAGAGCATGCAACATGTCTCTACCCAACAAATTAACAGGACATTTAGTTGAAATTACAATTTTACACTGAGCCTTTTTACCTGTCTGTGGATCTTCCACAGTAAGGCCTTCAGACACGGCCTCCTGGTGCATTAACCCATTTGCAGACTTTACATATACTACACCTGTTTTCTTTACCCCTGGTGGCATATCCAGTGGGTGTATTAGGGTCCTGCAAGCCCCGGTGTCACAGAGAAATGTTACCCAACTACCCTTTACAATCAAATGTTATTTCTGGCTTGACTTCAGCATGCAAACAAGCTTCAACTTTACACACATCCAAGATCTCAGACTCTTTCTCCTCATTTCCCTCTGTATCTCTCTCTGTGGACATACCAACATTTTCTAGTCATGCTTCTTCCTCTCTGTTTGACTCACATGCTCTCGCTAAGTGACCTCTTTTACCACACAGGAAACACTCCCCCCTCTTCTTTTTCCCCTCATAATCCTGAATGCGGGGCCTTGTTCGAGTGTTCCCCAATCTTTTGTTCCGATTCTCAACAACATACACATCATTACTTTCACCCATCATAAACACCTTCCCTTTTTTTACTTTCTTTTTTGATTGGAAGTGCCTTTCAGCATGCCTTGCATACTCAATTAGCTCCTGAAGTCTGCAAATCCTATGGTTAATCATGTGTTTGGTAACAAAACTTGATATAGGGGCTATCAGCCCCTTCAGGACTGCATTCTTTAGCTGTTGCTCATATGGGCTATCGTTCACTTGGTCTGCTGGGATTTCTATCCCAGAGTGGTTATTGAAAATCTCCCTCATCCTAACAATGAAATTATCCACTGTTTCCTCTTCTCCTTGCATACACTGATTTATAATGGACCAGTCGGCCCGACGTACCCATCTATTTTCTATCCTTGCTATAAGAGCATTTCTCCTGACTTCGAGTGCTGCATCATCATGAGGCAACACCCTTCCCTGGTTGTTTAATCCACTCAAATCTCCCACTACATGATGCCAGTCAGGTCCCAGTACCTGTCGGATGACCTGCTCTATTTCCCTCCCATTGAGATGATAGCTAGCAATCATTCCCATGATACCATCCCTGAATTGAGCTATGTTAACTTTGGGATGTGGTATCCCTTCAATAGCTTTCTTAACATCCTCGGGGGTCCAGGGGCGATAGACCATCATAGTGTTGGGGGCTGGTACACCTCCTACATCTTGTCCTGCCCTAGGGTTGGGAACTTCAATTAATGGGAACTCTTCCTCCCCAAATTCTGTTTGTTCCCCAGCTGTGGGGGATATTAATTTATTGAGCAGGTGGCCGACGAGTTTTGTAACCGTTGCTGTAAGGGGGGTCCCTTGTGGACTTCTCTGGACAGCAAGGGTCATTTTGAGAAAGGGTTTTGCTGCAGCCGTAGGAGAAACGGTTGCATCTGGGGGTGACCCAGGTGACCACGAAGGGACAGCAAACAGTGGGGGGTCACATTGCATGGAAAAAGGGTTGTTTGCCGATAGTCGGGGGGTCAGTCGAGGTGGCCTATTGCATGCCTCTGTCCCGTATGGTGGTGGGGAATGTAAGTCTGCAATAGGGTATAGGGATTTGGGAGTGGGAGTTGTGGTTAAAGGGGGAGCGGCAACTGTCAGTGGGTTTGGGGTATCTTCTAAAGGGTGTGTGGGGGCTGTTGGGTGCATTTGATTTGTTGAGTTTTGTTCAGTCAATACTTGCTGAACTAAGCTTCGGAGGACGGTCATATTATTGTCCTCCTCTTTGTCTAAAAACATAGTTTTTTTATGGTTTTCTGAATTTAACCTACGATTAGCCTCCTCAAGCCATTTTTTTGCCTGGGGAAGACCTAATTTCTTCTGTTTCCTTTTTTTCGGGCCGGCCTTATTTTTAAGCTTTCTACACAGCATTACACAACCATCCTTATTTAAGGAAGTATCAAAATCATATTTTGTTTCCCACATCTTAAGAAATTTCACATTCTCTTTGTCTAGACTACACATATACTTAGCATCTTCATTCAAACCAACAGATTTTCCATGGATCACACCCATTTTAACGTGCACACAGAGTTTTGTTTTTGTAAGGTCTTCTCACACTGACACAATACCTGCACACAGTATCTTATCACTTCTGCAGCTACTCACAAACTTTCTAGTCGTGACATATCACTTCTAGATTATTGATCTTGTGTGCTGCTATAATACTGGTGTCTTGTCTTCTTACTTAATGTTTTATTCATTTATAGGGAGAATGAACAGAATTACAAGGCGAACGTAAATTCACCTGACTGGTCAACCCCCCCTGATCAAAACATTAATATTTCAGTAAACTGTAGGGAGCATGAACAGAATTACAAAAGAGACTTAATTTCTCTCGACTGTTGTTCCCACACTTTATCAAAACATTAATATTTGTTGATTCAACGGTATTTATAAATGCCTGTACAGGTTTTTTACACAACATACAAGGCTGGCTGAGCGCAAGAGCTCGTCAAATTACCTCTATTTGTTACCTGGAAATCTATCAGGCCATACCTTTGTATTAACAGGGGTTCATGTTTTTGATGTAGGAATATTTATGTGTCCCCCACGGGAATTCCTGCAGTTCACAAGGCTGTCAGGACCTAGGTCCTTTGTCGACAAATTTCCTTTATCTGCACCCGGGTATTAGAATGGGACCATACTCCTATATCAAAGGGATTTAAACTACGGACGTATCTACTTATATTCCCTCAACTCGGATAAAGCAAAGCATATACACAACAGATAAACATTCAATTCATCTCTATATTATATGTATTTAACAAAAATCCCTTAATTCATTAAATCCCTAATCACATTTAGGCCTAAAGGTATAATATAATAAATGAAAATATCTTACCTTGCCCCGAGAGCGGTCTCTTGTGCTGATCCGGTAAGTCGCTGCCCGGGAGGCACTAGTTCAGTGAGCCGGCCTCTGTTAACGTCAAATTTAAGACGGAGGACTTACAGTTTTTTGCCGTACGGACATCGGTTCACTGGGTTGTTGGCTAGTGCTTTCCAGGAATTTGGACTTCCAGCCCGAAGGACCAAAATGTCACAGAAATTTCGTACCGACTCTCGTTACAAGTCAAGATTTTTTATTGCATATGCAGAGAAAATCGTTAAAGTATATTTGCGGCTTCAGAGATCCATTTTCTGCCTGTCATAGATTTACATTCTGCTTTTATAACCCTTAAACCTTCCCCTTTCCTGCTCGTAACGTCCTGATCATATGTATAATTTCAACCTTTATTCTGACGTTTTAGCAGGAAAGAGGGAAATATCCTTTTTCAGCCTACACCTTATGACAGGATATTTCGTACAATGGACACATAAATTATCTCATACAATGGACACATAAATTATTTCATGGTTCACAGCCCATGTTTGGCAGATGTAAGCAAAATACAGTTTTACTATAAGTCAGCACATCTTTTGCACAAATAGAATATGGTCATATGACTTATTCCAGTAATTAGGACTATTAGAGCTATTCAGCATATTTATGTATAATAGAGTTATATAAAACAAACATTTTAACTTTAGAAGATTAATATGCATCTTGATAGTTGACATATAAATTATAATTTTAAATTTATCTAACATACCACCCGCCGGGCGATCAGGGGGTTAAACCTTTATTGGGTTATATGCGGCGGGTGCCGTGATGCTATAAAAAGCAAACCAACCAGCGTCACCCGTAACACTTATACGGTGATCACTGGTGAAAGGGTTAACTAGGGGCAATCAGGGGGTTAAAACCTTTATTAGGTAATATATGGGGGTACCTGACAATATATAAAAACCTGACAGGTAACCTAAATAACTAACTGGCTAAACAGTGTCACCAGTGACACTTATACGGTGATCACTGGTGAAAGGGTTAACTCTAGGGGCAATCAGGGGGTTAAGATAATATATGGGGGTACCTGACGCTATAAAAACCTGGCAGCGAACCTAAAAAATAACTGGCTACCTAGGGGCACCACCGACACTAATACAGCGATCAGAAAAACGATCGCTTAGTGACGCTGGCGATAGGGGGTGAAAGGGTTACCTGTGGGGCGATCAAGGGGTTAAACCTTTATTAGGGGGGGTTACCCTGGACCTAAAGAGGCCTAAACCTAACTGCCCTGACACTTTTTACAGTCACAAATGCCAATAAATGCAGTGATCAGTAAATAAATGATCACTGCAATCAGTGACACTGTGACTGGGGGTGCAGGGGGTGACCTGGGGGGTGATCTGGGGGTGACTGAGGGGTGAAATGTGTGCCTATGTGTACCTACATGTTAGTGTAGTGTTGGTGCACTAACCTGATGTCTTCTCTCCACGGCGCTCTAGACAAAAAGACCGCCACATGGAGAGATGACATCACTTCCTCTGCCTGTGTTTACATTACACAGGCAGAGGAAGAATGTCATTCGCCAGGAGCGATCGCGAGGGAGTGGCCAGAAACCAGCGGTCGCCCCCTCATCGCCGCTAAACGGCTTCATGTACCAGGGGGGGTCCGATCGGGCCCCCCACCCATACGAAGGCAGTCACATTACAGGTACGTGATTGTGCCTGTCCGTGCCATTCTGCCGACGTATATGTACATGGGGCGGTCGTTAAGTGGTTAACAAAATGTCACTTTATTCACAGCAAAGGAATTTGGGATCACTAACGGTGCTCATTTTGCCTCTTGCTCTTATGCCGCATACACACGATCGATTTTCTCGAGGGTGAAAACACCGTCGAGAAAATCGACGGGAAAAACGAGGGAACGGTTTGGTTCCCTACACACGGCCGTTTTTCCCGACATTTTTTTTCTTGGTCGAGAAAAACGACCGTGTGTGGGCTCCGTGACAGTGTTTCCCTATGGGAAAACTGCCGCGGAAAAAAATGACAGTAATCACGACGAGAAAAATTAGAGAATGTTCTAATTTTTCTCGTCGTGAATAATGCCGTTTTTCCCATCGGGAAAAATGACAAAAAGCCCACACACGGTCGTTTTTCTTGTTAAAAAAAAAATTCATTTTTCCCGACGGGAAAAATGATCGTGTGTACGCGGCATTAGACTGTTTTAGCTGTATGACTACAGGGAGTGTCAGTCATGGTTGGTGTGCCAGCAGCTCTAGCACGGGCATTCTTTTCCAAATTGACAGATGACAAACCCAAACGCTGACTCATGCATTTGTGTAGGCAACAGCTAAAGCACAGCCAGACATATAGGAATAAACCTTTTTCTATCATACATATTTGTGGCCTAAATCAGGACATCGACCACAAAGTGAACCAAGTTCATGCTCGCTAGCATCAAGTACGATCATCACCATCACATCAGCATGTTTGTAAATTATTTGCTGATGGCTCTCATGAATTGCATTTTTTTAAAGCCATACTTTATTACATTTTACTGTATTGTAGATACACTAATTACTGCTATATTACCTATGCATGTCTGACAGCCACTACATGCTGTAAAAAGTAGCAAATACAAATATTGGTGTATATGGAAAACAAACATGAAAAACAATGTTACCTATTAAGTGCCAATTTAAATGTTGCTGTTATAAACTTCCTCTACTGACATTTTCCTATAGGTAACCGTATAATAAGGCTTACCTAAAGGAAGTGTAAATATCTCCTACACATGTACAAAATTAGGAGATATTTTCATTACATGCAGCCAGCGCCGTCACTGGCGCATGCACTCTGAGGGAACGTCCACGGGTGCTGTTAATTCTGAGCCCTGTGCTGTGAACGGCGGCTCCCCATGCAGAGTGACATCATCACGGCACCAGCCAATCACAGAGCAGGACCCCGCAAACCGAGAAGAAAGACAGGTGAAAATAGAAGCGGCTGCAGCGATGACATCATGGCACTGGAACAGCTTTGTTTTAAGGTAAGTGTCACATAATGTGCTAGTATGCGATGCATACTAGCACATTATGACTTTACCTTGCAGGAAGAAAAGAAAAAAAACTTCCATCGGTATACAGCTGCTTTAATGTGCTTTGTATTAAAGCAGCCTATTAAAATGAATAGGCTGCCTACACACCAGAATTGACAAAAAATGGCATGCAGCATTTTTTCTGATGCAGTGCACCACAATACAACAGAGTGCCTTACTGTGTATTGTGTGTGTGCGTCAGAGATGCATTGCCTTTGCACTTTGGGGTACCACTCAAAATGAATGTCACCACAATGTTCAAAAACTTCTGTTCTGGTAACATGCTCACTAGCACGCGTATTACTACAGCCGGAACAGATAAGGATAGTGTAACGAGCCCCTGCTCGCTCAGTTAGACTCTCCTGACACTCCTCTGCTACTATTGGATCAGATTGCAGATCGCAACGTCTGATGGTTCGGTCATCCGATGCTCCGGTATTCGAAATACAGCTATGTGCCGTTCGAATCCATTTGTGATAGCTCAGAACAAACACCAGCCAAGCTGTATGTAAGTTCAAACAGGAATGACACACTTTATTGAGAAATACAGGCTCTTATATACAATTTAGGATACTGCAGTAACCACAGGAGACATGACCCGGATCCACCCACAACGGCTACATAACGAGCCCCCAATACACATCACTCTGAGTGTCAATACATCCCCCAGCAGACAAAATGACTCAGAGACCTGAACTTTGAGTTCCCTAGACTGGCCGACTCCTAACTTACAATACACATTATCATGAATACACCTTCACACAATTGCAGGGTCAATTAGCACAAGCCACACAGGTGGCTGAAGGTGATGACATTCGCATCACCTTACAACAGTAGGAATTGGTCACTCTTCTAATATGGCATATACAGTATCCTGGGACATATACTCCGGTATTCCAAGGTTCATGACAATATTCCCCCCTGGGAAACAGTCCAACAGCCACAGTGGGACCCCAAACGGGTCAACTCGAGGTTGTTGGAAAAGTAGTCTTAAGGTTCCAGGTCCGTCTGCCGGGATAACCCACCCGAATTCCTGTTTTGAGGCCCTGGCCGATATTGTATGGTGAAATTGTACGGTTGCAAAGCCAAGCTCCACCTTAGTAATCAGCCATTCTCTCCCACCCCCCGGTTAAGCCATATCAAGGGATTGTGGTCCGTCATGATGATAAAATAGCGTCCATACACGTAGGGCTGCAATTTCTTTAAAGGCCAGACTAAGGCCAAATACTTTTTCCACGACAGCATATCCAACTTCACGGGGTAACAACTTGCGGCTGAAATACGCCACCGGGTGCTCTTTCCCGTCATCACCAACTTCACTTAGTACAGCTCCCAGCCCGAACATGGAGGCGTCTGGGTCCCCATAGGAGTGGAGTTGCCTTGAAGTTGGCTCTGATGTCGGATGGTCACAGCCATGGCGGCCTCTGGGGCATATGAGGAAGTTAAATGCCCTAAATCATTCCCCAACAGTACTTCTGCGGGTAACTCACGTAGTAATCCCACTCGCACTTGTCGCTCCCCTGAGCCCCAATCCAAGAGGACTTGGGCGGTGGATAAACGTAGTACCTTGCCCCCTGCTACCTGGACTGCAGCAGTCTGGCCGGTCCGGATTGACTGGGGAATCATGTGAGGCTGGATGAGGGAAATCGTTGCCCCAGAATCGCGGAGTCCCTGGGCCGGCTGCCCATTAACCCATACTGCCTGACGATGGTGCTGCCGATTATCTCCAGCAGCAGCTTGGACAGGATCAGTCTCAAAAAGTTTGCCACACTCTTCCTGAACATCTCGATGGTTGGGCTCGTTCTGGAAGCAATGAGTCGCTGGTCTGGATGGATGAGCAGTCTCTCGGTACCTCATAGATCGGGTAGGGCAATATCGCTGCAGATGACCGGTTTGGTTACAGGTATAGCACTTAGGTCTGGTAGGAGGGTTGAGTTGGGCTGAAGGTCTGGATGGATGAGCAGTCTCTCGGTACCTCCTGGATCGAGTAGGGAAATATCGCTGCAGATGACAGATTTGGTTACAGGCATAGCACTTAGGTCTGGTAGGAGCGTTGGGTCGGGCTAAGGGTCTAGAGGCAGACCACTGAGGTACTGAAGTTGGGTTAGAGGCTGGTAAACTGGGTCAAGATAGTGGATAGCGCTCGCTTTCGCCTGACCTTCGAGAGTCCAGATATTCATCGGCCAAAGTAGCCGCTAGCTGTACAGTCCGTGGTCGCTTATCTCGCACCCAATCCCGTAATACCGAAGGGGTGTGGTTAAAGAACTGTTCTAAGAGTACAAGCTGGGTTATGTCCTCTATGGTATGAGCGTGGCTTCCCTGTAACCAGCCCTTAAGGTTCCGCTGCAGACGGTGTGCACACTCCGCGTATGTTATGTTGGTTTGTTTCCAGGATTCTCAAAACTTAATCTGGCTGGCTTCGGGTGTAATGGCAAATCGGGCTAGCAGAGCTTCTTTTACATGGTCATCATTCTTAGCGTCCTCATCCTCCAGGGCCAGATACACATCTGCCACTCTGCCAGTTAAATTTCTCGCCAGTAAGGCGGCCTGATCTTGGGACAGTACTTCATGTATCTGGCATAGTCTCTCAAAGTCCTGCAGGAACGCTTCAATTTCCTCCTCTCCTTCCTTAAATAGTTTGAACGCCCGAAAGGGCAACTTACGGAAAGGCGCTGTATCTTTAGGCATTGTCTCCGATTGCCGTATTTCCGCCATTCTCCGCTCATGTTGCCACTCTAGTTCTCTCTCTTGTCGCTCATCCTGCAGCTGGATGTCTCCAATGGCATTCTGTATGGTGGTCTCTGATGGGTTAGCACCATATAATGCCAACCGCCCTCGAACTCGTTGCTGAAACAAGTCTTCAACTGACCGGGGTCCTGTATCACCATCCCTCTGATCCATCTTGGCTAGCTCACTGATCAGGGTGGCCTTGTTCTTTGTCCCACCGGTCCCTCCCCGGCTCTCAAGTAAGTCTTTCAGCGTGGCCCTCCTGCAGGCTGCATAGCTGGTCATTCACTGTGGTGGTTTGGAGTGTCCCAGTAACTGGAGAGCAAATCCCACCGCTGCCAACCAATGTAACGAGCCCCTGCTCGCTCAGTTAGACTCTCCCGACAGTCCTCTGCTACTATTGGATCAGATTGCAGATTGCAACGTCTGATGGTTTGGTCATCCGATGCTCTGGGATTCGAACAACAGCTATGTGCCGTTCGAATCCATTTGTGATAGCTCAGAACAAATACCAGGCAGGCTGTATGTAAGTTCAAACAGGAATGACACACTTTATTGAGAAATACAGGCTCTTATATACAATTTAGGATACTGCAGTAACCACAGGAGACATGACCCGGATCCACCAACAACATCACACAACGGCTACATAACGAGCCCCCAATACACAACACTCTGACTGTCAATACATCCCCCAGCAGACAAAATGACTCAGAGACCTGAACTTTGAGTTCCCTAGACTGGCCGACTCCTAACTTACAATACACATTATCATGAATACACCTTCACACAATTGCAGGGTCAATTAGCACAAGCCACACAGGTGGCTGAAGGTGATGATGACATTCGCATCACCTTACAACAGTAGGAATGAGTCACTCTTCTAATATGGCATATACAGTATCCTGGGAGATATACTTCAGTATTCCAAGGTTCATGACAGATAGCTCCCAGTTCCAACCATCCCTCAAAGTTTTATATGATGTCGGCAGAGAAATTCCCACCAAAACCAAGGTAGTGAACTCCCCTGCCCACAGGACACACTATCATCAGTATCCTGTCTAACTGTGCCAGAGAGTGAGTTGGGGTTGCCTCCCACCAAATGAACAGTGGGAGGGTCAGGGTCTTCCATACTCCTTCTGGCAGTGACCACAGTGTCTTCAGCACTCCTCCCCATTTGTGGGTAGGTTAATCTCCTGGGAGGTTTTATGGCTCTTCGCTTCCTCTGTCCTCTTGGACTTCCTGTTGAAACAGGTTCTTCTTCTGTAACTGACTCAGGAATTTCCTTTGGTTCGGGAGCCCTGGATTCCCGAGCAGGGATGTACATGGCTTCCCTTGGATCTTCCTCTGGGAGTAACTCACAGGCACTCTCCCAAGCATCTGACCAAGGACTGGACGGGATGAACTCTGTAGCTTCTGCATTCAGTGTTTGATCTTTGGTATCTTCGTCAGGTGGAAGATCAATAGCTGAAGTTGCCGGGGCCTGGGAAGGCCAAAGCCAACCAAGTTCTTCTCCCTCATCTTCACTTATCTCCGAGTCTTCTGTATCCTCGGTTCGAGGGGTCTGAGACCGAGTGTTTGGTCTAGGAGTGTCCATAATGGACGTTGGTTCAGGGGAATCCATCATAGGGGGTATCCGAACTGCCTCAGCTAGTGGGAGTAGGTGGTTCTGGTGCCAGGTCTTCAGTGGCCCCTACCTTTCCTTCTGGTTTAAGTCTGTAGACGGGTAGGCCCGGCAGTCTTTTGCAAACAACATAAGGTTCAGGTCTCCATCTGTCTGCAAGCTTGTGTTTTCCAGGGATCCCCAAATTTCGCAACAACACTCAATCTCCAGGTTGTAGATCTTGGATCCTAACCTTTAAGTCAAAATTTTTCTTGTTGCGGGCCCCCCTTTGCTCGGAGGCCGCCGGGGCCTGTTCATAGGCCAATTTCAAATTGCGTCTAAGCCTATCGACATATCCCTTGTGGGAAGCAGCAGAACAATGGTCTATGGAAGTGCCAAAGGCCAGATCTACGGGTAGTCTTGCTTCTCTCCCGAACATGAGTCTATAGGTTGAGTATCCTGTAGCATCACTGGTGGTGCTATTGTATGCATGCACAACTGCCACTATGTGGTTGCTCAAATGCTGCTTCTTTTCACTACTTAGGGTCCCCAGCATGTTGAGCAGGGTTCGGTTGAACCTCTCCGGCTGAGCATCACCTTGGGGATGATAGGGGGTAGTCCTTGTCTTCTTGATCCCCAAAGAATCCAGAAGTTTCCGGATCAATCGACTTTCAAAATCCCTTCCTTGATCTGAATGAAGCCGTTGTGGTAGCCCATAATGTACAAAGTATTTCTCCATCAGCACTTTGGCCACGGTGGAAGCCTTCTGGTCCTTGGTTGGAAAGGCCTGGGCATACCGGGTGAAATGGTCGGTTACTACCAGAACATTTCCTAGTCTACTCAGGTCGGGTTCGAGGCAGAGGAAATCAATTCATACCAGATCAAGTGGGCCTTGGCTTGCAGATGGCCCATTGGGGCAGCTTGATGAGGTAACGTCTTCCTCTGGATGCATCGTGCACATGAGTGGCAGTATTCTTCAACTTCAGCCCTCATGCAGGGCCAATAGAAATGGTTCCTAACGAGTTGGAAAGTCCTTTCCGCCCCTAGGTGGCCATGGTTGTCGTGCAGGGCAACCAGGACTGTCTCTCTGTACTTCTCCGGCAAGAACAGCTGCCATTTGTCTTCTAGGTCATCAGAGGGGCCCCTTCAGTAGACCACTCCCTGATGCACCTGTAACTTGTCCCACTCCTTCCTCAACAGGCAAGCTTCCTTTGAAGGGTGGAGTGAGAGCCTATTCGGGTCCTGATTCTCCAGGGCCTCTAGGACCAATCTCCCCATAGGGTCTTCCAACTGGTCGGATCTCAGCTCCTTCTTAGACAGTCTTGGTAAGTTATCTTCCCCCAGTTGGGTTACTCCACAGTATTGCTTGGGAACTCCTACTATGGTAACTCCTATCTCTTCTGCTCTTGAGCCGCCACTGGCTTGAAGTTCAGCCCCTTGACAGAGGGCCCGCACCCCGTTGGGTGCCACTTGGGCCCAGTCTTCTGTACTGCAAATGGGGACGTGAGATCTTCTAGACAAAGCGTCTGCATCTCGGTTTCCAGCCCCAGGTCTGTACTTTAGGCCGAAGTCAAAGGTGGACAGCGCCGCCAGCCACCTATGTCCTGTGGCATCCAACTTTGCTGTGGTGAAGAGATAGGTGAGGGGGTTGTTGTCTGTTTTCACTGTGAATTCCGCCCCATATAAATAGTCTCTGAGTTTGTCAACTACCGCCCACTTAAGGGCCAGGAACTCCAACTTATGGGTAGGATAGTTCTTTTCGGAGGGAGTCAGACTTCTGCTCACATACGCAACAGGCCTCAGTTGCTCTTCATGCTCCTGGTACAGCACTCCTCCCAAACCATCATGACTGGCATCTACATGAAGTTCATAAGGCTTCTTAGGGTCTGCGTAGGCCAGGACAGGGGCAGTGGTTAATGTCTTCTTCAACATCTGAAAGGCATTCTCACACTTCTCTTTCCACTGGTCCTGACTGACTCCCCTGGCTTTCTGGGGCCTGTGTCATCCTCTTCCCCCTCCGTCTTTAGCAGCTCATTCAGAGGCCTGGCTATCCGAGCAAACCCCTCCACAAACCTCCTGTAATAGGAACAGAATCCCAGGAAGGATCTGAGCTCCGTCACCGTGGTGGGCCTGGGCCAGGAGGTGACTGCCTCCAATTTTTCGGGGTCTGTGGCTACCCCATCTTCAGACACTATATGCCCCAGATAGTTGACTGATGACTGATAGAATTGGCACTTTTCAGGTGAGAGCTTGAGTCCTTCCTCACTCAGTCTCTTCAAGACTTTCTCCAGTCTCTCCTCATGCTCTTCCAAGGTTCTTCCGAAGACAATGATGTCACCCAAGTATACGAGGACTTCGATGAGGTTCATGTCTCCCACAGTCTTCTCCATGAGACGTTGGAAGGTGGCTGGAGCTCCAGACAGACCTTGAGGCATCCGGTTAAATTCAAAGAACCCCACTGGGGTTATGAAAGCCGTCTTCTCTTTGTCTTCTGGATGCATAGGGATCTGATAGTACCCGCTCTTGAGGTCCATAACACTGAACCACTTGGCTCCAGACAAGCTCTGTAGGGCATCCTCTATCCTTGGAGTGGTATACTGGTCCGGTATGGTTCTCCTGTTGAGGGTCCTATAGTCTATGCACAGCCTCAGTGATCCATTCTTCTTCCGGACCACCACTATAGGGGAGGCATAGAGACTTCTAGATTCTTGGATCACCCCTGTTCGCTTGAGCTCGGCGAGCTGTTCCCTCAAGTCTTCGAGGTCTGCTAACGGAACCCGCCTAACCCTTTCCCTGAACGGTTTGTCTTCCTGGAGGCGGACCTGATGGGTGGCACTCCTAGCACACCCCACATCGAATTCATCTTTGGAAAAGATCCTTTCCCACCTGGCCAACTGGGCCTTGGCTCTCTCCTTCCAAGCCCTGGGCAGATTTGGATTCTCCATAGAAATTTTCTCCCATACAGTACTTTTTCCATCTGTCTTCTCCACATCTGGCGAAGCAACTGGGGTAGCTGGGCTCACTCGGCCCAGTAATAGCCTAGCTGGGATTTCCATGGGACCATCCGTGGTATTTCTGACGCTCACAGGCACCTTACAATGCGCCTTCTTCAGGGCCCTCACTGGGACCACTTCTGGGACCACTTCTAGGCCCGAATGTTCTTCCCTTGGGTCGGGTTCCAACATGACAAAAGGACCAGGCTGCTCCCAAGTGAGTTTCACTGTGGCTTTCAAGCAGGTTACTTCACTGGGCTGTAGCACTATCCCCCTTCTCCCCAGCCTCCAGACCTTCCCTACCCCCTCTTCTGGGGCCTTCTGTTCCAGGATCAGCCATTGGTAGGCTGTCTTTAACATTGGGTGGATCTCAGTGGCTGTGGGGTCTTTCCTTCTTGTCAGAGGGGCCAAGAGTCTTCGGACCAGATCCGTGTTCGTCCCTATTATCAGGAAACTCTTGCTAGCTCCAGGCGGTCGGGGGCACACCACAGCCAAGGTGTCGAACGCTTCAGCCTTTCCGGCTATGGACGGGTCAAAAGTCAGTTTTATAGGCAGATAGCCATCATAAGGGAAACTCTCTGTCCCAATCCCCCATATCTCCAACTCTTCAATCTTCTGGATGGGTAGGTGACTTAAATGCTTGTCATAAAAGTCCCGGTACAACAGGGTCATTTGCGCCCCAGTATCCAATATGGCTCTTGTGTAGACCCCCTCCACTTGAACTGGTACTATCCCGGACGAGCCCCCACGTGTAGCGCTACCCCCAGTTAAGAGAGCCGTTGGTTTGTTTTCGGGCCCTGTGTGCAGCACCGCCAACCCCCGGCAATCTTACTCAACCCCCGCTGGCACAGTTAGTCTAGGGCTATACTTATACCACATTCAATTGTATTGCATGAATTAATCTCTAAGCAGTAAGACAACACACTAAGGCGAGAGATTGATTATAACAGTTTTACTCTTATAGTAAATAGCATAGGTATAACATCACACATGCAACTGGCATCAATTCAGCACACTATAATGGCACTGCGCGGTACTACACCACGCGTGGCTATTATGGTGTGCGCGCCCTATAGCGCACTAAACAATATACTATCTCCCCACCCGAGTCAGGCCTGACATGGAGTAAATCTCAGTCACTTCCTATAAGGATTTCTTCGCATGCCAGCTTTCAGTGGTGCACTTGATGAAATTCTAGTTTGTAATCCACAACAGGCAGTAACTTGGAACAACTATACTGGGGGGTAGGGATGAGCTTCGAGTTCGAGTCGAACTCATGTTCGACTCAAACATTGCCTGTTCGCCCGTTCGCCGAACAACAAACAATTTGGGATGTTCGCGGCAAATTCGAAAAGTCTATGGGAGAAATCTAAAGTGCTAATTATAAAGGCTTATATGCAAGTTATTGTCCTAAAAAGTGTTTGGGGACCCGGGTCCTGCCCCAGGGGACATGTATCAATGCAAAAAAAAGTTTTAAAAACGCCCGTTTTTTTTAGGAGCAGTGATTTTAATAATGCTTAAAATAAAACAATAAAAGTGAAATATTCCTTGAAATTTCGTACCTGGGGGGTGTGTATGATATGCATGTAAAGTGGCGCATGTTTCCCGTGCTTAGAACTGTCTCTGCACAAAGTGTCATTTTTGAAGGAAAAAAAGTAATTTAAAACTCACTCGCGGCTATTAATGAATTGTCGGCTTTTATCAATACATAGAAAAGTCATTGATAAAAAAAAAAAAAAAACGTGGGGGTTCCCCCAAATTCAATTACCAGGCCCTTTAGGTCTGGAATGGATATTAAGGGGAACCCCGTCGCAAATAAAAAAAAATGGCGCGGGGTTCCCCCTAAATATCCATACCAGGCCCTTGAGATCACGCCATTTTTTTTTTTAATTTGCAGCGGGGTTCCCCTTAATATCCATTCCAGACCTAAAGGGCCTGGTAATTGAATTTGGGGGAACCCCCACGCTTTTTTTTTTTTTTTATCAATGACTTTTCTATGTATTGACAAAAGCCGACAATTCATTATAGCCGCGAGTGAGTTTTAAATGACTTTTTTTCCTTCAAAAATGACACTTTGTGCAGGGACAGTTCTAAGCACGGGAAACATGCGCGACTTTACATGCATATCATACACACCCCCCAGGTACGAAATTTAAAGGAATATTTCACTTTTATTTTTTCATTTTAAGCATTATTAAAATCACTGCTCCCGTCTATTTTTAAACCTTTTTTTGCATTGATACATGTCCCCTGGGGCAGGACCCGGGTCCCCAAACACTTTTTAGGACAATAAATTGCATATTAGCCTTTATAATTAGCACTTTAGATTTTGAACGTTCGAGTCCATTGTATTTAATAGGGTTCTAAAGTTCACACGAACATTCTGTCTGTTCGCAGGTTCTGGTGCGAACCGAACAGGGGGGTGTTCGGCTCATCCCTGCTGGGGGGGGGGACACTTCAACTCTGTCCTGCTACCGGTCCCCCGGTGGAACAGCAGATAAACGAACTGTGGGCCTATGCAGTTCTATAGGCCTGAACACGACACAGTCTATTGGTCTGGGCAGGTGCCCGCTCACCACTCCGGACGCGATCCCAGTCCGGGACTTCCACCTGCTGTGTATCCGCACACAGCGTCTGCAACGATCGGGTCCCCGATCCAACTGATGTCCTCACTCGACAAGACAGGATCCACCCAGGCTCCGCAGTGGGGTGGAAGGCTCGTCGGAAGTCACGCAAGGCCCCAGGCTTCGGGCCTTGCACCGCAGCAGATCCGCACAGGAAGACTGGTTGCTTGCAGCGTGGTGTCCAAAGAGGCCGAGCTCCGCCTCCCCTCTTCCTTAAATAGCCCCTCCCATGAGTCTCTGCGGTGGAAACTTTCACCCTGAGGCCGGATGGGGTTCTGGGTAACATAGTTCCGGGGCCTTAAAGGAGACCCCGCTACATATGCAACATGTCAAGCAACAAATGGTGACAAATTTGGTACTTTTATGTCTCCCATGCCTGCCCTGGGGTAGTTGTGGTTGCATTGTGCCCCGGCTTTCTGCAGATATTGGTCTTTGTCAATAAGCATGCATGTGCCCCCCCCCCCATTTAAAATGCTAGCTGATTGATATGTTTCTTCATAGACACAATCTGAAAGTACTCCTCCTGAAGAAGCGGAATTGTCCACAAAATGTAGAAGATATTGTTTCTATTATGAGAATCTCCATGTACTGGACTACATCCTGGATTCCTGGTTTGTCATACGATCTAGGGTGTTGAATTATGGAGTGTCACTCATGATTTTTATGTTTCACTGTATTTGCTTTGCATATGTAGCATACTGTATGTCATTTACATTTTTGTATCTGGATACTACTATTTTTAAATAATGTATTAATAAAAATATATATTTTTCTTAATTGTTTATTCAGTATTTGAGTACCAAGATAGTCCATTTCCTCTATTGCTCTCTGGCGACCATTGTGGGTGGTCGCTGGTTTCAGTTTATTGGCATAATGATGGTAACCCTCTTAAACTACTTGATTATCTCTATTTGAGGCCTCACTATTTATTTCAAAACTTTGGTACTAAAAACTGTCCATTCTCCTTTGTCAATATTTCATAGAGGCAAATCAGGCATATTGTCAGTTCACTTATCTGTAATCATGGGTGTAGCATAAGGGGTAGCAGGGGTCACAATCGCAACCCCGCCCCTAGCTCCAGGGGGCCCCTGCAGCCTCCCTGCCATATTATCATATCCTCCACAAAGTCCAGCTCCGATCTGTCCTAGGGCCCCACAGCTACGCTCCAGTACTGGGCTTCCACTTTGCCTTCCACAGTCCACACCCCTCTGTTCTCATTGGCTGGAGAGAAGCTGTGAGCCATTTCCTGGTGGTGAACCATTTCCTGAATGGAGAGGAGCATGGGGTGAGAACAGCCCATGATGGGGAAGTGTCTGTGCTGTGTGTTGGCAACATGGATGGTAACCAAGCTCAGTGGGTTAAGAGGAGGAGAGTGTTGTCCTGTAGCCACGATGGGACCGATGTCACTGGTGAGGTAAGACACCGCTCAGTGTCTCCCAGTCACCAGCTGGGATTCTCTGTATTCCCCCCACCGGGGGATGTCCGCTTACCCCACTTCCCTGACAACTGAGGAAAAGGTTTGTTTGTTTTGGTTGTGGATAACCAACTGATGAGATATGGCACCAAATCCCTAAATTGGTAAATAGATGGGAGCAAAGAAAATGGGATTTTTGATGGTGCAGAAATGACAAAGTTTCAAGCAGATTATAATAAAATGTTTTTATTTTGACACCAAAATAAAAACAATGGTAAAAAACGGTGTAGAAAGTGATTGTTACAAACAGTACAGATGAATTGTAAAGTTGGATGGCCTAACTCCCGACATGTTTCGCCCCTAAATCGGGCTTCTTCAAAGGGGAAGCACTGTCCAATAGGTGACATACACCTTCTACAAGATACAGAAAAAGACACACACAAATACATATACAATCCATTAATAATGATAACCAACAATAAAACATATATTATAATATTAGTGATAAAGAGGTCTATGCATGCACAATTCACCCCCCTGGCGTCAAGCCCCTTACCTCTCTATACACTCCAGCCAGCCCAGATGGCCGTGTCCCCAACGGTAGCACTGGAACGCCGCCCAGGGCACATCCAAGGATCACAGAGGGCAGCAAAAAAACCCGCAACTTGAGAAAAAACGACCCGTAGCCTGGGTAATATCTAAAGTTGAAAATTAAAGATATGTCCAGTGAGAAGGAAATACACATGGACACACAGATCCCCATAAATCCATATATATGTGGCCCCAGAAAACACATTGCCTAAGCAATGCGTCTCCCGGCAATAATGTTACCCAAAAATAGAATAAATTATTGTTAATTATGGTAACTTACACAAGCTACAGGGGTAATTGACTTGATTCCTGGGACGGCAAGGACAAACGATTCACATATGTATAAGCAGTAGTTCCCAAGTGCTGAAAAAGTAATTTGTGATATACGGTAAGAAAAGAGTTAATGAAGCTCCAACACAGATGTGAGAGCAGACTCGGAAAGAAATAGATTTAGTCACTAGATAGGATTTAAACAGGGGCAAACCATGCCTCCAAATCAGATTTCTCAAAAAGAGAGCACTACAACAAACATACTTAGATGAAGCAAAAAGGAACAAAAGAAGGATAAGCCTGCATACTAAAGCAATGAGAAACGATTTACCTTGTGAACATATAGCGATCATATGGTCCCAGGGGCTCAGCACCATCTCTGCACTGAAATCACAGGCTGTACTGCACATGCACCGGCGCCATTGTATGATGTCATTCCGCATCGCCACTCTGAACCAGAGTTGAGGAGAGCAAAGAGACAGGAAGCAGTGGAGCACTCTTGTGGTGGAATTAGAGAAGACACCCCGAAGGGGCTTTTCAAGGAATGAATGTTACAGTGGAAAGCCTGCATGCCGGTCAGCAAAATGGGCGTCCAGTCGCAACTGTAACGCCCTTGGGTGTCCATATGATCTTGAAAAAGTGCTAAGCAGAGTCCGGGGCATCCACCAGGGACAACGCCACCCCGAGCAGTCCGATGGGTGAAGAGAGAGGATTGGCACCAATAGTTGTACCTGGGTGGCGAAGAAGCATGCATATAATGAAAAACATTTATAATAAGATAATAACCAAAGTAAACAACAATGTACAAACAAGAAAAATTATTGTAAATGTGTGTATAAGTGAATAGGTGATAATATAATACATAAAAATTCTATAATATCTTCATATTTACAAAAAAAACACATTACACAAAGACTCTTGATTACATATATAAAAAAAGGAGATATATATGGTTTGTATATACGAAAAACATTATTTTTTATAAGGAAAGGGAGAACGTCTATATTTATATATCTACAGATTTGTTGTCTCCATATATAGATCACTAAATGAAATATAGTCCATGTGATTGGTCGACTAATGCGACCAATAAAACAGTGGACCATAGATTTCACATAGACTTGTGGGCCAAAGGAAGGACTGAGTTCTTAAATTAGCCCTAAAGCTTGTGGGGGATAATAGAAAGGTAGGGAAAAGATGTTGTCCCAATTCAGTATTGACCAAAATATTTGAACATGGGCGAAGAGAGAAAGAAAAGGGGGAAGAAGGGTGAAAAATGATAAGGGAAAGGGAAGGAGGGGAAAAGAAAAGGAAGAAAGGGAAAGGGGAAAGAGCAGGAAGGAAATAGAGGGAAAACATTTTTTTTGAAAAGAGAAGGAGACAAGAAAAAAGAAAAACAAGCAAAGCTATAGCGAGGGTGGGGGAGGCAGCAAGGGAAACAATATGCAATGTTCATAAAAAAGGTTTATAACTCAACATTTCATTCAATCCAGGATAAGTTGTTGCTTTCAGCAAAAAAATCCATCGGGATTCCAATTGCAAAAGTTTCTGATCGTTGCTGCCTCCCCTAACATCCGGAGGAATATGTTCCAAGGCCATGAAAAAGATGGTGTCCAATCTGAAGTCATAAAATAGACCAACATGGCGACTGATCGGAGTTTCCATTCTTAGTTTTTTTATCAAAGATATATGATCATTTATTCGTTTGAAAAAGGGACGTTTTGTTTTCCCTATATAGAAGGAACTACAGGTACATTGCATCATGTAAACAATGCCTGTGGTCTGGCATGTTACTCTGTGTTTTATCCTATGGGTACATCCATTGGGCAGCATGACTTCATTACTGTTTAGCAAGAAACGACAGTTGACACACCTCCTACATGGGAAAGACCCAGGACATGTGACAGCTGTGGATGGAGTTTTATAATGACTTTGTGTCAGCCGATCCCTAAGGGATTTGGCTCGTCTGTAAGTAATTTGAGGTTCCTTCTCAATGTACTTACATGCTATGGGATCTGCCAGTAAGAGTGGCCAATATTTGGTGATGATCTGTCTCACCTGTTTGTGCTGCTTATTATAGGATGTTATAATTCTAACAGGTTGATTTGTACATTTGATTTTTTTCTGATGAATCAAAGTGTCCCTAACATGTGCTTTGGCTCTATTGAAGGCTTTTTTTCAGGGTACTATGATTGTACCCCCTATTTCGAAGACGAGAATACAAAATATTTGCTTTTTCAAAAAATCCTCATCCCTGCTGCAGTTTCGCCGCAGCCGCAGATATTGGCTGTAGGGGATGCTGCTAATCAAGGGTTTCGGATGAGAACTGGAGGCATGTAGTATAGCATTAGTTGCAGACGGTTTTCGAAATAGTGAAGTGCCCAAAGATCCATCACTTTCTACAAAAATCTCAATATCCAAAAAATTCACAGATTTTTGATTACAAGACATTGTATACTTAAGATTGAACTGATTGTTGCCAAGTATCTCCATAAACTCAAGTAATTCATCATGCGTGCCGGTCCAGACCATCAAGATATCATCGATATATCGATGGAATGTAAGCACACATTCTAAGTAATTCTGAATGTCATCTCTGGAAAATAGGTCCCTCTCCCACCCCCCCAGATACAGATTGGCGTAGGATGGGGCACACCGTGTCCCCATTGCCACGCCCTGTATCTGGAGGTAGTGGGAGAGGCCGAATATGAACACATTCCTAGTCAATACGAATTTCAATAGTTCCAGAATAAAATCATTGTATGGATCACTTGATTGGCCACGTTCGCGCAGATGTTCCACCACAACCGATAATCCCCGATCATGGGGGATTGCATTATAGAGGCTTTTCACGTCGACTGTGACCAACCATGCATTGTCAGGAATGGTGATACCCTCCAATATTTTGATCAAATCTATCGTGTCCTGTACAAAAGAAAACAAGGCTTTGACATGTGGGTTCAAATAGCTGTCAATGAGGCTGCTGGCATTCTCACTCAGACAGCCACATCCTGAAATGATAGGCCGGCCTGGAGGACTGTCCAAAGATTTATGGACTTTGGGCAGCGCGTACATTGTGGGAACCCTAGGTTCCAAGACGTTAAGAAACGTCCATGTAGGTTTGTCAATCAGATTATTAGATAATGTGTAGGCACATACATTCATGTTTGTCACGATCCATAATTACAAGGTTTCCATCTTTGTCAGTCTGCTTGATTACGATTTGTTTGTTTTTTTGTAATGACGACAAAGCCCGTGCAGACCGAGACGGTAAATTACTAGAATAAGTCCGAGACCATGTCATTCCTTCGATTTCTCTTGATATTTGTTGTACAAATGCCCAAATATTGGGATTATTGCCCAAGGTTGGAAAAATCCTTGATTTGGGTTTAAAAAGTTGTGGGGGAGGAAAACATCTGATCGCAGGATCAGTTTCTGATGAAAGGGGAGGATTAAATGGTGAGTCAATGGACCCACCATCATCCTCCCATAATTCCATCAGGTCCTGTATTGCTTGAATCTCTCTAATAGTAAGATCATTGGTCCCACTAGAGGTAGTGACATGATCAATACTATGTGGTTTGTGATAAATTGTCTTAAACATTAGACGACGTGCAAATAGGTGAATGTCCTTGATGACGTCAAAGGCATCCACCTTTGCTTCAGGGCAAAAAGTTAATCCCAGCTTTAGTACCTCAAGTTCTTTGGGGCTAAATTGACATAAAGAAAGGTTTAGAATCTGAAATTGTTTGTCCTTAACTTCCATTGGTATTGTCTCACAGAATCTTACTGATTTACCGGATTTGGGTTTTCCGGTCTTCCCAAAGCTAAAAAAATGGGAGCCATCTTGGGATCATTCTTAGCAGTAACAGACTGGGCCGAAACATTTACCTTATTCAAAGGCTGAGTAGAAACCAACACTGAAGAAGAGAGGGATGAAGATGGTGTACCCCTGGGGTCAGAATTTTTGCTCCATGGGAAACTCGCAATCTCTTGGCCGAATTGTGCGATGTGTTAGAGCGTTGTTGTGAATTTCTAGGTCTAACAGTAGGTGATTCACGAACAGGTGTTAAAGCAGGTGCAATTCTTACATTTTCCGTAAATGATACATTAGAGTCCCCCTTACGTTTCTTAGACATCCTTTCAGGAGCAATGTCCTGGTATACCGTTGATTGACTAGATGATGCTGGAGAGACAGAGATGTCAGATACGTGTGTAACATGATTCTGCACAGTTTGATTTGCAGATTTCGTTGATTGCCTCTGTTGGGCAGGTGGATTCCATTTATATGCGAACCCCATCTCATATGAGAATTGATCCCTCAAGAATTTAGTTTCTTTATTATTAATTATTTCTATGGTGTATTGTTCAATATGTTCCTTAAGCTCACGTTCCTTATTTGTAAAGGTAGGCAATGCCATCATAGAAGAGTGTTCCGCATGCCATTTGTTAATCTGCTCATCAACCTCGTTAAGCTCAATATCATATTGTAGACACAATTGAGACATCATCTCAAAAGAACAATTTATGGATTTGGTGCCATATCTAATCAGTTGGTTATCCACAACCAAAACAAACGAACCACTCCCAGGTGTTGTATCACACCCATCCTCCTGTTTATGGATTCCCAACTTCTTTCTTAACCACTTGTCCCCCGCCCACTGTCAATAGACGGCGGGCGGAGGACACTCTCGTTCTGGGAGGACGTCATATGACGTCCTCCCTTTAAAACGAGCTAGGAGGCGCGCACGATTGCCCGGGAAACGAGCAGGAAAGTGGATCTCTGTGTGTAAACACAGAGATCCACGTCCTGTGAGGGAGAGGGGACCGATGGTGTGTCCCTTGTACATAGGGACAACCATCGGTCACCTCCCCCAGTAAGTCCCCTCCCCCCACAGTAAGAACACATTGAGGGAACATATTTAACCCCTTCCCGCCCCCTAGTGGTTAACCCCTTCCCTGCCAATCACATTTATACAGTAATCAATGCATTTTTATAGCAGGGATCGCTGTATAAATGTGAATGGTCCCAAAAATGTGTCAAAAGTGTCCGATGTGTCCGCCGCAATATCGCAGTCACAATAAAAAAATCGCAGATCGCCGCCATTACTAATTAAAAAAAAAAAATGCTATAAATCTATCCCCTATTTTGTAGACGCTATAACTTTTGCGCAAACCAATCAATACGCGCTTATTGCGATTTTTTTTTTACCAAAAATATGTAGAAGAATACGTATCGGCCTAAACTGAGGAAAATTTTATTTAAAAAAAAAAAAATGGGTATTTATTATAGCAAAAAGTAAAAAATAGTGTTTTTTTTCCAAACTGGACGCTCTTCTTTTGTTTATAGCGCAAAAAATAAAAACCGCAGAGGTGATCAAATACCACCAAAAGAAAGCTCTATTTGTGGGAAAAAAAGGACGCAAATTTAGTTTGGGAGCCACGTCGCACGACCGCGCAATTGTCATTCAAAGTGTGACAGCGCTGAAAGCTGAAAAATGGCTTGGGCAGGAAGGGGGTTTTCGTGCACAGTAGAGAAGTGGTTAAGGACTGTGTATCAAGCATATTATATGACAATGGGTTTTTGTACAACCCCTTTTTCTCTCTCCTTTATCTTAAGGGAGGAAAAATATCAAATGTATTAAATGTATTGATGATATGTTTTTTTCTTTTTGTTTTCTTTATTAGAGATCACTTTATTATATTGTGGATCCCTGATTATCCAAATAAGAAAAAAATTAAGGAATTATAAATCAATTATAATTTGGTCCAGAGGCCAAATAAAGAAGGTAGCCTTATGTATAGATTTATAGACATTTTGTAAATTGCTCTTTATATATCCCTTTGGAATTGTATATTCAGTTGTTCACGATTAAAATTGGTGCTTGATAAGATAGGCTCCACATAGACTTTCACTATAGCCATGTTCTGTGGGGATAACTGGGAGGGACTTATGACCAAAATTCACCTCTCTCAAAGCTCAGTAGGAGTACGGGAGGCCAATCTAGATAAATCCTTTATTAAATTGCAAAGATTTGTTGAAAAAAAGGTCAGAATCTTCTGGCACAAAAAGTATTTTAAGAAATATGTTGAAAACAAGATTACCCCTTGGGGGCTGCGGATTCAAATATTTCCTAACTTGAAAAAAATAGATGACAGGCTAAAATCAAATTGGGAGTCTAATCTCCAATCATGTTCTTTTGAGATGATGTCTCAATTGTGTCTACAATTTGATATTGAGCTTAACGAGGTTGATGAGCAGATTAACAAATGGCATGCGGAACACTCTTCTATGATGGCATTGCCTACCTTTACAAATAAGGAACGTGAGCTTAAGGAACATATTGAACAATACACCATAGAAATAATTAATAAAGAAACTAAATTCTTGAGGGATCAATTCTCATATGAGATGGGGTTCGCATATAAATGGAATCCACCTGCCCAACAGAGGCAATCAGCGAAATCAGCAAATCAAACTGTGCAGAATCATGTTACACATGTATCTGACATCTCTGTCTCTCCAGCATCATCTAGTCAATCAACGGTATACCAGGACATTGCTCCTGAAAGGATGTCTAAGAAACGTAAGGGGGACTCTAATGTACCGTTTACGGAAAATGTAAGAATTGCACCTGCTTTAACACATGTTCGTGAATCACCTACCGTTAGACCTAGAAATTCACAACAACGCTCTAACACATCGCACAATTCGGCCAAGAGTTTGCGAGTTTCCCATGGGGCAAAAAATTCTGACCCCAGGGGTACACCATCTTCATCCCTCTCTTCTTCAGTGTTGGTTTCTACTCAGCCTTTGAATAAGGTAAATGTTTCGGCCCAGTCTGTTACTGCTAAGAATGATCCCAAGATGGCTCCCAATTTTTTAGCTTTGGGAAGACCGGAAAACCCAAATCCGGTAAATCAGTAAGATTCTGTGAGACAATACCAATGGAAGTTAAGGACAAACAATTTCAGATTCTAAACCTTTCTTTATGTCAATTTAGCCCCGAAGAACTTGAGGTACTACAGCTGGGATTAACTTTTTGCCCTAAAGCAAAGGTGGATGCCTTTGACGTCATCGAGGACATTCACCTATTTGCACGTCGTCTAATGTTTAAGACAATTTATCACAAACCACACAGTATTGATCATGTCACTACCTCTAGTGGGACCAATGATCTTACTATTAGAGAGATTCAAGCAATACAGGACCTGATGGAATTATGGGAGGATGATGGTGGGTCTATTGACTCACCATTTAATCCTCCCCTTTCATCAGAAACTGATCCTGCGATCAGATGTTTTCCTCCCCCACAACTTTTTAAGCCCAAATCAAGGATTTTTCCAACCTTGGGCAATAATCCCAATATTTGGGCGTTTATACAACAAATATCAAGAGAAATCGAAGGAATGACATGGTCTTGGACTTATTCTAGTAATTTACCGTCTCGGTCTGCACGGGCTTTGTCGTCATTACAAAAAAACAAACAAATCGTAATCAAGCAGACTGACAAAGATGGAAACCTTGTAATTATGGATCGTGACAAACATGAATGTATGTGCCTACACATTATCTAATAATCTGATTGACAAACCTACATGGACGTTTCTTAACGTCTTGGAACCTAGGGTTCCCACAATGTACGCGCTGCCCAAAGTCCATAAATCTTTGGACAGTCCTCCAGGCCGGCCTATCATTTCAGGATGTGGCTGTCTGAGTGAGAATGCCAGCAGCCTCATCGACAGCTATTTGAACCCACATGTCAAAGCCTTGTTTTCTTTTGTACAGGACACGATAGATTTGATCAAAATATTGGAGGGTATCACCATTCCTGACAATGCATGAATCACAGTCGACGTGGAAAGCCTCTATAAACGCAATCCCCCATGATCGGGGATTATCGGTTGTGGTGGAACATCTGCGCGAACGTGGCCAATCAAGTGATCCATACAATGATTTTATTCTGGAACTATTGATATTCGTATTGACTAGGAATGTGTTCAGGTTCGGCCTCTCCCACTACCCCCAGATACAGGGCGTGGCAATAGAGACACGGTGTGCCCCATCCTACGCCAATCTGTATCGGGGGGGTGGGAGAGGGACCTATTTTCCAGAGATGACATTCAGAATTACTTAGAATGTGTGCTTACATTCCATCGATATATCGATGATATCTTGATGGTCTGGACCGGCACGCATGATGAATTACTTGAGTTTATGGAGATACTTGGCAACAATCAGTTCAATCTTAAGTTTACAATGTCTTGTAATCAAAAATCGGTGAATTTTTGGGATATTGAGATTTTTGTGGAAAGTGATGGATCTTTGGGCACTTCACTATTTCGAAAACCGTCTGCAACTAATGCTATACTACATGCCTCCAGTTCTCATCCGAAACCCCTGATTAGCAGCATCCCCAGCCAATATTTGCGGCTGCGGCAAAACTGCAGCAGGGATGAGGATTTTTTGAAAGAAGCAAATCTTTTGTATTCTCGTCTTCGAGATAGGGGGTACAATCATAGTACCCTGAAAAAAGCCTTCAATAGAGCCAAAGCACATGTTAGGGACACTTTGATTCATCAGAAAAAAATCAAATGTACAAATCAACCTGTTAGAATTATAACAGCCTACAATAAGGAGCGCATGCGCGGCTTTCTGGCATGGCGGACGTGCTCTGAGTGAGCTCCGGGGTCCCCGCCGCTCTTCGTGACCTCCGTTCAGCAACTTTAGCTTCAAATTGAACCGGGGGTAAGCCTGATACTTTACTCAACTCCCTGGACGCCCCATGGGAAAGATTGGCCAGCAGCAGCGCAACTACAATCCACTGTTTGGGCCGCGAGCGGGATCGGAGATGGACCGCTTCATTACTAGGCCGCAATCCGCGGCCTCAATTTCGTCAGCGGATCCCTTCGCCGCAATGGATCCGTTCCTGGACACGGAGGAAGCGGGACTCCCTGTGCCTACGAATGCTCCAATTGTGAGTCCCACCAACCATGCATCTCAAGAGATCCTCACTCCTGACATTCTGGATGAAAAATTGGACTCCAAGCTGCAGCTTCTGCTCCTACAGATCACCCGGAACATCGCAGCGGAGGTGAGCAAAATCTCAGCAGAACTGAGGGGGGAAATCACTCAAATTGGGGAACGTACTGATGCCCTGGAACATAAGTTCGATGAGATGGTGAATTATGTGCAGGCCATAGAGGAAGAAAATTTCAACCTCAAACACTCTGTCTCCCAACTGCAGCTTCAGCAGGAAGATTTAGAGAACAGGGAGAGGCGCCAAAACCTTCGCTTTTGTGGTATCCCTGAGACGGTGGGTGCTTCCTCTCTGCGCCCATATCTCTTGGGGCTTTTTAATGTACTAGCTCCCTCAGTAGTGGATGTGGATTGGCGTCTAGATAGGGCCCATCGCTCCCTGGGCCCAAAATCCCAGACTGGTTCCAGACCCAGAGATGTAATCGTGAGGTTTCATTATTATGACAGTAAAGAGGCCCTGAACCTGGCCACACGTAACAAATCTCAAATTTCATACAAGGGGTTGAAGCTACAGATCTTCAGTGATCTATCCCCCATTACTCTGGCTAAGAGGAGAAACCCGCGCCCGATTACAGCTCATCTGCAGTCACACAAGGTCCTCTACTACTGGGGCTTCCCCTTCTGCCTCATTGTGTCTAAGGATGGTGTTCAGCACAGCCTGCGTGATCTACAAGAGTGTGAAGCATTTATAAAAAGCCTTGGTCTCCCACCTCTGCCTGAAGACGACCCTCATCTTGCTCCTTCTCAAGCTCGTCCTTTTTCGTCCACTCCCAGCTGCCTCTGGACCCCTGTGAGGGGCCAATCGAGGAAGCACCTCTCCACCCCTCAACACCCAAGATCCTCCAGACAACCTCCTTGATTTACTTTACCTTACTGGGGACTCCAGATCCCCGTTTTATTGCTCTTATTCCTTCCCGTTGAGTCTTTGGAAGGCTTACCGCTGCAAACTGGACTCTAGGTTTGGAAAGTTACCCTCCCACCCATGTGGGGAGGGTTTTCAGTATCCATACCACAGGGCAAAAAAGTTCTGACGTTTTTTCTCTTTCTTTTTGGTTCAATTGTTTTCAACACCATGTTCATTTTTCCAGAATAGACGAATTTGTGAAGGTTTTCTTTTTCCTAAGGAGATGCGGCGGGCCCAACCCTGTTTCTCTGTTTCAAGACTTTCATGCTGGAGGCTCCCATGCGCCCCTACTGGACCCTTGACACTGGTCAGGGTCTCCTGAGTTGTCAAAACACCTCAGGCTCTCAATTGTTGTTTTTCCTTTTTTTTCTGTTGTTCATATACTTTTTCATCTGGTTTTGCTTTTTTGAACATACGCTCATATGTCAGTTATGCTGGTTGAGGTCTTTTTTTCCTTCTGTGTTTTCCCTTTTTTCCCTTTTCATATATTTTTCATTTTGCTTAAGGTATACTGGTATTTCCTAAGGAATCAAAAGTCCATGGGTCTTTATTATGCTTTTGTGTATTCACCAATTCTTTTTTCAGGCTGTCTACAAATATGCCCTTATAATTTCTATTTGCAAACACTGGCTACTTTGTTACAAATGTATCTATGTCACTGAGAATTATGTCCTACAACGTAAAGGTCCTGAACTCTGTTCGAAAGCGCTGGATTGCTTTGAAGGAGTTCAGATCCTCAGGTGCAGATATAGTCATGCTCCAGGAGACCCATTTTAAGGCTGGCGGTTCTCTGAATTTTGCCTCTAAGTTTTATCCTACCTCTTTCCTTGCTTCTGATTCCACTGGCAAGGCAGGAGTGGCTATCTTGATTAAAAAATCATGTCCCATCAGGGTCAAGAATGCGCATTCTGACCCCCATGGGAGGTTCCTGATCTTGGAGTGTGGCTATATGTCCTCCTTTTTTATGTTAGTTAACATTTATGCCCCTAACACCGGTCAGGTTGACTTTTTGAATAAGGTTTTTGACCTACCTCAATGTCGTCCCCAACCCTTCATGATAGTGGGGGGGGGGGATTTTAGTCTCGTTATGTCTCCTACTAGGGACAGGCAAACTGTTTTTCATTATACGCCATCAAGAAAGATTGTCTCCACAGCTAAGTCTTTTCGTAGATGTATTAGATCCCACCAATTATTTGATTCGTGGAGGATTAAACATCCTTCCGCTAAACAGTTTACTTTCTATTCTATGGCCCATAAAATGTTCTCTCGTTTAGATAATTTCTTTGTTTCTGCCCCACTCATCCCCCACATTATTGAATCTGACATTTTCCCCATTACGTGGTCTGACCATGCCCCTATCACTTTAGATGTTAAGTTGTCTCAAATCCCTTCTAGGTCATATCACTGGCGGTTAAATGATCAACTCCTTCAATCTGAACCTTCCCGCACAACATTAGGAGGAAGAAGTTTTTTCTAATTAATGTGGGATCAGTTGCGGATTTTTCCACGCTGTGGGAGGCACACAAGGCGGTCCTCCGTGGTGTCTGTATCGCGGAGGGTACTCGCCTGAAAAAAGATAGGAACAGTCTCCTGAAATCTGACGGCTGCCCTAGGGTCGGCCGAACGTCATCTTTTGTGCAAACCCACAGTGTCGAGGCTCCGCACTGTTGTGTCTCTTAGAGGACAAATTAAATCATTACATATGGGTAAGGCAGCTAAATCTATTCTATGGACTAAACGAAAGTTTTATGAGTTCTCCAACAAACCCCACAGGATGTTGGTCAACAAACGTAGGCCACGCCCATTTCAGTCCTTTTCAGATTTTCTCCTCCGAGCTGACGGAACTAGAACCCATTGCCCCCTCGAGATGTTTAAGATCTTTGGTAGCTTCTACCGGAGGCTTTACAATTGCCTAAAGCCTCGTACACACGACCGAGTCGTTTTTTCCGACGAGATTCTTGTTAACCTTGTCGATTTTCTCGTCAAGCTTTCCATGCGTACACACTGACATTTCCCAATTTCCTCGTTGTTCTCCGCGGTCACGTCCAGCACGTACGACGGCACTATAAAGGGGAAGATCTTTTTTCTTGGCGCCACCCCTTGGGCTGCTTTTGCTGATCTCGTGTTACCGCGTGTGAAGTAAAAGTTTGGGAAGAGACGATTCGCGCTTTTCAGTCTTCGTACTTTTCAGATCGTTTTCTGCGGTTCAGTTTGTGCTTGTGGGTTCGTATCTTGACTTTCAGGGCATCTAGGCAGGTCGTATCTGTTTTACAGTGCGTTCTTGCCTGTTCGTTTCTGTTTTTCAGTTCGTTATTCATAGGCCTTGCTGTTCTAAAGTGCGTTCTGTTCTGTACGTTCTGATAAGACGACCGTTTCCTAGCCATGTCGCCTGGACGTTCTCGTCGTCGAGTTCGTGCTGTGCGTGCGCTTGGTGTTGGTCTGCCAGTCCATGAATGGTGTGAGGAGGAGTTCATGGACCAAGAATTGGTTCCTCCAGCGGGACCAATTCTGCCACATGCCTCTGCTGCGGGAGATCGTCGAGAATAATCCTGAGGACTACAGGAATTTTCTGCGGATGTCTGAGCCCGTTTTTCAGGAACTGTTGGCTTTGATGTCCCCCTATATTACCAGGAAGGACACCGTTATGCGGGAAGCCATCAGTGCTGAGCAGAGGCTCATCGCCACCTTTTACCTGGCGACAGGGAGAAGTCTTCAGGACTTGCAGTTCATGACGGGCATCTCCCCCCAGGCTCTGGGCCTCATAATCCCAGACACCTGTTCTGCCATTATACAAGTCCTGCAGGAGGACTATATTAGGGTAAGTTTTCTCCATTAACATCACATTTTATGTATTACATGTATGCTAATGTATTGTATTTCTTTCATCCTTCCCTAATTACCATGATTGTAATATGCTGAGAATGTCCCCTTTGTCCTCATGTATGCCTGAAGCTTTAGATTGCCCCTTTTTTCTCCTCCATGCATATTTCCCTTCACTAACCTATCAGCAGGGGCGCCTGTTGCTCCAAATGTTTGGGGGTTCAAACCCCAATTTAGGAAATAAACTTCCTCCTTTTTTGCTCTGGTGCCTATTAAACGCCCCATTTGTTCCCTCCAATGCAGCCATTTTGTCCCCTCCAATGCAGCCATTTTGTTCCCTCTAATGCAGCCATTTTGTCCCCTCCAATGCAGCCAGTTCCCCCCCAGCCCTGCACTTACCTTCTTGTGGTCAGCGCCATCCTTCTTCTGTCCTTGATGTCTTCTCCTTCCCTTGATGTTGCATCAGCCAATCATGTTACCATTAAACAGACTTGGTGAACATGATTGGCAGAGCAGCCTGTCAGTGTTTACCCAAGGAATGCCCCCCCCCCCCTGCGTCCCCTATTTAACTTTTCTGCAGCCAATTACATCCCTCAGGCTGTAATGTGCAAGACAATTTTCCTTACTGTTTCTGCTATGCAATTTTAAGCCCATAAATGCCGCAGTTCTTCATATGTCGGTCGCTTAACAGGGGGCCATCCACCTGAATAGTGGGCGGCATAGACAATACATAGGTTAATGCAAGGCATAAACCTATGTATTGTTCTGAGTGACGGGCACAGGAGAGAGGGGGCAGTGCTCCAGCGCCCACTCTGGACGCACCGCCACTGCAATGCTATCCTGTGGCCAAACACATCTACCCCCCCCCTCCCCATTATAATTTATTAATGGACCATCATAGGGGGTGATGAATATGATACATGAGCCTTCCATTATACTTATTTAAAACACCTTAATAAACGTAGACTTTGCTTGATGTTGGCCTCTAATGTATTTTCTTAGAATATACTTGTAATGTTTGATTTGTGTATTCTAATATTTTTTCATCTTGTTTGACTCCACAGCTTCCTTCCACGCCACAGGAATGGCAGACTGTGGCATCGGAGTTTGCCACGCGGTGGGACTTCCCCAACTGCGGTGGTGCTATAGACGGGAAGCACGTCCGCATCGTGCCGCCACCCCGTTCTGGGTCCTACTACTTCAATTACAAGGGGTTTCATAGCATTGTGCTGATGGCGGTGGTGTCAGCACGGTATGAATTCCTCTATGTTGATGTAGGGAAGAATGGCTGGATGTCCGATGGGGGATCCTTCATCCAGACGGAGTTTGCCCTCCGTCTCCAGAGTGACGACCTTGCATTGCCACCGGATGCAGGGAATATTGAAGGACTCCCCTTTGTTTTTTTGGCTGATGAAGCCTTCGGGCTCGGACCACATCTTATGAGGCCATTTCCTCAGAGGACCCTGACCCCAGAGAAGAGGGTGTTCAATTACCGGCTGGCCAGGGGCCGAAGAGTCGTTGAAAATGCCTTCGGCATAATGGCCAGCCGGTTCCACCTTTTTAGGACTCCCATCCAGTTGGCGGACTACAAAATAAACTATGTAGTGTTATGCTGCTGTGTGCTACACAATTTTCTTTGCCGCAAATCGAATTCATATATGGCCTCAGTTTTGCCTGAGGCTGGACTTTCCCCTGATAATCCCCTGCCGGGCCTGGAATCTGCCCGTGCTGGCTTGCCCCCCCAAAATGCCCGTGAGGTTCGGGACAAATACATGGACTATTTCACGGGTGGGGGGCAATTCCTATGCCAGGCTATGTCTAAAGATTGCTGTCTAATGATCCAAATAAAAATCTTGTTTAAACTTCTAACTTTTCTTGGTTTCCTGTCTCCTAGTTTGTCTTAGTGCATTTGTAGTGCCAAGTGTATTTTCCTTTAGTAAATACCAACCATTTCACTATGTAACCTTAAAAAATTTACCAAATAAGGTTAGAGCATATTAGAAAAAGAAGCTACACGTTGTTTGTGTTCAAATCTTTTACTATGTGCAAATTCACACACCTTTTTTTTTTTTTTTACATTTTTTGTTTGCCTGGCCACAAACCGGCAATTGTTTTCTTAGGAAAATACAAAAACAACAGTTGCATTCCAAAAATTACAAAATTGGATACCTCGGAGCAATCTGAGACATTCACTTACACAAACTATATGTCTCTATGTGCCCGTCCTAATATGGGGTCCTGCCACCCCTTGCCCAGCCAAAAATTGAATATGCACACAATTGGGATTATTTTCCTATAGGGATTTTAGACTCCTGATCCCTATTGTCAACATGTGCTATCTGCCATCAGGGGTGATCAATGGATGTGTTTTGGGGGTGCCACCCCTTCCTCAGTTCACCTACTTTAGATACGAGGAAGGGGTTGCACCCCCAAAAGACGTACATGGATATCCCCTGATGGCAGATAGCACATGTTGACACACTGTGTGCAGATTAAATTTTTGGCTGGTTTGATTGTCAAAAAGTTTTTTAAAAGTTGAAGAACAAACATGAGAAAAAAGGGGGTTGGGATGCCTTATTGAATTCTCCCCAAAACATTGAGAATGTCTTTAAATGTTTGATCCATCACATGTATTCTTTCTTTAATTTTGTCCAGTTCCGTGCTACATTCCATCACTTGCTGGATGAGGCGGAGGGCACTGTCAGCAGAGAAACCTGTACTATCCTTCACCCCAACATTCACATCCCCTAAAAACAAAATAAAAAGGTATTATAACTCTGCAGGCCTACCTCTCTTACCTGAAGCTGTGGTGACAGATACTGACCTGTTGTGGTGACCAGTTCCACAACGTCATCCACCTCTCCTTCCTGCACTTCTCCTTCCTCCACCTCAACTTCCTCTACATCCTTCGTTTGTGGGTCTTTGGGAGTTTGGGGTTGTTGTGAAGCTGTGGGGTTCTTGTGCTCCCTGGAGTGTCCTCCTCCCAGTCTTCTCTCCCCTATGAGAATCAAACAAAAGGTAGAGTTATCACACAGAAATTCTCTATGTTAAACAAAAAAACAGGCTAAATTGCTTGGAAGTGGGGTACAAGTGTGTGTTTGGGCGGAAGTTAAAGACGAATGCATTATTTCTGACCAAGAATATGCTTAGTATTCACCTTTTGTCTGTCATTTTTTAGACATGTAGGCAACACAAAAATTCTCTGAAGCACCTGTGTGGGACACCCAAAAAAGGCGGGTCTGGTGGCCCACACTATAGTGCTCCAAAGTACAGATGTGGAAGCAGCTGCTGAGTGTCCTCTCCTTTACACTGACAAAATTTTGCATTTCATTCTCTTTACAAACACATCATCTAGCCTAAAACTTTGTGCCCCAAATTTGCGAAAAAATGGCAGATGTCTAATTACTTTTGTGGCTGTAAAATAATCCAAAACAGCGGATAGTGGCCGAACGAAGTGTCTGTAACGTAACGAACGATTACTGTGCCCAACCAAGTTCAAAATATAACATTTTGGAAGGGAGTCCAATAAGAAAAACAAAAAAAAACAGCAACATGTCAGTTTAGAAAAGGATTAATAGCATAAAAGTGTACATTTTACTTACTTTTAGCGAGCATTCTCTTAATGCTCCTTAACTGCTCTGGCTCCCTCAGTTTGAGGTCTGACCACCTCTTTCTGAGCTGCTCATTTGAGCGTTTCACCCCGAAATTCGTCTTCAGACTCTTCACGACTTTAGTGAGGATTTTGGCCTTCCTTCTATTTGGTTTGCTATACGGCCCATGCTTTGCGTCATAATCAGACTTGAGCAAGATGTCCACCATCTCCGCCATCTCCGCAAAAGACATATTCGATGCCTTGAATCTCCTCCTTGATCGTGACGTTTCCTCGGTCTCCGGGCTTGTCTCCTCCTCGTTAGTTGCGGAATTATCAGACACCTGCTGTAACTCCGCCATATCTGTCTGCGCGCCGAAAGAGAAGGGGCGGGGAAAAGATGTTAGTTAGAACGTCATGGGCGGGCGACGTGTGCGGAGCGACGTGTTCGAATTTTGACGCGTGCGTGGTGTGTATATAGCAAACACACATGTGACTATAGTACGTTCGGTGTGCGGAGAGAGGAGTTCAAGTAACGGACGTGCGAACGAAGGTATGTGATTTTGTGACTTGTACAAATTGTTGGCCTATACTGTTTTGAGAATGTTGTAGGATATATATGGTGACTACGATGTTAAGGAGGTTAGACTGTTTGCCTCACATTAGTTATATATTATTTCTTAAACTTGCAGATACAATATGAATGTCTTTATTAGCGACAAAGAGTTCCTGGCGGAATTTATTGACCGGGTAAGGGAGCTACCCGCTCTGTGGGAGACGAAAAACCCCATCCATAAAAAAAGAGGGGTGAGAAAAGCAGCGCTGGAGAAGTTGCTCCCATTTGTGCAGACCAAGGTGCCCACAGCCACAGCAAAACAAAGGGACACTAAAATTGGGAGCTTGAGAGGCACCTACAGGACTGAACGCTCTAAGGTCCTGGCTTCTCAGAGGTCAGGAGCAGCAGCAGATGATGTGTATGTCCCGAATTTGTGGTACTACAGCAGGATGTCCTTCCTGGATGACCACATTGAGGCAAGGCCATCACTCTCCACTCTTCCCCCCAGACTTCCCTGCAGCCAACCTGAGCCTTCTCTGGAGCAAGAGGAGGCAGCCATCCTGGATGATCCTGATTTGGCCATCTGGAGCCAGGTATAGTATTAAATGAAAATGTATTGGGATAAAATTATTGTTTGACAAATATGTCAAGATGAGAAACATACAATATTTTGGGTTCCACAAGTGAAATCAAGATCTCGAGACATTAGTCTGCACTTAATTGGGTGCTAAATAGTCAATCTGATGTAGGTGTAAATTATAAAAAATGATTTCTGGATTTACATTCTAATTGCTTCAATCATGTTTATAAAGTTTGATGCAAAGATTAAAATAACATATTAAACTATGTCCCTTTTTCATACACAGGATGAAATCAGCCAGGAGGAGGGTCTGGAAACTGTCAGGCAGGAGGAGGAAGGGCCCAAAGGCAGCCAGGAGGTGGCAGGGCCCAGTGGCAGCCAGGAGGTGGCAGGGCCCAGTGGCAGCCAGGAGGTGGCAGGGCCCAGTGGCAGCCAGAAGGTGGCAGGGCAAAGGAGAAGCACCAGATCCCAGGTGCCTCCAATCCGGCTTCCCAAAAGAGGCAGGAGGGACAGGACCACTAGTGAGGCAGCAATGGCCCTTATTAAAGAGGCCCATGCCACCCTCAAAGAGCCCACATCCCCTG
Source organism: Rana muscosa (assembly GCA_029206835.1). NCBI lineage: Eukaryota > Metazoa > Chordata > Amphibia > Anura > Ranidae > Rana > Rana muscosa. The sequence continues at coordinate 484,179,925 of CM055116.1, forward strand.
AAGAGGCCATTGCTGGCCTAGTGGAGGCAAAGTTCAAGGTGATGAGCATGGAGCAACGCCTCCTATGCGAGCCCCTGCTCATCACCTTGCTCAACAAGGGGGTGATGGAAAAAATTACCCCCAATACCGCCATTTGTGAGGTGGCACAACTGTCCCAACCTCAACCTCCTCCTCCACCTCCACATTCTTCTTCCGCCCCACCCCCTTCTCCTCCACCTCCACCTTGTTCTTCCGCCCCACCCCCTTCTCCTCCACCTCCACCTTGTTCTTCCGCCCCACCCCCTTCTCCTCCACCTCCACCTTGTTCTTCTGTGCCACCCCCTTCTCCTCCACCTCCTCCTGACAGGAGTACCCCTCCAGAGCCTCCAGCCAAACGAAGAAGGAAGGCTGCAGGGAAGGCTTCAGAAAAGGTTGCAGGGAAGGTTGCCAGGAAGACGAGGAAGTGATGGCCTTGCTTCATTGTGGTCGGACAGAAGGCAGCCTGTTGTAGTACCACACACTTGGGACATATATATCACCTGCTGCTGTTCCTGACCTCTGGGAGGCCAGCATCAGATTGTGTTCAGAAATGTTGGCCTTCTCAAGCTCCCAATGTTAGTGTCCATACAGGGTTGCTGTGTGCTCTGGGGTCCCTGGGATGCACAAATGGCAGCAGCTTCTCCAGCGCTGCCTTCTCTTTATTTTAGTTCAAACATGAATAAATGTTATTTTTCTTTAAGTTCATACTTGACTATGTGTATTTTTAAAAATGTAAAATCTAGCTTTGGAGTAAGCAGATACATTTGACTGACAAAAAAAGGGACAGATAACAACCCCCCCAAAAAATAACTAAATCGTGTTTCCCAAAAAAGTGTGTAAAATTTAAATAATATATATTAAAAGATTCAATGGGAGATCACTACCAAAACATTACGAAATTACAATTAACATCAGTTAGAAAAATAACAAATTTTTAAATATTCCTAAAAACTTGCACGATATAATACACATAAATCTTCTTAAGAGCAACAAGAAAAATGTTAAAAAAAGATAGTCATAACTCTGTGTGAATATCAGCAGCAAAAGAAGTTCATTCGTTTGGATTAATGTCACATTCTAACGAAGATTTCAATGCACAACATTTAAACGATGCAAAAATTTGGAGCGTGACGAATGTGCTATCTCCATTACGAAGGCTTGTTTTACCAGAAGATACGCTCCCGTCTCATAGTTGCTTGTGAGCATGCGCGCTTTTGGAAGAGTCGTAAAAGCATACACACGAACCATTTTCTCGTCACAAAACAGGCCGACGAGAAACACGACGAGGAAATCTTGAATCCTGATGAGAAAATAGAGAGCAGGTTCTCTATATTCTCGTCGAGATTCACGGCAATTTTCTCGTCGTAAAACCATACACACGAACGGTTTTCTCGACAAAGAAGCTCACGCGGCACTTTTCTTGCCGGTTTTGGACGAGAAACTCGGTCGTGTGTACGAGGCTTTACACCCGAAAATCATTTCAATTTCACTCAAGAAAAATTTCAAGCTTTCTTTGCAGGCCTTAAGCTTCCCAAAATCTCCACATCGAATTTAACTGACCTAAATACTCCCATAACTACTGAAGAACTTCATAATGTAATTAAGGAACTCCCACTTCATAAATCTCCAGGCCCTGATGGACTCCCCTATTCTTATTATAAAACTTTTGAAGATATTTTGTCTCCCCATTTGTTGTCCCTTTATGGTACCCTCCTTAAAGGACAATCTCCACATTCTCAGTTTTCTCACTCCTATATTTCTGTTATACCTAAGCCGGGTAAGGATCCCTCTTCCCCTGACAATTATAGGCCTATAGCACTTTTAAACTCGGATTATAAGATTTTCACCAAAATTCTCGCGTCTAGATTATCCAAATTTATTCCCAAACTGATCAATAGGGATCAGGTAGGTTTTGTCTCGGCTAGACATGCTGGGGACAATACTTGTCGCACTATAGACTTGATTGCTCTTTTGAATAGATCCTCACATCAGGCTTTAGTTCTCAGCCTGGATGCGCAAAAAGCGTTTGACAGACTAAGTTGTTCTCAACACTCCTGGCCTATGGTTTTGAAGGTCCCTTTTTAAATGCGCTACATGCGTTATACTCTCAAGTTACGGCACAAGTTCAAATGTCTTCTTTTCTGTTGCCTTGCTTCCCCATGACCAATGGTATTTGCCAGGGCTGCCCTTTATCCCCACTGCTCTTTATACTATGCTTAGAGCCCCTGGCTGAGGCCATTCGTTTGCATTCGGACATTCGTGAGGGAATACAAATTGTCGCTATTTGCTGACGACATTTTGCTTACTATCACCCACCCGTTGCTATCCCTTCCATCTTTACATAATCTTCTCGACACATTTGGTGCTATTTCTGGTCATAAAGTTAACACTACAAAAACTGAGGCCCTTCCAATCCACATTCCTTCCACGTTATTTTCCCAACTTATGGCCTCTTATCGTTATAAGTGGTGCTCCACTTCCCTTAAATACTTGGGGGTTCATCTTACCCCTACGTACTCCACTCTATATTCCATAAATTTTCCTCCCTTAATATCAGACATCAATAATTTACAGCAAGATTGGGCCAAATATCCTATCTCCCTTTTGGGGAGAATCAATGTATTGAAAATGTCCATTCTACCACGGCTATTATATTATTTTGAGACACTACCAGTCGCTATACCCCTCTCCCAACTTAAATCTCTCCACAGATCCTTTTCAAATTTCATTTGGAATGGTAGGGCTCACCGCATTCCCAATTCAGTAGTTTTCGCGCTGAGATCCAGGGGGGGTCTGGGAGCTCCGGATATTCTTAAATATTATCATGCCACCCACCTTAGGACAATAGCTTCCTGGTCTACTCTGCATGCCCCTAGCCACTGGTCTGACATAGAGAAGGGGGTGCTTTATCCGGTTCACCCTTGTTCCCTGATTTGGTCTCTTTCCCCACACATTGACCCTATCTATAGACAGCAGTGTACGGCCCCTATGAACTTCACTCTATCGGTATGGAATAAGTGCCTCAAATCATACCCTCTCATGTCGTCTTGCTCCCCCCTTATTAATGTTTTATTAACCCATCCATCCCTGACAGTCTATCCTTAGGTCGTATTTTTCCCTGGGTCGATGCCTCTTTGATCCAACTCCGCAATTTAGTACATCCTATAACTCGCAGGCTGCACCCTTTTGATTTTTTCCAAGAAAAGTTCCATATTCCTTCTCAACTCTTTTACTTCTATCTCCAGATCAGGCATTTCCTCCACTCTAGATCTTCATCCCTGTCTTTGAGCACCCCTACCCCCTTTGAATACCTGTGTGCCCAGGGCCCCCATCAACTCCATTTGGCTTCTTCTATTTATCGCATCCTTCATGAGTCGTTTACCCTTACTGAGGATACTCATCGGTTAATGAAAAAATGGGCTCTACTGCTACACAGACACATAAGTCCTCAAATATGGGACAGGATATGGTCTTCCGTCTTTAAATCTTCCAGATGTGTTGTTCAGAGGGAGACGTCAGCAAAGATCCTCATGTTCTGGTATAGGACCCCTGAACTGATACATAAATATGACCCCTCGATCTCGAGGAATTGTTGGCGTTGTAACAAAGAAGTAGGGTCACTGTTCCATATTTTTTGGCAATGCTCGTTGATCCAGCCCCTCTGGTCGGATGTCATGAAGCTAATACAGAAGGTGGTAGATGTCTCTTTGCCGCTTGATCCTTTACATTATTTGTTGGGTCTCGCCTTTGAGGCCTCGTAAACACGGCCGAGATTCTCGTTGAAAAAAACATGTTGTTTTTTTCGACGAGATTCTTGGACAAGAAACTTGTCCCGGCCGAGTGTACACACGCTCGTTTCAAAGAACCCGCGGTTCTTTGAAAGGAGTGTACGCGGTGACGTCATCGACTACGTCGAGCATGCGCTCGTCACATTCGATGCCGTCGCCGCCATCTTGGTATACCCTACGTATGCCTAGGAAGCTACCGCGCATGCGTCGAATTCATTTCGAACATGCGCGGGCTTCCGGGCGGACAGGTAAGTGTACACACACTCACTTTTCTCGTCGAGAAACATGCCGAGGAGAATCTCGACGAGAAAATAGAGAGCAGGTTCTCTATTTTCTCGTCGAGGTTTCTTGTCGGTTTTCTCGACGAGAAACCCGATAGCAGCGTACACACGATTTACTCGGCAAGACCTCTCTGCCAGCAAGTTTCTTGCTGGTTCTTGCCGAGAAAATCGGTCGTGTGTACGAGGCCTAAGGGCATCACTAAAAACGGGAATAGATTGATATCCTATATTTTGCTAGCTGCCAGGAGATTGATCCCCTTTTGCTGGCTATCTAACTCCACTCCCCCTTGGTCCAGATTCCTCCAACTAGTTGCTGAGATACGTAGGATGGAATATATGACGGCCTCTGTACACGACACATTACCCCAATTTGATAAGATTTGGGACCTATGGGATATCTCGGAATATGGAACGAAGCTTCCGGCTATTGGGTCGTGATCTACCCACTCCCCTCCCCCCCTTTCTTTTCTAATATATCCGGTACCACCTTGATTTTCGGTGATTTCCATTGTTTTGGTTTTTTTTTGACTGTGACCTCTGTTCCTTTTTTATTTTCTTTGTTATACATATGAGTCTGTTCCCCAACTTCCCGTGCTATGCAGTTTACTCTTGTGTTCTGTATATTTAGTCATTTCGGTTGAAATGTTTCTGCTTGTTATGTAAATCCTGACATGTTTGAATTACTCTGTGATTACTTTGTGATTCTTGTCATTTCGTGGAAAATTTTCAACAAAAAATTACAATTATAACATCCTACAATAAGCAGCACAAACAGGTGAGACAGATCATCAACAAATATTGGCCACTCTTACTGGCAGATCCCATAGCATATAAGTACATTGAGAAGGAACCTCAAATTACTTACAGACGATCCAAATCCCTTAGGGATCGGCTGACACAGAGTCATTATAAAACTCCATCGACAACTGTCACATGTCATGGGTCTTTCCCATATAGGAGGTGTGACAACTGTCGTTTCTTGCTAAACAGTAATGAAGTCATGCTGCCCAATGGATGTACCCATAGGATAAAACACAGAGTAACATGCCAGACCACAGGCATTGTTTACATGATGCAATGTACCTGTAGTTCCTTCTATATAGGGAAAACAAAACGTCCCTTTTTCAAACAAATAAAATGAAGAATGGAAACTCCGATCAGTCGCCATGTTGGTCTATTTCATGACTTCAGATTGGATACCATCAAATTCATGGCCTTGGAACATATTCCTCCGGATGTTAGGGGAGGCAGCAACGATCAGAAACTTTTGCAATTGGAATCCCGATGGATTTTTTTGCTGAAAGCAACAACTTATCCTGGATTGAATGAAATGTTGAGTTATAAACCTTTTTTATGAACATTGTATATTGTTTCCCTTGCTGCCTCCCCCACCCTCGCTATAGCTTTGCTTGTTTTTCTTTTTTCTTGTCTCCTTCTCTTTTCAAAAAAAAAAATTCCCTCTATTTCCTTCCTGCTCTTTCCCCTTTCCCTTTCTTCCTTTTCTTTTCTTTTCCCCTCCTTCCCTTTCCCTTCCCCCTTCCTCTTATCATTTTTCACCCTTCTTCCCCCTTTTCTCTCAGTCCTTCCTTTGGCCCACAAGTCTATGTGAAATCTATGGTCCACTGTTTTATTGGTCGCATTAGTCGACCAATCATATGGACTATATTTCATTTAGTGATCTATATATGGAGACAACAAATCTGTAGATGTATAAATATAGACGTTCTCCCTTTCCTTATAAAAAATAATGTTTTTCGTATATACAAACCATATATATCTCCTTTTTTATATATGTAATCAAGAGTCTTTGTGTAATGTGTATTTTTTTGTAAATATGAAGATATTATCGAATTTTCATGTATTATATTATCACCTATTCACTTATACACACATTTACAATAATTTTTCTTGTTTGTACATTGTTGTTTACTTTGGTTATTATCTTTTTATAAATGTTTTTCATTATATGCATGCTTCTTCGCCACCCGGGTACAGCTATTGGTGCCAAGCCTCTCTCTTCACCCATCGGACTGCTCGGGGTGGCGTTGTCCCTGGTGGATGCCCCGGACTCTGCTTAGCACTTTTTCAAGATCATATGGACACCCAAGGGCGTTACAGTTGCGACTGGACGTCCATTTTGCTGACTGGCATGCAGGCTTTCCACTGTAACATTCATTCCTTGAAAAGCCCCTTCGGTGTGTCTTCTCTAATTCCACCACAAGAGTGCTCCACTGCTTCCTGTCTCTTTGCTCTCCTCAACTCTGGTTCAGAGTGGCGATGCGGAATGACATCATACAATGGCGCCGGTGCATGTGCAGTACAGCCTGTGTCCACTTCCGGTCCATGTGACCGGATGGGGGGTATATATAAACCAGGGATTTCAGTGCAGAGATGCTGCTGAGCCCCTGGGAACATACGATCGCTATATGTTCACAAGGTAAATCGTTTCTCATTGCTATAGTATGCAGGCTTATCCTTCTTCTGTTCCTTTTTGCTTCATCTAAGTATGTTTGTTGTAGTACTCTCTTTTTGAGAAATCTGATTTGGAGGCATGGTTTGCCCCTGTTTAAATCCTATCTAGTGACTAAATCTATTTCTTTCCGAGTCTGTTCTCACATCTGTGTTGGAGCTTCATTAACTCTTTTCTTACCGTATATCACAAATTACTTTTTCAGCACTTGGGAACTACTGCTTATACATATGTGAATCGTTTGTCCTTGCCGTCCCAGGAATCAAGTCAATTACCCCTGTAGCTTGTGTAAGTTACCATCATTAACAATAATTTATTCTATTTTTGGGTAACATTATTGCCGGGAGACACATTGCTTAGGCAATGTGTTTTCTGGGGCCACATATATATGGATTTATGGGGATCTGTGTGTCCATGTGTATTTCCTTCCCACTGGACATATCTTTAATTTTCAACTTTAGATATTACCCAGGCTACGGGTCGTTTTTTCTCCCCTTGCAGGTTTTTTTGCTGCCCTCTGTGATCCTTGGATGTGCCCTGGGCGGGGTTCCGGTGCTACCGTTGGGGACACGGCCATCTGGGCTGGCTGGAGTGTATAGAGAGGTAAGGGGCTTGACCCCAGGGAGGTGAATTGTGCATGCATAGACCTCGTTATCACTAATATTATAATATATGTTTTATTGTTGGTTATCATTATTAATGGATTGTATATGTATTTGTGTGTGTCTTTTTCTGTATCTTGTAGAAGGTGTATGTCACCTATTGGACAGTGCTTCCCCTTTGAAGAAGCCCGATTTAGGGGCGAAACATGTCGGGAGTTAGGCCATCCAACTTTACAATTCATCTGTACTGTTTGTAACAATCACTTTCTACACCGTTTTTTACCATTGTTTTTATTTTGGTGTCAAAATTAAAATATTTTATTATAATCTGCTTGATACTTTGTCATTTCTGCACCATCAAAAATCCCATTTTCTTTGCTCCCAACTGAGGAAAAGACACACACCTCTGGGAGGTGACCTGCCCCAACACCTGCCAACACTGACAGAGAAACCTTCATAAATTGCTAAAACAAATCCCTTAACACCTCCTGAGGGGCCCCTGAGGAGCTACAGGCTCCAGATTTTGTGTCACATGGCTTTGCCCCCCTAGATCTAAGTTGCCCCCCCAAAGCATCCTGACCAGCCTCTAGTCCCTGGATGCTGAGCTCCTTTTCCATTACAGCACTCTATACTGCTCCTCCTTCGCAGGGTTAAAACCGCATTCTTTTAGAACACAGCCAGTCAACCACGATATGCACATTGTGTATCTGCCTATTGCAACTACACTGCCGTTCCGAACAGAGAATTTCACAGGTCAGAACGGCAACATAAAAGCCAGATTTCAGCCCTGTGAAGTCTGGGGGGAGGAGCTGTATACAGTGCTGGGGTGGGAAAAAAGCTCTGCGAAGTGACCTACCAGGGGTCCATTTTCTCTGATTCTCAAGCAGTGATCCCTGTCCTCTGATGTGGGAGCTCAAATCTCTGAAGCCACTTTGAGTATCTTGGCGTGTGGTGGGTGTATCTGCACGCACAGTGGAAGTGGGGAGTGGTAGTGGGGGGGCCCCAGGTCAACTTTTGCATCGGGGCCCACAAGCTTCAAGCTACGTCTCTGTCTGTATCACTTGTTTAGCTGCCCTGAACCATGGACAATAGTCTGCATCTGTAACAAAAGCTGTTTGCCTTTTACAGATGTTTGGAAAATTTTCTGCTCATTCATAGAAAATTATAAGGTTTCTATGCACACTTTGCTAATTCCATAGTTTTAGCACTTATTTGTGCCTCGCCTTGTCTAGTGTGCATACTGTGCAACCATGTGGCATTAATTCTTACTATGTAACTTCCAATATTGCTTCTGTGTTTAACTAGTAGATTCTCATTGTAAATAACTATTGCAGACAAACTAAAGTAGTAATTTGTGCTGTTTAAAATACGCAAAATTTTATTGTAACATAAACTTTTGCTTTTGATAAACGAAAGAAAGCGCCCAAAAGTAACTTTTGTGAAACTAGCCTACATCAAAAGAAATACATGCAATAATTATGTGTTTTGAGATCCTGTTGCTTCTCAGTTTCAGAACTCATTTGACCTGTGTAAACATGCCCACATGTGGCTTTCTCGGTGCAATACCAATTAATGCACTAAGTTCTGACACATGCTTTGCTGCCATCTAGTGTTTCTTTACATATACAAAATAAACATAACTTTTCTTAGTTTAGTTATACAATATGGAAATTGGCATTGCTGATTTGTTTAGAGGTGAGAGCTTAAGAACCATGATCAAGAAGGATCCTCTTGCCTGTGCTTTAAACTCTTATCACCTAGAAAAGACTTAAAGTGGATGTAAACCTGAAAAAAAACCTTTTAATGAAGACTTCCACCTGGTGCAGTAGAGGATGTCAAGTCATCTGTGCCCAGTCTTGCCACGAAGAGTTAATCCAGCTCTTAACAATACTCTTGTCTTTTTTTAGTAAGATAGAAAATGACACACACATAAGTTTGTGACGCCACATCCCCCACTGCTATGACAGACATCTGATTTCTTTATCTCATGAAGGAGATTTCAGCTTCACATCTCTCCTCCTTTCTTCTCCAGCTTTCCCAGGATTGGCTGCTCCACACCTCAGCCTGATTGGGCATGCTGAAATCAGGCGGTGCCTTTTTTCTGAGATTTGACTGGATATTACTCATCATGGGGCGTGATCCTCAAGATCAGCAGAAGATCAGTGTGACTGAGGAGGATATTCATGGTGCAGTCAGCCCCACAGAGCCAGCAAAACAAGTAGGAGAATGTAGAGGTGGTGGGGAGTCTTGTGACATCACGACTCCACCCACCGAGCTACGGCAAATATACCCACCCACCGATTCCAGAGTTTTGCGGAGCTCCTACTGATGAAGGGTGTTACATTTGCAGGGTAGGGATACATGCAGGAGGATTGTATGTGTATATATACATTAATACTGTGCCGTTAAATTATACTGGATGAGGTTTACATCCACGTTAACATTTTCTCCCTATGTCCTAGAAATTAAAAAAATTGTAGGATAACACTTATCCTGAGATAGTTCAGGCCCCCTCCAAACACCAGATGCTGTGACTGAGTCACTACAGCACCTTGTCTGTAAGTACTGACATTAACCTCTTGGCGCAGAGTGCACGCAAATATGTGGCCTCTCGGTGGCCGCTCCTTGGCACTAAGCAGCTGCATATTTGTGTGCAATAGCGCCAACAGTGCTGTGCCAAGAGCGTGCGCCTTGTGTGCTCCCGGCCCAGTGACCAGGGGCTCACAGAAAGTTCCCGATCGCCATTTGCGATTGGGACTTTTCCGATCATGTGACCGCTGTGACAGCCAATCGCAGCAGTCATGTTCCCGAAAGCCCAGCCCTGCCTCCCGGAATAGCAAAACATTTAAAGGGCCGGGGCAGCCAGCACCAATGGGTCACAATGTGTAAGACAAAGAAATGCCCTTAAACACTAGGATCGACATTGTGGTGTGTATTGATAAAAAAAGCTGTTGTGAATAATCCCCATAATGTGTTTAATATGTTTATTTTCCTATGATGGTCAACTCCATTTAGTGACCATAATGCGGTATTTTCCTGAAATATCTCAATTGGAAAAGTACCGCAGATGGAGCTAAGAAAAAGGGGAAATAAACATACTGAGGCTTATTTGCAATGACTGAGCAAATGCTGTGGCAGTTTTCTAATGAATAGATAGGAAACTCTGGCCTAAATTAGTGCTGTGCCATCACCCCTAATATACATTAACAAGAGAATACCCTTTGGGATTGAGACTATGTGGGAACTATCCAAGAAGCATCAGGTAATGATTTAAAAATTAAAAGTTAATGTTTATTGATACATACAGAATAAAAACATCTCACTGTTGCAGAGGTGATCAAATACCACCAAAAGAAAGCTCTGTTTGTGGGAAAAAAAGGACGTCAATTTTATTTTGGTTCAACATTGCACGACCGCGTAATTGTCAGCTAAAGCGACACAGTGCCGAATCGCAAAAAATGCTCTGGTCAGGAAGGGGGTAAATCCTTTCGGGCTGAAGTGGTTAAAGTGGAGTTCCAGGCTTTTATTGTTTATTAAAAGTCAGCAGATACAAAAAGTTTAGCTGCTGACTTTTAATAAACAGACACTTACCTGCCCCACGGCAGGGGCGGATCCAGAGTCTAGTCTCGGGAAGGGCACTACCAGAAAATATGTTTTTTTATACGGGCTATTTTTCAGGGAAATGGCTGGTGTTGGAGCTTCAATCATCCCGGCGCCATGGTTGCTATGGTGTCAGAATGTTTGAAGCGCATTATTTATACTATTACACTGTAATATAAAATTAAATGGTTCAACTCACCATAATGCAGAATCAGTGGGAGCCCCGAGTGTGTCACTTGCCACCGTCGCCTGCCATGCGTTGCGGATTGTCACTTGCCACAAGTTGCAGATGGTCACTTGCCATGTCGCGGATTGTCACTTGCAACGTCACCTGCCACAAGTTGCGGATTATCACTTGCCCGACTTTAAGCTGCCCGACAGCGGAGCCTCCCTGCTCCCTCACCAGCCCGCTGAGCCGCCCAGCTGCCTGGCCCACTCGTGGAGCCATCCGTGGAGCCGCCCGCCAGTGCTCTCTCACCTGCCCACTCACCCGCAAACCTCGGGGAGGGGGGCAGTTGCCCCCCCTGGATCCGCTCCTGCCTCCACGGTCCAGCGATGCGTGCCATTCGGAGCGTCGCTTCTCTCCCCCTCCTCTCCGCCAGCGACTTCTTAGCCACTGTGGGCACCCGGGCCGTGACAGCTTTCGGCTTCACGGCTGGGCACGCACTGCGCATGCACGAGTCGTGCTGCGCATTACCAGTGGACATGCAATCTTCTGGGACCTGTCACGTGTCCCAGAAGATTGCCGAGAGGGAGGGGCCGCCTAGGAGGAGAGGAGGAGTCGTCTAGGCGGCCCATGGGCGTAAGGAGGAAGAGGGACAGGAAGTCCCATTTAACAGTACCCACCCACTCCCTCCCATATAAGGGGCGAGGAGTACTTAAAGCGGAAGTTCCACTTTTGGGTGTAACTCCGCTTTAAGTAATACTGATGCCGTTGCCATAAAAAACAGTAACCATATTTGCCAAGAGGTCAGACCATGAGAGATCACGCCAGTGCTGGGCTACTGAGAGCTCCCTAGAGGAGCACAGGGCTGCATCAGCAGGCCTCTTGTGAGAAATGTTGCCAAAGATGGCCGTGATAACAGGGGGCTGAAAGTCCATAAAAGGTATATACTTGTTTAGTATTCATCCTGCAATGATATTAGAGTATTTATAATACCACCTAAATATGGCTATGAAAGGTGTGTATATATATATATCTATATATAGATATATAGATATATTTATATGTATACAAGTTTCTTATGCCTTGTACACACGATCGCGAATTCCGACACGAAAACCACGTTTTTTTTTAGCAAGGAAACGGCTCAAAATTGTCTTGCATACACGTGGTCACACAAATGTGACGCAGTGACGTGCAACACGTACTACGGCACTAGAAAAGGGAAGATCTCGTGTTAGTAGAGGTTTGGTGAAAGACGATTCGCGTTTTTCAGCTTTGTGCTTTTCAGATCGTTTTCTGCTGTTCAGTTTGTTGTTGTGGGTTCGTATCTATTTTTCAGTGCATGTAGTGAGTTCGTATCTGGTTTCCAGTGCGTTCTTGTCCGCTCGTTTCTGATTTTCAGGTCGTACTTCATAGGCCTTGCTTTTCTTCAGTGCGTTCTGTTAGTTCGTTCTCGCTAGCCGACCATTTTCTAGCCATGTTGTGGGTACGTTCTCATCGTAGAGTTCGTGCTGTGCAGAGGCTTGGTGTTGGGGTTCTTGCTTTGACCCAAGCCCAGTCTATGAACAGGGTGGGGAGAAGTTCATGGACGAAGAATTGGTTGCTCCAGCGTGATCAATTCTGTCACATGCCTTTGTTGCGGGAGATCCAGGAGAATAACCCTGATGATTTCAGGAATTTTCTCTAGATGACGGACCCCGTTTTTCACCGTTTGTTGGCTTTGCTGTCCCCTTATATCACGAAGCAGGACACCTGCATGCGGCAAGCCATCACTGCAGAGCAAAGGCTAGTCGCCACGTTGTGATACCTGGCGACTGGGAGAAGTCTGCAGGACCTCAAGTTCTCGACAGGCATCTCCCCCTAGGCTCTGGGGATCATTATCCCAGAGACCTGTTCTGCCATCATCCAAGTCCTGCAGAAGGACTATATTAAGGTAAGTTTTCTCCTTTAATATCACATTCTATGTATTTAACGTTTGCTAATGTATTGTATTTTTTTCATCATTCCCTAATTACCATGATTGTAATATGCTGTAAATGTCCCTGTTGTCCTCATGCATGCTGTAAGCTTTTAATTCTCTTTTTTGGCCTACCTGCATATTTTCCTTTACTAACCTCTCCAGCATGCTATGCTGGGCCCATGTCACGTACCTAGTGGATGAGCCCGGATTGCAGGGGATGGCCTCTCTTGGGGCTCCGACTCGTGGCCCCTGGTAGGGTGAACAGGAAGCACAGGAGTCAGGAGTGGCACGAGTGCCTGGCAGGATCAACAGCAGGAGGTTGGTCTGAAGTCCAGGTGGAGCTGTACAGAGGAATCGCAGGTGCGACTGAGCAGAGGCAGGAACTAGGAACAAGCTGAACGGCAGGCAGATGCAGCAGACTGGAACTGGACAGCTGACTGGAAGGACCGTAGACAGGAACCTGGAACAGGCTGGATCGGCAGGCAGATGCAGCAGACTGTAACTGGATGGGTCAAACGAGCCGGGTCGGATATCAGGCGGGCAGCAGCAGGACCAGAGGGGCAGGCAGAAGGATGGTCAGGCAGGCAGGAGTCAGATGCAGGCAGATAGCTGGGTTAGTCAGAAGCAAGCCGGGTCAGATACTGGAGTGAACTGGAACAGGTTTCAGAGGTCAGGACACACGTAACGCTGTAGATCAGACAGCAAGATCCCAGTGTGTCAGTCTGTTTTAAATAGCCCGCCTGGTGCCAATGGGGGCGCGCGTGCGCGCATTCCCGTGCGCACGCATATGCGCAATGGTGCACACACGCATGCGCAATGGCACCCGCGGTCGCGCACCAGGAAGTTCAGAGTGCCTGTTACTGGCAGGATCTTCCTGACATTGCCCCCCCCAAGGGGCAGCCTCCGGATGCCCAACCGGGCCCATTTCTCCGGGTGAGATCTCTTAAAGGATTGAATTAAACTCTTAGCGTGGATGTTTTCCTCGGGCTCCCAAGAGTTCTCCTCAGGCCCATACCCCTTCCATTTGATCAAAAATTGGACTTGATTACTCCTCTTCCTGCAATCCAAGACAGCTTCTACCTCAAATTCTTCCTCTCCATCCACTATTATAGGGTCAGGAGGATCCAAATTCCGGTCAGGAAAAGGATTTGGAACAGAAGGTTTTAACAGGGAGACGTGAAAGACAGGATGAATCCTGAGCGACTCCGGAAGTTCCAGCTCATAAGCTACCTCGTTGATTTTCCTCTTAACGGGGAAAGGCCCCATGAACTTAGGACCCAACTTCCTGGAGGGACAGGCTAATTTCAGGTTTGCTGTGGACAGCCATACGAGATTACCAGGTTCAAGCACCAGTTCTCCTCGCTTCTTCTTGTCAAAGGCCTCCTTGTTATGTTCCTGAGTTCTTGTCATGGTCTCTTGTAAGAGTTGATTATTGGAGAAAAAAAAAATCATTGTTTCATGGACCGCAGGTACAGAGCATTCAGGGATAGAATTGGGCAAAAAAGATGGGTGAAAGCCGTAATTGGCAAAAAATGGGCTTTGGTTCGTGGCAGAGTGGACAGAATTATTATAAGCAAATTCGGCCAATGGGAGCAGGGAAATCCAGTCATCCTGAGAAAAAGACAAAAAGCAGCGTAGATACTGCTCGAGGGTCTGATTAGTCCTCTCAGTTTGTCCATTTGTTTGAGGGTGATAAGCAGTGGAGAATGACAGCTCAATACCCAAGGCTTTACACAGAGCTCTCCAGAATCGGGAAGTAAATTGTACTCCTCGATCGGAAACAATATTGGCAGGAATCCCATGAAGCTTGATTACCTCTCTGATGAACGTCTTCGCTGTCTCAGGAGCGGAGGGAGTACCTTTCATTGGTATGAAATGAGCCATCTTGGATAGCCGGTCTACCACTACAAAGATGGCGGTGTGACCCTCTGCTGGAGGTAGCTCAACAATGAAGTCTATAGATAACATCTTCCACGTCCTGTCTGGGACGGGTAAAGGCCTCAACAAACCCCAGGCCCTAGTTCTACTAGTCTTATTCCGGGTACAGGTGGTGCAGGACTCCACATATCTCTTGCAGTCTCCAAGTACTTGAGGCCACCAAAAGGTACGTTGAACAAGATCAGCGGTCTTGGTGACACCAAAATTACCTGCCAGTGCATGGTCGTGGCAAAGTTCTAGAACCGTGACCCATAGACCTTCGGGTACGAAAATTTTATTCTTGTACCAGAACAAACCATCTTTTACTAGTAGTTCTGTTTCCACGGCAGGTGCTGACCCTACTGAGGCTTGCTTGATCCGTGAAAGGAGGTCTTCTTGTATCAGAAGGAAATTTCCTGGGGGAAGAATTGTGTCAGGAAGAGAGGTTTCTTTAGGCTCGGGAAACATCCTAGACAGAGCATCAGGTTTTACGTTCTTAGAGCCTGGCCGGTAGGTAACATGAAAAGAGAACCTGGAGAAGAATAGAGCCCACCTGGCTTGCCGTGGTTTCAGCCTTTTTGCAGACTTCAAGTATTCCAGGTTCTTGTGGTCCGTGTAGACCAGGATTGGATGAGCGGCTCCCTCCAGTAAGTATCGCCACTCTTCCAGGGCAGATTTTATGGCCAATAGTTCCCGGTCTCCCACGTCATAGTTCCTTTCTGCTGCTGACAGTTTACGAGAAAAGAAGGCTACAGGGTGTAACAGGGCTTTAGTCCCTTGTCGTTGGGAAAGGACTGCTCCGACAGCAATTTCGGAGGCATCTACTTCCAGAACAAACGGTAGGGAGGAGTCAGGATGCTTTAGAACAGAGGCGGAGGTAAACAGTCTCTTGAGGGAATCAAAGGCGGTTTGGGCCTCCGGGGACCAGTGGAAACGGACCCCTTGTCTGGTTAACTGAGTGATAGGACTGATGATGGCTGAGAACCCCTTAATAAATTTCCTATAGAAGTTAGCGAATCCTACGAAGCGTTGGATTCCTTTCTTGTCGGTGGGCGCTGGCCAGTCTAAGATTGCTGCAACCTTCTGAGGGTCCATTTTAATGCCCTCTACCAAGATGATTAGACCCAGGAAGGGAATACTTTTCTGCTCGAACTCGCACTTTTCGGCCTTGGCGTATAGGCCATGCTGTCGAAGCCGAGCTAACACACATCTGACGTGCTTGCGATGGGAATCCAGGGAAGAAGAGAAGATAAGGATGTCGTCTAAATAGACGATAACGAACAAATCCAAGTAGTCCCGGAAAACGTCATTGATGAAGTACTGGAAGGTTGCAGGGGCGTTGCATAGCCCAAAGGGCATCACCAGGTACTCAAAGTGCCCGAAACGAGTGCAAAAGGCTGTTTTCCACTCATCCCCTTCCCTGATGCAAACCAAGTTGTAGGCCCCTCGGAGATCTAACTTAGTGAAAATGGTGGCAGCTCCCAGCCTCTGTAATAATTCGGGTACCAAGGGGAGAGGGTAGCGATTTTTGACGGTGATTTTGTTAAGCTCACGATAGTCTACGCAGGGCCGTAGGGTATGATCCTTCTTTTCTACGAAAAAGATACCTGCTCCTGCTGGAGACGTGGATGGCCGGATAAACCCTTTTTCTAAGTTCTCGTCGATGTATGTTTTAAGTGTTCCTTGCTCCAGCTCAGTCAGCGGGAAGATCCTGCCAAAGGGGATTTCAGCTCCCGGAAAGAGCTCGATGGGGCAGTCATAGGCCCGATGGGGCGGAAGCGTCTCAGCCCCTTTCTTACTGAAGACGTCCAGAAAGTCGAAGTAGGCCTCAGGAACAGACTGGCGTAACTCAGATTCGGAGTCCAAACACAACAAGGCAGGTGGTTTACTGGGGCCCATGGGAGTACAGAACTGTTGACAATAAGTGGAAGGAAATGTGACTTCTCCCGTGACCCAGTTGATGTAGGGGTTATGGGCTTGTAACCACGGCATACCAAGAATAACAGGGAATAATGGTGAAGAAATTATGTCCATGCGAAGCAGCTCTCGGTGTAGATTGGCGATCGTGACTGGAAGGGGGGAAGTCTCCTGTGTAACTGGACCAGATTTAATCGCAGAGCCATCGGCCAGATGAATGGAGAGTCCTTGGGCCTTATATAATAAAGGAACCTGGTGTTGGGTTGCAAAAGATGAGTCCATAAAGCAACTGCAGGCCCCGGAGTCGATAATGGCAGAAACTTGTAGTATCCTTCCTGGCAGTTGCAACAGAATAGGGAGAGCCAGTTGGGAAGAAGAAGCCTTGAGCCAAGAAGTCGCATGATTGGAAGAGAGGGACAGGCACTTGCGAAGCTTAGCAGGGCAGTTACTAACATAATGCCCGGGTCCCCCGCAGTACAGGCACAAGTTTTTCACCTGGCGACATTGACGTTCTTCCATAGTAAGGGAAGGGCGGAGGACTCCTGACTGCCTGGGTACGGAGGTACCAGGCGTAAAGACTGACCCAACAGTGGGTGCCGGATGAGCATAGTTGGGAACTCTGGGTAACATCCAGACGGGATGACAAGGCCCAGCCTCCCTCTCCGCTTTTTGCTCCCTTAGCCGCCGATCAATTTGTATGGTCAAGTTGATTAATGCATCCAAGGTCTGGGGTATTCCTACTCGAGCCAGTTCATCCTTTAAGGGGTTAGAGAGTCCCAAACGAAACTGGCAAAGGAGAGCTGCGTCATTCCAGTTAGTGTCCACACTCCACCGCCTGAATTCGGTGACATAGTCCTCTACTGCCCTGTGCCCTTGTTGAAGGGTACGCAGGGCTATTTCCGCGGTTGCTGAAGGCTGCGGGTCCTCGTAAAGTTCAGCCATGGTATCGAGGAAGGTGGTCAAATTGGCTAAGGACTCGGCTTCCTGTTCCAGGAGGCGGTGGGCCCAAGATTGGGGTTCTCCCAGGAGCAAGGAAATCACGAAGCCCACCTTGGTGGCTTCTTGAGAGAAAGTGCGTGGTTGTAATGAGAAGTAAAGTTCACAAGAGTTTCGGAATGTCCTAAACTTGCTTCGTTCTCCGGAAAACTTTTCAGGCGTGGGAACCTTTGGTTCAGGTAGCAGGGTAACAACTGCGGGAGAACCCGTGCTGGCTGAAGAAGCAGACGGGGGAGCAGACTCCTGGATGCCAGAGGGTGCAAGTACTCGAATCTGTTCTTCCAGGTGTGAGTATCCTTCCTGAAGGCCTTTGATGGCCTGGGTGAACCCTGCCAGGTGCACACAGAGTTCCTCCATGGGAGAGGCTCCCCGCTCGGGCTCAGACATGGCTGTCTGATACTGTCATGTACCTAGTGGATGAGCCCGGATTGCAGGGGATGGCCTCTCTTGCGGCTCCGACTCGTGGCCCCTGGTAGGGTGAACAGGAAGCACAGGAGTCAGGAGTGGCACGAGTGCCTGGCAGGATCAACAGCAGGAGGTTGGTCTGAAGTCCATGTGGAGCTGTACAGAGGAATCGCAGGTGCGACTGAGCAGAGGCAGGAACCAGGAACAAGCTGAACGGCAGGCAGATGCAGCAGACTGGAACTGGACAGCTGACTGGAAGGACCGTAGACAGGAACCTGGAACAGGCTGGATCGGCAGGCAGATGCAGCAGACTGTAACTGGATGGGTCAAACGAGCCGGGTCGGATATCAGGCGGGCAGCAGCAGGACCAGAGGAGCAGGCAGAAGGATGGTCAGGCAGGCAGGAGTCAGATGCAGGCAGATAGCTGGGTTAGTCAGAAGCAAGCCGGGTCAGATACTGGAGTGAACTGGAACAGGTTTCAGAGGTCAGGACACACGTAACGCTGTAGATCAGACAGCAAGATCCCAGTGTGTCAGTCTGGTTTAAATAGCCCGCCTGGTGCCAATGGGGGCGCGCGCGCATTCCCGTGCGCACGCACATGCGCAATGGTGCGCACGCGCATGCGCAATGGCACCCGCGGTCGCGCACCAGGAAGTTCAGAGTGCCTGTTACTGGCAGGATCTTCCTGACAGCCCATTAATACCTAGCCTAGTCACTTCCCAATATATTTTGTCAGCTCCATTGTAGTGCTTTACCCTAAACACCCCCTAAAATGCATACAAATGTTATTGTTGTTCTTAAATTCAGGCAGAGTGGCAGAGTCTTTTTTTTGGGGGTCCCAAACTCAGCTAGAACCCCCCCTAAAATGTGTACAAATGTATTTGTTCTCATTAAATTAAAAGACTCTGCCACTCTGCCTGATTGGCAGAGTCTTTTTTTGGGGGGCCCAAACTCATCTAGAACCCCCCTAAAATGTTTAAAATGGGCCATCAGAGGGGGTGAGGAATCAGATAAGTGGACCTTATATTTGTGTCTTTAAATACTCCTTAAAATAAATGTTATACTGATGTTGGCCAAGAATGTTTGTCTAATCTGCTTGCAGTTTTCTGTGCAAAAGTACTAATATATTTTTTTATTGTTTGACTCCACAGTTTCCTTCAACGCCACAGGAATGGCAGACTGTGGCCTCCCAGTTTGCCACGTGGTGGGACTTTCCCAACTGCAGAGTAGTGATGAGCCGAACACCCCCGTGTTCGGTTCGCACCAGAACCCGCGAACGGACCGAAAGTTCGCACAAACTTTAGAACCCTATTAAATACAATGGATGCGAACGTTCGAAATCTAAAGTGCTAATTATAACGACTATTATGCATGTTATTGTCCTAAAAAGAGTTTGGGAACCCGGGTTCTGCTCCAGGGGACATGTATCAATGCAAAAATAAGTTTTAAAAACTGCAGTTTTTCTGGAGCAGTCATTTTAATGATGCATAAAGTGAAAAAAAAAAGTCAAATATTCCTTTAAATATCGTACCTGGGGGGTGTCTAAAGTATGCCTGTGAAGTGCCATGTGTTTCCCGTGTTTAGAACTGTCCCTGCACAAAATAAAATTTCTAAAGGAAAAAAAGCCATTTAAAACTGCTTGTGGCTTTAATGTAATTTCTGGTCCCGGTAATATGGATGAAAATCTTTAAGAAAAATGGCATAGCTACCCCATCACACCCCCCCCCCCCACCCCAGCCCATTACCAGCCCCTTTGGGTCTTGTATGGATATTAAGGGGAACCCCGCACACAAAATAAAAAAGGCCCTATATACTCTGAACAGCCGTATACAGGTGGTGCATACAAGACAGGGACTGTAGGTTTGTTCTTATGTAGAATCTGTTTGTAATTTTGAACAGGTACATTGTTTAAGTGTATCTCCAGCCAAAAAAATCTATTTTTAAGCTTTTTGGAAAACATAGGGAAGGGTTATCACCCCTGTAACATTTGTTTTGCTGTCTGTGCAGTGTGCACCTGTTCAGAACAGTTCACCTCACTTTCCGTCCTAATGACAAATGTTTTTTGAAAATTGTGGGTTTTTATTGAAACAAGAATTGGTGATAAAGCATCAGTGGAGAGGAGACACTTTTTTTTCCCATATTAACTCTTACAGGAGAGAATTTGCCTTCCTAGGGGTAGATTTCCTCTCACTTCCTGTTGTATCCTTCCGTTTGCAAGGAGGAGTCGTTTTTAAGTTGGATGTTTGAAAGTAGGGGCCTGCCGTATATACTCAGCTGAAATTTGCCCCTTATATGTTGGTGTTGCCACAACACTGTGAGCCCTCACAGTTACTCTGGGTGGGCGCATGAATGGGCCCTGTTGTGAATTATTAGATCAAGAATTGTAATTGCATGCCCCTGTTGAACAGGGGCTGAAAAATTGGGCCTTTGGTGGTGGTGTTAACACAACACTGTAAGGCCTCACAGTTAGTCTTGGTGGGCGCAGGAATGGGCCCTGCTGTGAATTATTAGATCAAGAATTGTAATTACATGCCCCTGTTAAACAGGGGCAGAAAAATTGGGCCTTAGGCACTGGTGCCACAACACTGCAACCCCTCACAGATACTGTACTTGGAGCACAGCAATGAGCCCTGTTGCAAAGTATTGCATCAAAAATTGTAATTACACGCCCCTGTTAAACAGGGGCTGAAAAATTGAGCCTTTGGTGGTGGTGGTGGTGTTGACACAACACTGTAAGGCCTCACAGTTAGTCTTGGTGGGCGCAGGAATGGGCCCTGCTGTGAATTATTAGATCAAGAATTGTAATCACATGCCCCTGTTAAACAGGGGCAGAAAAATTGAGCCTAAAGCCTCGTACACACGGCCGAGATTCTCGTCGAAAAAAACATGTCTTTTTTTCCACGAGATTCTTGGACAAGAAACTTGTCCCGGCCGAGTGTACACACGCTCGATTCAAAGAACCCGCGGTTCTTTGAATGGAGCGAACGCGGTGACGTCATTGAATACGACGAGCATGCGCTCGTCTCATTCGATGCCGTCGCCGCCATCTTGGTTCACCCTACCTATGCCTAGGAAGCTACCGCGCATGCGTCAAAGTCATTTCGAGCATGCGCGGGCTTCCCGGCGAAAAGGTAAGTGTACACACACACAATTTTCTCGTCGAGAAACAGGCTGACGAGAATCTCGACGAGAAAATAGAGAGCAGGTTCTCTATTTTCTCGTCGAGATTCTTGTCGCTTTTCTTGACGAGAAACCATACACACGAACGAATTTCTCGGCAAAAAATCTCTGCCAGCAAGTTTCTTGCTGGTTTTTGCAGAGAAACTCGTTCGTGTGTACAAAGCTTTAGGCACTGGTGCCACAACACTGCAACCCCTCACAGATACTGTACTTGGAGCACAGCAATGAGCCCTGTTGCAAAGTATTGCATCAAAAATTGTAATTACACGCCCCTGTTAAACAGGGGCTGAAAAATTGGGCCTTAGCCACTGGTGCTGGTGCCACGACACTGCAACCACTCCCAGATACTCTAGTTGGAGTGCAGGAATGAGCCCTGCTGCAAAGCATTGCATAAAAAATTGTAATAACACACCCCTGTTAAACAGGGGCTGAAAAATTGGGCGTTAGCCACTGGTGGCGGCACCCAGAAACAAAAATGTTCTTCCAAGCTATCATCGTCAATCGGATCATTGAGGAGGAGGAGGATAGTCAGTCAACATAACAGGACAGTCTCTCAGCATCAGCATCAGTCTTGAAAGGATGTGACATTTGAAAATAAATTAGTCTGTTATATCAGCTTCAGGTGTTTGGTAGCTGGTGGTGATCCAAGACTGGTTCATCTTTATGAAGGTCAGTCGATCAACAGAGTCGGTGGACAGGCGCACCCTGTGATCCGTGACAAATCCTCCAGCAGCACTGAATGTGCGCTCTGAAAGAACGCTGGATGCAGGACAGGCCAGTAGCTCAATTGCATACTGTGCAAGCTCTGGCCAGTGATCCATCCTCAAGACCCAGTAAGCCAGAGGATTTTTGGTGGGGAAGGTGTCCAAGTCTGACCTTGCCCCTAGGTATTCCTGCACCATGTATATCAGACGCTGGCGATGGTTGCTGGAACCGATCATACCTTGGGGCTGCGGACTAAAGAATTGTCTGAACGCTTCGGTCAGACGGCCACCTTCACCACCGCTCCTTCTTTGACCTCCCGGAGTTGTCTCATCCTCTGCTCCCTCTGCGACGGTAAGATAAGGTCCGCAACCTTACCTTTGTACCGTGGATCAAGGAGAGTGGCCAGCCAGTAATGGTCCCTCTCCTTGATCCGAAGAATACGAGGATCATTCCGCAGACTTTGCAGGATCAGGGAGGCCATGCAGCGTAGGTTAGCTGAGGCATTCAGTCCGGAGTCCTCTGGGTCACTAAGGACGACATGATCCGCAGCCACCTCCTCCCAGCCACGTACAAGTCCACTGGTTTCTTGGGACTGTAAATCATCCCTAAAAGACTGCTGCTGATGATGCTGAGTGCCAGGCTCCACCTCCATGCTGACACAATCCTCCTCCTCCTCCTCCTCCTCCTCTTCTTCCTGTGCGATGGGTGGGACAGAAGGAACACTGTCTGGGTAAAGGGGGCCTTGAGAGGCAAGGAAGTCCTCCTCTTCCTGCCTCTGTTCTGCCTCAAGTGCCCTGTCCATTATTCCACGCAGCGTATGTTCCAACAGGTGGACAAGAGGTACAGTGTCACTGATGCATGCACTGTCACTGCTCACCATCCTCGTGGCCTCCTCAAATGGTGCCAGGACAGTGCATGCATCCCTGATCATGCCCCACTGGCGTGGTGAAAAAAACCCGAGCTCCCCTGACCCTGTCCTGGTGCCATAGTCGCACAGGTACTCATTGATGGCCCTCTGCTGCACGTGCAGCCGCTGCAGCATGGCCAACGTTGAGTTCCACCTGGTGGGCATGTCACATATAAGGCGGTTCTTGGGCAGGTTCAACTCCTTTTGCAGCTCAGCCAGGCGAGCACTGGCATTATAAGATCTGCGGAAATGCACACAGACTTTCCTGGCCTGCCTCAGGACATCCTGTAAGCCTGGGTACCTGCCCAAGAACTGCTGCACCACCAGGTTAAGGACATGAGCCACACAGGGCACATGGGTCAGTTGTCCCTGTCGGAGAGCGGAGAGGAGGTTGGTGCCATTGTCGCAAACTACCATTCCTGGCTTAAGCTGGCGTGGCGTCAACCACCTCTCGGCCTGCCCCTGCAGAGCAGACAGAACCTCTGCCCCAGTGTGGCTCCTGTCCCCCAAACACACCAGCGCAAGCACGGCATGGCATCTTTTTGCCTGCGTACTTGCGTAGCCCCTTGAACGCCTACGGAGCACCGCTGGTTCCGAGGACAAAGCACAGGAAGAGGCCATGGAGGAAGAAGAAGAGGAGGGGGTGGAGGAGAGAGGTGTGTCACAACCAGTAGTAGCATTTTGGAGGCGTGGCGGTGGAACAACCTCCAACACTACTGCACCTTGTCCTGCATCCTTCCCAGCTGCCAAAAGAGTGACCCAATGGGCCGTAAAAGAAAGGTAACGTCCCTGTCCATGCCTGCTGGACCATGAGTCAGTGGTAATATGCACCTTACCGCTGACCGCCCTGTCCAGCGAGGCCAAGACATTGCCTTCCACATGCCGGTAGAGAGCCGGAATCGCCTTCCGTGAGAAAAAGTGGCGTTTGGGAACCTGCCACTGAGGAACCGCACATTGCACAAACTCACGGAAGGGGGCCGAGTCTACCAACTGAAAAGGCAGCAGTTGAAGCGCTAGCAATTTAGCCAAGCTAGCATTCAACCGCTGGGCATGTGGATGGCTGGGAGTGAACTTCTTTCGACGGTCCAGCAGCTGGGGCAGGGAAATTTGCCTGCTAGAATCGGACGTTGGTGTACTGCTAGCAGAGTGCCCGCAAGTACTTGGCTGTGACACACCTAATTCTACACCTTCATTCCTCTCAGAGCAGGTTTCAGAGAGGACTGAAGGTATAGTGGGGTTGGAGATCCCAGCTGATGCGGTGCAAGAAGAGGTCAGCTTTGTTCTTTGGTGTGGGTCTTTAAGGTAGGCTTGCCAACGAGCTGCATGGCAGGTCAACATATGTCTGGTCAAGCATGTGGTGCCCAAGCGGGTGATGTTTTGGCCACGCGATATACGCTTGAGACATATGTTGCAAACAGCAGCTGTGCGATCTGATGCACTCGACTCAAAAAAGGCCCACACCAAAGAACTTTTTGAATAACGGGCAGAGGCAGCGCCCTGAACAGGCGGAGCTCTGCGGTGTGATTCCGTCGGTGTGCTGCCCTTACGCTGGCCCCCCGAGGGCATCCTGCCTCGTTGGAGATGTGCCTCCTCCTCATCCTCCTCCTCCTCCTCCTCTCTCCTATTAGGCACCCACGTGGAGTCAGTGACCTCATCATCCCCTCCCTCCTCATCACTGGAGCCAATCTGGCAGTATGCTGCAGCTGCTGGAACATGACTGCCAGATTGGTGTCCTTCTTGAGCATCCCCTCTCTCTGCTCTCACGCTACTGCCTTCCTCTAGCTGGGTATCATCATCAGAACCTTCGAAACGCTAGGCATCCTCCTGGAGCATGTACCCAACACTGTGCTCAAACAGTTGGGGGACTCCTCAGGAGGACATGGTTGGTCTAGGTAAGGAGTGACTGATGATGACATTGATACCAGGGAAGAGGACGCTTTGGCAGCTGCTTTGCCAGTACCCTGAGTCTGGGTGAGAGAGGATGAGGAGGATGAGGAGGGCTTGGTCATCCACTCTACCAAGTCTTCGGCATGATGCGGCTCAACACGTCCAGCTGCCGAAAAGAAGGACAAGCGTGTCCCATGGCCACGTGCTGATGGCGATGCACCGCGTCCACGACCAGCACTGTTGTCTCTAGACACAGAGCCTGCTTGCCCTCTTTTTTTGGCTCCTGACTGTCTGTCTCTCCTTGTTTGCCTTCCAGACATTCTAATGGCCTGCAGGGAAATGGGAAAAG
This sequence comes from Rana muscosa, assembly GCA_029206835.1. Classification (NCBI taxonomy): domain Eukaryota; kingdom Metazoa; phylum Chordata; class Amphibia; order Anura; family Ranidae; genus Rana; species Rana muscosa. Next base: position 484,205,073 of record CM055116.1, read on the forward strand.
CAGCAATACAGGCTAAGTTAAGGTGTAATATGGTCAGGAGGCACACTCCGCCCGCTGTAAGTGCCGCAAAATCCTGTTGGTGTAACACACCAGGAAAAAGCAGCAATACAGGCTAAGTTAAGGTGTAATATGGTCAGGAGGCACACTACGCCCGCTGTAAGTGCAGCAAAATCCTGTTGGTGTAACACACCAGGAAAAAGCAGCAATACAGGCTAAGTTAAGGTGTAATATGGTCAGGAGGTACACTCCGCCCGCTGTAAGTGCCGCAAAATCCTGTTGGTGTAACACACCAGGAAAAAGCAGCAATACAGGCTAAGTTGAGGTGTAATATGGTCAGGAGGCACACTCCGCCCGCTGTAAGTGCCGCAAAATCCTGTTGGTGTAACACACCAGGAAAAAGCAGCAATACAGGCTAAGTTAAGGTGTAATATGGTCAGGAGGTACACTCCGCCCGCTGCAAGTGCCGCAAAATCCTGTTGGTGTAACATACCAGGAAAAAGCAGCAATACAGGCTAAGTTAAGGTGTAATATGGTCAAGAGGCACACTCCGCCCGCTGTAAGTGCCGCAAAATCCTGTTGGTGTAACACACCAGGAAAAAGCAGCAATACGGGCTAACTTCAGGTGTATAATGTGCAGGAGGCTTAGCAACAATGACACTGACACTGTCCCCTGCCTATCCTTCTCTCTCCCTGCACACAAGGTTTATCAAAGTATATGACACTGACACTCTCCCTGCCTATCCTTCTCTCTCCCTGCACACAAGGTTTAGCAAAGAATATGACACTGACACTGTCCCCTGCCTATCCTTCTCTCTCCCTACACACAAGGTTTAGCAAAGAATATGACACTGACACTCTCCCTGCCTATCCTTCTCTGTCCCTACACACAAGGTTTAGCAAAGAATAGATTTGACAAGATTTGACACTGTCCCTGCCTATCCTTCACTTTCCCTGCTCCGGAACACACTACACAAGGCCGCCGCGCTGGCGGCCTTTTATAGTGTGGGGCGTGTACTAAACCCCCTCAGCTATAATTGGCCACAGGCATCCTGCCTGTGGCCAATCATTGCTCTCCTCGCTGCCGGCGCTGTGATTGGCCAAGCATGCGGGGTCACAGTGCATGCTTGGCCAATCACAGCGCCGGGATTACACTGCGATGGCGCAGTGTATTGTGGGCCGTTCGCGTCACTCGAATTTGGCGCGAACGGCCCAAATCGTTCGTTGTACGCCGAACGCGCGAACAGCCGATGTTCGAGTCGAACCTATGTTCGACTCGAACACCGAGCTCATCCCAACTGCAGAGGGGAAATAGATGGGAAGCATGTCCGCATCGTCCCACCACCCCATTCGGGGTCATACTATTACAACGTGGGGAAAAATGGCCGGCTGTTGGATGGTGGAGTGTTTTCCAAGACCGAGTTCTCCCGACGTCTCCAGAGTGGTGGATTGGGATTGCCACCTGCGGAAGACAATGTGGAAGGACTCCCATTTGTGTTTGTCGCTGATGATTGGGTTTGGAGATCACCTGATGAAGCAATTTCCCCAGAGGACCCTCACCCCTGCTGTGTTCTTCACAATTTTCTCCGTAAAAATGCTCCAAATTATATGACCTCAGTTGGGCCTGGGGCCGCAATTCAGGACCTAAATCCAATCCCGTCCCTGGAAGCTGGCCATCCTGGCTTGCCCCCCCAAAGTGCATGTGAAGTGCGGCACAAATATGTGGACTATTTTACGGGTAGGGGGCCATTGCTATGCCAGAAATTTTTTGATTTATTAGGAAATAAAAAAACTTTTGAACTGAAATCATCTTGAATTTGTTTTACTGCTTCTGTTTCTTTTAGCTGTCTCCTTGGTTCTCCTAGTGCACTTGTAGTGCCAAGTGAATTTGCCTTTATTAACCAGTTGCCGACCGCCACACGACTATATACGTCGTCAGAATGGCACGGGCAGGCAGATGTTCGTATATATACGTCCCTGCCTCCCAGCGGGTGGGGGGCTCGATCGCAGCAGTCGGTATCGCTTCAGAAGCAATCCGTGATGAAGGGCGGCCATCAATTCGTGGCCACCCCCTCACGATCGCTCCTGGCGAATGAGAAGCTTCCTCTGCCTGTGAATTGTAAACACAGGTCAGAGGAGGTGATGTCATCTCTCCTCGTTGCAGTCTTTTCGTCCGGAGCCCCGAGGAGAGAAGACATCAAGTAAGTGCACCAACAGTACAGTGACACTAGCACACATAGGCACACATTTCACCCCCTGCACCCCCAGTCACAGTGTCACTTATTGCCGTGGTCATTTATTTACTGATCACTGCATGCAGTGTAATTTGTGACTGTAAAAAGTTGCAGGGCAGTTAGATTTAGGTTCAGGGTACCCCCCTAATAAAGGTTTAACCCCTTGATCACCCCCCAGGTAACCCTTTCACCCCCTGTCGCCAGTGTCACTAAGCAATTTTTTTTTCGTATTAGTGTCGCTGGTGACGCTAGGTAGCCAGTTAGTTATTTAGGTTCATCGCCTGGTTTTTATTGCATCAGGTACCCCAATTTATTACCTAATAAAGGTTTTCACCTCCTGATTGCCCCCTAGTTAACCCTTTCACCAGTGATCACCGTATAAGTGTCCCTGGTGATGCTAGCTAGCCAGTTGGCTATTTAGGTTCACCGCCAGGTTTTTATATAGTGTCAGGTACCCCCATATATTACCTAATAAAGGTTTTAACCCCCTGATTGCCCCCTAGTTAACCCTTTCACCAGTGATCACTGTATAAGTGTTACGGGTGACGCTGGTTAGTGAGTTTACTTTTTATAGCATCAGGGCACCCGCCATTTATTACCCAATAAAGGTTTAACCCCCTGATCGCCCGGTGGGTCTGCGTCACCCCAGGCAGCATCAGATTAGGGCCAGTAGCACTAACACTCACGCACACAGCATACACATCCCTTAGTGGTATAGTATCTGAACAGATCAATATCTGATCTTATCAGATCTATACTAGCGTCCCCAGCAGTTTAGGGTTCCCAAAAACACAGTGTTTGCGCCGCGGGCTCAGCCCAGATACCTGCTAGCACCTGCATTTTGCCCCTCCGCCAAGCCCAGCCCACCCCACCCAAGTGCAGTATCGATCGATCACTGTCACTTACAAAACACTAAACACATAACTGCAGCATTCGCAGAGTCAGGCCTTATCCCTGCGATCGCTAACAGTTTTTTTTGGTAGCGCTGACAGTCAAGTGCTTTTTTACCTGTGAATCTTACTAGTTGTACCAGTAAATTTAGAGCCCAAAATGGCAAATCGAAGGTACACTAGTGAAGAGGCCTACACATTTCTGAGCATGACAGATAGTGAAGAGGAGGTCACTCATCTGTCAGATTCAGGCTCAGAATACGATCCTGTAGACGACAGCGGCTGCATGACAGATAGCTCTGACAACGAAGTTGAGGTCCCTGCCAAAGTCAGGCGTACCCGACCCCATTCTTCTGCTGTTGTTGAGGTGCAAGAACCGCAGGGCTCTCGTATGGAGCAGAGAAGTACTAGCGCCGCTCATCCTTCTGGTGAACTGGCAAGCACCAGCGGCCTAGTACACCCTGGTCGTACATCCAGCACTGCAGTAACACTTGGTGACGTGGCGAGTCCCATAAGTGCAGTTCAAGCTGGCGAGGTGGCAAGCACAAGTAGTGTCCTGCTGCCACCAAGAAGAAGACAAAGACAGGCCCGTCGTACCCATAGTGTCCTTCCTGCAAAATTTGCCAATCCTGATTGGATGCCCACCACTTCTGCAGCACCAGTACTTCCCCCATTCACTGGCCAACCCGGAATTCAGGTGGAAACAGTTGATTTTACGGCACTTGAATATTCGCTGTTTTACACGGAAGATCTCTATAGATCTATTGTGGACCAAACTAATTTGTATGCTGAACAATTCATTGCCGCTTGTCCCCAGTCCTCCCTTGCCAAAGAATGGAAACCAATTACGGTTTCCAATTTTTGGGCCTTTCCCTCGACATGGGCATAGTTAAATTGAGTGAGCTGCGGTTATATTGGTCCTTTGACCCAGTTTACCATGTGCCCATGTTCTCTGCCTCCATGACCAGGGCACGATACGAGCAGATCTTGCAGTTCATGCATCTCAACAACAATGAACTTTGTCGTCCTCGTGGAGACCCTGAATTCGATCGGCTCTACTAAATTCGGCCCCTCATAAACCACTTCAACTAACGTTTTGCAGCCTTGTATACTCCCCAGCAAGTTGTCTTCGTTGATGAGTCCCTGATTACATTTTCTGGCCGCTTGTCTTTCAAACAGTACATTCCCAGCAAGCGTGCCAGATACGGGGTCAAGATGTATAAGCTCTGTGACAGGGCCACAGGCTATACATCAAGTTTTATGGTTTATGAGGGAAAAGATAGTCACGTACAGCCGGAGAACTGCCCATATTACATATTCGTACGGCGACTGGTGTTGTGGAGAAACCCCTCTGTGTCCACGAATATAACCAAAATATGGGAGGGGTGGACCTCAACGACCAGTTGTTGGCGCCGTATCTAGTTGCCCTTAAGGCCAGACGCTGGTACAAAAAAGTGTCTGTATACCTATTTCAAATGGCTTTGCTGAATGCTTTTGTGCTATACAAAGCTTCAGGACAGACTGGATCTTTCCGTAAATTCCAGGGAGATATTGTCCGAGCCCTCCTGTATCCAGGCGGTGCTGCACATCACCATCCCCAACCAAATGCAGTAAGCTGGCTGCATGAGAGGCATTTTCCGTATGCCCTCCCGAGTACCCCTACCCAACGAACCCCCCCAAAGTAAATGTGTCTGTAGAAAGCGCGGACATAGGCGTGACACCCGTTATTATTGTCCACGCTGTCCTGACAATCCTGGTCTTTGCATTGGTGAATGTTTTGAACGCTACCACACACTAGTGCAGTATTAGCATAGGGTACAGCATTTCACAGACTAGGACACACTTACACAGGGTCTCCCAAGATGCCATCGCATTTTGAGAGACCCGAACCTGGAAACGAATCGTTACAGTTACAGTTACAAAAAAAGTGTAAAAAAAACCCCGTAAAAAATAAAAAAAAACACAAAAAATCTATAAAAAATTTTTGTCGTTTTATTGTTCTCTCCCTCTCTATTCTCTCTCTATTGTTCTGCTCTTTTTTTACTGTATTCTATTCTACGGTGTTTTATTGTTATTATGTTTTATCATTTTTGTTTTTCAGGCATGTCATTTTTTATACTTTACTGTGTTTTATTGTTAACCATTTTTTTTGTTTTCAGGTACGCCATTTAGTTGCAGCGCGGATTTATTTATCTTGACAGCAACAGCGTTTGCTCCCACGATACATAAAGCCATGACTCAAACGCTGTAGGAGGTGATTTCACCACCACAGTTAAAAGAAAGAGCATATATGCCGAAGCATGGGGGCAGCAGGGGCATGGAGGAGCGATTTTCTCTTTATGCGGCGTGCATACGGTCGAAATTCCGACGGAGGCTTGCCCGTGGAAAAGTCTGACCGTGCGTACGTGGCATAACTTTTGCGTGAGGATGCCCCCATGCTTCGGCATATATATATTTTAAGCACAGGTTGCGTTAAAAATGTTAAAAAATGTTACTATGTTTTTTTGGTATTTGCTTTGCAGGTATGGTATGGTAAGGTCTTACTGTTAAGCCTCGTACACACGGTCGGACTTTTGGCCAACAAACTTCATTTTGAGCAAGTTGGACCAACAATCCGACCGTGTGTACGCTCGATCGGACAAACTTTTTTCATTTTTTTTGTTTTCATCGGACAAAAGTTGGGTCTGCAAACGGACAAACTTTTGCCCAACAAAAGTCCGATGGAGCAAAGTCCGACCGTGTGTACAGAAAACCATCGGACTTTAGTCCTAGGTACGAACGCGCATGCTCAGAAGCAAGGAACAGCCGGGAGCCTTCAGTCTTGTAAAACTAGCGTTCGTTATGGGGATCTCACATTCCTGACGCGGCAATTATGAATTATTTTAATACAGCGCACCTTTTCATGATTGTTTTTAATGCCCTAATAATCCTAAAAGCATTTTCTCAGTTGATACCGACGGAATAAATTTAAAACCACGTATATCCCCTTTATGAATCTTTTTTTTGGTTTCTATTTTCTAATCCTATTAATATATATTATGTATTGTTTCTATTTCGCACAACCACATTATCCCCTATGTATTTTATGCTGAAACCACAAGCTACTATATTTGTGTCCCTTTATTTTTTTTAATTTTACCTGCCTACTCCCAAACAGTAAATATTAGGATAAAACACAAAATTCATATATTTGGCATCATTTTGTTTATTAAATCAAACGTTACAGAATATTAATGGCATATCCTATAATTCTCTAAACATGAAGGCAGCAATCGATCAAATGGTGGAAATGGCGAAGCCTCTGTACCCCAGAGCATACACATATTAAATTAATCTCGGATTTGGTCACCAGAGGAGTATATCAAAGAAGCTTGTGAAAGAAAAAGGATGGGGAGCAGCAGCAGAAGACATATCTGTCCCCAGGCTGTGGTACTCCAAGGGCCTGGTATTTGTGGCATACCAGACTGCAACACGGTACATGGCTTTCCACACTTCGCTCCCCATCAGCTGAGGCCATTTTGTATAGTGTGCATTATCAACACAACTCAAATAATGCATTTTTTTTTCGGGGTGACCCCCAAAAATTGCATCAAACAAAAATATAATAATTGTCAGAAATCATCATAACTACTTAGTAGCCCCTAAACTCCCCAGACCACTGGCCTTGTTGGGGATCCTGGGTCTGATGTGGCCACTGCCCCCCATGTTGCTGGGGTGGGTTGGCTTGCTGGGGTGGGTAGGTTGGATGGGGTGGGTAGGTTTGAAGTTGAGGAGCTGTGTGCTCCAAATCACAGACATGTGTTTTAGGTGTGAGCTCACGTTTCCTCGCCTTGCTGAGGAGCTGGATGATGAGCCCCTCACATAGCTCCCTTTGCTCCACATCAACCTCCCTCAGCTTGTTGGCTGTAAAACATCCAAACCCTTCTGCACTATCGGGTGCCGTGGTGATGACAGCAGTAGCCCTATGAAGGAACTCGGCTGTGGCCTCATCGAGGTGGTGCCTCTTCCTGCCCCTTTTGGTAGGAGGGCGCAGGGTTAGCACTCTGGACTCAGTGCTTTGGCTGCTGGGCCCGGCCTCCTCTTGTGTCAAAGGTTCCTGTGTCTGAAAAAGAAACATAATTAATAAATTAGTTTTTAGTAGTCCACATTTTCTCAACACATTTTCACATCCTTTTTTTACAAAACTTGAATGTCTTCAAAAAGCAAAGGCTATCATTGTGACTCCAGCATTTCTCACTCTTGTCAAAATTTTGACTTTCAACTTCTGTCTATTTTCTCATTTCTAGTCACTTAATTTCGACCTTAATTTGGGAGGCATCATAACAACACATTTACCTCACTTTCTTTTTTTAATAATTTTTGTGACAATGCTATACCTGGGGCAAGCTGAGCTCCTCCTCCTCCTCTTCTTCTTGTGCGGGATCCGCCTCAGTATCTGTGGCCTCAGCTGATGTGGAGGGAAGTGTGGAGGATAGTGTGGAAATTAGACATTTGCATTTGTTTTCGTTCGAATGCATTTTCGTCCGAATTTCAGGTATTTTCGTTATCATTTTAACAAACGAAAACGAAAGCACAGAATCCGAAAAGCGAAACATCCGACATAAACAAATGCTTTATTTTAGTTTTCGTTGCGACAACAGTTCGATATAGATAGGAGATTCGACGTGACGCTGACAATAACAATCTGTGTCTATCGAACCTGTGGTCGAATGTGCCTAACCTTAACTCTATTAGTTCAAGATTATTCTACATAGAGAGGAAAGATTCGACATAGAGAGAAAAGATTCGACATTATAGAGAGAAAAGATTCGACATAGAGAGAAAAGATCGCTGCTGGAATTGGGTGCGGAAAGTAAAATAAAAATAATGATGATGATGAATGTTATTGGCTGATTGTAACCAAAGAGGAGGAGCAGTAAAATAGCTAGAACTAACTTGACAATTCAACGTGAACGACGAAGATTCGACAAAGCATCGAAAAACATACAAACGTCGAATCTGTCATTGAAGGCTTATGGTGTTTGTCGAAAGTTAGAAGATTCAACGGTGCAGCTAAACTGTACGACGCTGCAATCGTACATTTCCGGTCAAATGCATCCGCCCATAGGCTATAGAAGAATTCTAATGTTGGTTGACTAGTAATAGTAATTAATAAATATAATTATTACTAGTCATACAACATTAGAATTCTACTATAGCTTGTAGGCGGAACATTCGACCGGAAATGTATGATTGCAGCGTCGTACAGTTTCACTGCTCCGTCGAATCTTCTTAGAACATTCGACAGACACCATAAGCCTTCAATGACAAATTCGACCTTAATTCAGATTTTCGGACGAATGCAATTTCTAACGAAAAACGAAATAAATAAAAACGGATTTCGGGAGTAACTAAATAAATAGATTTTTCGGATGAAAACGAAATTCCGAAACAAAATATTTCAGTGTGCACATGTCTAGTGGAAATATGCCTGCGTGGCACAGTCTGGTCCTTCAAAAATCCCAGGCTTGAGAAGTACCACAGCTTGGGGACATAAACGTCTTCTGCCGCTGCTCCCGATCTCTTTGATTCCTCGATCTTCTTGATCTCCCTGTTGAACATACTCCTGAGGCCTCCAATTTTTGTCTTCACTGTTGTCCCGTCTGCCCTGGAGTACACAGTCTTCGCCAATTCCACCAATTGATCGATTGCTGCCTGCCTTTTGTGTTTATTGGAATAGTCTTTATGTTTAACCTGCCACAGACAGGCGTGATTCCGGTCGTTTTCAATGAAGTCAGCCATGAATTCTGGGCTATTCAGAACTGTCCCCTTCATTGTTCCTAAAATTAGATCAGATGGCTGCAAGAAAGAACACAACACAAACCAATAATGTTTAGCTTCTAGCTTATAACCTGATTAGAATATAGGCCTTTATGCAGGCCCGCCATAATCTATTTGGGCTCCCCTTACCCAGCTTCAGGCATATGCCCCCTGGAGCCTATGTGAAGTGGGGCGGGGGGGCTTCCGCCCGTTCTTTCAAAGCGGGGGCTGCTGACGCATCAAATATTTGATTTTGGGGTGGCTTTGGATGCTGACGACCAAGTCAAATTAAAGGTTGTTTTTCGATCCTGGGCCCTGTGGACCTCCAGGACCCTTACAGGTGGACTGCCTGTCCCCCCCTGATGGCAGCCCTGCCTTTAGGTAATTATAATATTGTCATTATGCCCCATGCACATGAGACGCTGCTCAACGCGCATTCATAATATGCATTAGTACACTTTTTTCAAAATGCCCCAGCACTCATTCAATGTTATCCTATGTGTCCATTGCACACACTGTCCCAATGTTGTCACGTACCTTTCTTTCGACTATGCCTTTGTCTTGGTTTTGTTTTCCGAAGGTTACGTTCAAGCGTACATTACGTCGAATGGTCGTTAGGGCTTTATATACCCTGCGCATGCGTCAAACTCCGCTCTCATCACATCATGACGCTGGGGCGTGCCAACATACTTCTTTTTCCTGCATGCGACATACACGGCAGAACATTCGTGAGGGAGAACAAGATGGAGGCCGCAACGAAAACAAACAGGCCCCGCGGTGGTGAATATAGAAAACACAAGGCCACCCCCATGAGCAAGGGTGAGATGGTGGAGATGGTTCGGATCTTGAACAAATATGACTACAATTGTAAGCTGGAGAACTATGACAGGCCCAACAGCCATAAAGACTATATTCTGGAGAAGGTCCTCGCGGTATTGTATTGTGAATATGGCGTACAACGAACGAAAGATCAAATTAGAAAAAGATGGTCTGATTTAAAACACAGAGAGAAAGAACAGTTGGACTCCATTCACCGCATCATTATCAAAAGAAGTAAGCCAAATTCCTGACTGTAGTAATTATCTTTATGTTTGAATTTTTTTTTTTTTTAATGTGTGGGGGAAAATAAGAAGTTAATTTCAGTTAATGCATATATGTTTGAATAAACGTATTCTTTCTGACTCCACATTTTTTATGCCAAAATTAAGATACAGTATGTAATGATATTCACAGGAAAAAGGCACAGAGCAAGCCAGCAGACAAGCCACCAGAGGGGAAGAAGGGAGGCTTCCCTTGGCAAGGCCCCAACAGGGGAGACAACAGTGCCAGCATCATCCTCAAATCGTAAGTAAACACTCTAGTTAAATCTCGCTTTCCTACGACATGGGATATTCTTGGTTGTCACAAGGACATGGTCTCATATAGTTAACTTTAATAAGGGCTATTTAATTTTTAAGGTCTGCTGGGCGTATCATCACGGCACATTAATGACGCCTCTCAAGACTACACATGGGTAGAGGAGAGGGCCTGGGGATCACAGTCACACCGAGTCACGCCTGCTCGCATGTTCAGCATAGATCCCATATCCCATAGGACACAAGAGTGGTGTTTGACAAATGTCTTTTTTTTAGATGTTGGCGTATAGGCATTTTGGGCATCATTTAAAAGTATATCATCTACCCTTTACAATGCACTTTAGCAATTTTTTATTTGCTTATTGCGCATGATAGTCCACTAGGCTGGAGCAAACATTGTCACTAGTGCAAGGTTTGTCTCCTAATTGAGCTACAGGGATTATACTCCCAGATTTGGGATTTGGTGTGGCTTATTTTTTTTTTAACTTCCTTTTTTAGAGGAACGTGAGTGTGGTCATCTCCCAAATTCAGAGGAGTGGGATCAGAGAGCTGGACCCAGCAAAGAGCCTCCAGTGGACCTCACATCCCCAGACACAAGTCATGCAGAGGGTGGAGTAGTGCATCCACTCGAAGATGATTTAATTGAGCCTGTTGTTTGCCCCAGTAAGTATTTTGAACATATTGTCTTTAAATGTGTAGACAGTGTTATTAGTTTAACTTTAATTTTTATCTTTTGTGGGCTGCTTACAAAGTGGCACAAACATTTTAATCTTTGGCCCACTGTGCCCATAAAACGCAGCCAATGTGGCCAAAGGGCAACAGTTTGTCTTTGAAAAATGCTCCAAATTTGGGGTAAAATCAAGCCAGTTTACACCCAGCCATGCACGTACCAGCCTTGGCTCCTCGCCGTCCTTCTTCAGTCCTAGATGTTGCTTCAGCCAATGAGTTTACTGGTCAGTGGTGTCACTAGGGTTGGTGTCCCAAAATGGTGTCCCCCCTAACAACTATAGTCCCCCTCAGTACAGACCCCCCTCCACTAACTACAGACTCCCCTCCCGCAGTATAGATCCACCACCCTCAGTCCAGACTTCCCCACCTCAGTGCAGACCCCCCAGCAGTACAGACACCCCCTCATTTCCAGACCCCCCCTTAGTTACAGACACCCCTCAGTTACAGCCCCCCCCTTGGTGAAAACCACCCCTAGTGCAGCCCCCCCTTACCTTAAAGAGAAGCAGAATGAGCATACACACAGCGGTGTGACCCTCGAGTGCGGGCTACGCCTCCTCCTCCTTTGTGGATGTAAACTGAGAGGAGGAAGGGGCGGCAAATTCCTTGGGCTCCGCAGAGGGACACCAGCCGCAGCGCAAGGCACGAGGCACAGGGCATTGGCCGGGCGGTGTTAGCATTGTGTCACTACCCATAGGTGTCACCCCTCTGGTGGCTGTCACCCAGGTGTGTGCCGACCCCCCCCACACCTTGCTAGCAACGCCGCTGTTACCGGTAACAATATACAATGAACATGATTGGCTGAGATGCATGTCATTGATTTTAAAGTTAGAAAATAACTGTGCGTCACCTTGTCGACTATTTTTGGGAAAATTCAAGTGTGAGGTCTGTTCAACATGAAAGCCTATTCAGAGTCACTTGCTCGGATAGACACTTCCAAAACACAACCACACCTCGAAATTCTGGTGTCCTGTACTCAACAGGAGGCCAGCCCTCAGAATATTGTTTTGAAGGGGCAACAATACACAGATTCATGCAATACATGAATCTGGGTATTGTCTTTCAGTGGCGTTCCAAGACAGAGTGGGGGCGTTTCTACGGCGCCATATATGGACGTAACACAACTGGTATAGACATGTCTAGGGATTGTTTAATGTAAATTTTAATTAACAGCCAAAGACTGTGGCAAAGTAGGTAGTGCATTGAACATTTGCATGTAGAAGGAGACAGGAGGTGGAATGAGCTGGCAGTGTTCCTAGGTAACCAATTGGGGGAGACACAGGCACAAGGGACAAGATTCTAGAGTAGCTACAGTGTGTACATTCCTAGTAGTGTAGGTGTCTGAAGAGCAAGCAGGTTTGTGAAACCAAATTACATTCGAGGGAAGTATTTGCTCCAATTGGCAGGATTCTTTATTTTAGCATAATTCACTTTTGTAGGGCCACAGCCACTTGTCCTTGATTCCCATTTGTACGTTTTCTATTTTTCAAAGGCCACGAACTACCAAGATGCACAATTGGTCGGATCAGTGCTGATATGCTGCAGGCAATGACTGAACTTGAACAAATAAAGGAGGCTGCCACTGGTGTTCTGAGGCGTATGCAGGATTATGTAGACCTTTTAGCCAAATTTTAGATTCATGTTTATTTCTGGGGGATTGTTTTTACTATACTTTTAAGCACAGACTATGATCCTTGATATGTTGAAATAACAAGAGTTCCATGGATTTAAGGTTATATCGGAGTAGTAAAGAACAATGCCATATGCTGTGTGTTTTTATGTGAATTGTCATGTGTAATCGCATGTCAATTCACTTAAAGGGGTTGTAAAGTGACAATTTTGGGATGAAAAATATCAAACTTTACCTTACTGCAGCCCTCCTTCACTGACCTCATCCTTAAAATTAAAATGGAAATGTCATTAATTATTTGTTTAATAATGTTCTTCTGTCTGGAATCAACACTGGAATGCGAGGCTTGCTCTCTGGTGTGGAGTGTCGTGCTCGCACCCTCCCTTGGACTACAGGAGAGTCAGGATGCTCTCTACGTGGGCAATTTCTAAAGGACCTGTGTTTTAGGGGTCGGCCTGACTCTCCTGTAGTCCAAGGGAGGGGGCGAGGCCGACACTCCACACCAGGGAGAAAGCCTCCCAATACTGTGTATATTAACACACATAAGAACACCAACTGAGGATTACTAGGAAGAAAGAAGGACATATTTGGACAAACTTTTAAGGATGAGGTAAGTGAAGGAGGAATGCACTAAGCTAAAGCAAGCTATTTAGGGTACAAAAATGGGACCTTTACAACCCCCTAAAAATTAGCGAAAAATTGGAGTTCAGGTTTGTAGGTCAGTGTTTCTCAACCCGCCTTCACTAGGTGCTTGACTACCTCCTTTAAAATTTAGTGTAGTCAGTATACACAACATCTTGGGGTATTTCCTTCCCCCAAAAAACGAAAAAAAACGTGACTAGAGCTACAAAGTGATACAATAAGAACACAAAATGCACCTGGAGAAAACGAGTTGGCAAACACTGTTCACAAAGTTTATTTTTTCATAATGCTTTCCATACTTGGGTATTTTTGAGATTAAAATAGAGAATACGTTTTGCCACCATGAGGATTGAAAATGTTAAGAAAGACAGTGTATGTTTGGAAACTAAACCCCCAAAAAATGTCAATATAAGTGCAGTGGCAAGTGCACTTGTATTTTGAACAACGTTTTTTTAGTTTAAAAAAACAACACTGTGCACACATGTGCAAGCTGCCATCAACACAAAACCAGTCAGATCCCATGATGTTAGCAAGCACATGTGGACACAGTGGGCTTTGGTTATTAATGTGTAGGGAATTACATTTTAGGAAGGGTATCATAAGTGCCATTTTCTACTTACCCCTCATAAACATTTGTCGCATAAAGGTAGGAGCTCTTTCCACCTGAGGAAGGCGATATATTCTCACGTTGAGAATACAATGCAAAATGTCTTGTATGGCCTTTTTACATAATTTGGGAAATTTTGTTAGGTAGTGATTTTGTGATGTGTATTGCTGTGCTTTCAAAGATGCATGTTTAGACACCTCAAAGTTGAGAAGAAAGCAAAAACCAAAAAATAAAAAAAATAAAAAAGGTTGTTTTTTTTGTAAAATAGGAAACTAAATATTTTTTTGTGTTGAAAGTAAATATTTTTAGGATTTCCGAAGTGTGGCTTCTTAATTATATGATTAAGAAGAAATGCATATTTGTTAAGTTGGTGTAGTTACATTGAAAGTGTACTTGAAAATGTGTGTAGCAGAGCCACAGCACAACATAATACACTACATATGGCAAGGCAAGTTTTTAAGCTAAAACATTTGAAATATGGTTTGTCAACTAAACTAAAATCATTAACATTTACATTAGAAGAATCTTTAAAAAAATAATAAACACATACAACAGTATTTCTATCATATTTGGGTTTATTAAAGAAAAAAAAGGGTATTCTTAAACATTTTCACCAACATTTGGTTGCCAGGGCACTGCCCCACTACCCACAAAATAGGACTTATATTGGTCCCTCACAATACGGCCAGTTTGTGACGAAACCCCAACTCCACCTGGTTGCAGAGATGGCATCACTGGCTCTTCTGCTGCCAGAATACCTGAGGTTTCATCTTGAGCCACTGTACCTATATAGTTTGTGCCATTCATACGCAAAAAGTTATGAAGAATGCAGCAACACAAAACAACGTGGTTTATTTTATATTCCGCCAAATTGATGGCCGTCAAAAAAAGGCAAAAACGGTTTGCAAGAATCCCAAATGCATTCTCGACCACCCTCCTGGCACGTGATAGCTGGTAATTATAGATGCGCTGCTCTGGGGTTAAGTTCCTCATCGGAAAGGGCTTCATTAAATGAGGCCCCAGAGCAAACGCATCGTCGGCAAGAAAGACAAAATTAAGCCCCTCAATATTGTCCTGGGCAGGGGGTAAATTCAATGTGCCATTCTGGAGGCGATCATTAAACTCGGTAAGGAGCATCACCCCGCCATCGAAATGGCGCCCATTGATCCCCACATCCAAATATAAAAACTCATAATTGGCCGAAACAAGGGCTAGCAAAACAATACTGCAAAAGCCCTTATAATTATAAAAAAAAGATCCAGAGTTGGGTGGGGGGATGATGCGAACATGTTTCCCATCAATGGCACCCCCACAGTTGGGGAAATTCCAGTATGTTTGGAGCTGGGCCGCCACATCCTGCCACTGCTGGGGATTTGAAGGAAACTGAGAATAAAAAATAAATAAAAAATAATCAGACTTGAGCAATGAAAATGCAAATTAGTTATGACACATACATTCTGGTGCCAACATTAAAATATAACATTTAAAGCAGTATGTAATTAAAAATGCATCACATTTCGGATTATATGCTTCCTCACTCCCTCTGGTGGACGATTTGAGTATTTTGGGGGGGTATAATGGGTCAAGTTTGGGGACAGGTAAGAACCCTCTCCACTTCCATTAAAGCTAAATGAGGAACAAATGAAGGTACATTTTACAAGCCACTCTGTTTCAAAAATATTGGCAGCACAATGATAAAATAATAAGTGCCATCATATCTAAGTTTATAAATAATTATTTATAATGCATTAAATATCATTAAAATAAGCGATGAGTATAAAATAATAGAGAACTACATGCTAGTGACTACATGCTTTAGAAAATTCATGACGAAAAAATGTAATAAAAAAAAAATTGTGAGAATGGATTCTTAAAAATTATGAAAAAGAGGAGTTGGATCAGTTGATTATGCATTTTGGGGAGTGGAGGGAGGGGTCTAAATTATTGGGTGTAGACCCAAAAAAATAAAGAAAAGAGACCAACAATAATAATGTGACACAGTTTTAGGGTGTGTTTTAGGGTAATCCCCTACCAAAAATAGCAAAAAATTAACATGATCAAAATGTGGATGGGCCAAAAAAAGCATGCTGGGGAGGTAATTGAGGACAAATATGCATGTAGGACAGGGAAAATAAACTAACATCTACATAATGGACATTCCAAGCAACAAACATTACTGGAAAGCATGGAATAAATCATACAGAATCAAAGAATAAAAAAACAAAGTATATATAATTGGAGATGAGATAAAAATACATACCCGAATATAGTTCTTCTGCAGGACTTGAATGATCGCGCAGCATGTCTCTGGTAGTATATGGCCAAGAGACTGGGGAGAAATCCTAGTAGTAAATTTGATATCTTAGAGACTTCTCCCTGTCGCCAAATATCGCAGAGTGGCTATGAGCCTTTGCTCAGCAGGAATAGCACTCCTCATGCAGGTGTCCTGCTTCCTAATGTAGGGGGACAGCAAGGACAAAAGGTGCTGGAAGCATGAGTCAGACATCCTGAGATAATTGCGATAATCCTGGGGATTATTCTCCCTTACCTTCCTCAGCAAGCTTATGTGGGAAAATTGGTCGCGTTGAAGCAACCAATTTTTGGTTCAAACAGTCCTCCTCCTAATCCTTGACCTTGACTGGGCATGAGAGATGGCCACAACTCCCAGGCTATAGATAGCATGCTCTCTCTCTCTATTGCGCAGCATCTTCAACAAAGAACGGACGTTAAAGAAACGACCGTAATGGACCAGAACTAATCTTCCTACGCAAAACCGTCACTACCTCGCGCTTAGCAGAACAAGACCAAAGCGTGGCGCAGGGAAATTGAACATGAAAAGCTAAAGGTTGGGACTTTTAGTTGAGGTGTGGGGCCTAAAGGAACACCTCCATCCCGATAATGGAAAAAGGAAGCAAATATGCAAAAATGGGACTTTGAGTTGAAGCATGCTTCCCAGGAGATAACACGGATCAATTGAATAAGGCATGTATCCAGTTTATTAGAACCAAAGACATTACATGAGAGCATTGCATAGCAATTGACAGTCAGTATTTTAATCGTGTACAAAATAGCAAGGACAATAATGACATAGCACACCTAATGTACTAGTCCACAGTTGAATGGTACAGCAATCAATGGTAGTAAAATATAGTAACACATTGGTTCATAAAAATCCCGGTGACAACATAGGGAGAAAAGGGGGGCCCAATTCAATGAAGCGTGTCTCCATGGTAAGAATTATGTAGATTAAGTGCGCTGGCACAGTCCACTGAGTATAGAGACTGGTAGATAATAATGATATTAACATACATACAAGAAAGAGCATCTAATTAGCTCACAGTGGGCATATTGGTACATTGTATGAAAAATATACATAACCAGTTTCATTAAAATTTATCTCCATGGTAGTTATAACCGTAGTTGATTGGTGAATACCAATCGTTGTATAAGGTAATGGATGGTGCAGTAGCAATATGTATAGATGGGAGCATCTTATTGGCTCTACGCGTTTCGTGGCTACTGCCACTCTTCAGGAGCAGGTATGGGGTAGAGGTCTATAAATGACAAGGCAATAAAATTTGAGATAAAGATTGTATAATATATAGAAAGTATATAGAATCACAGGGCAGGAAATGGAGGTGGAGCAATAACAATACCCTGGGTTACTTACATGTATGTCAATGGTGGTGGGTGAAGGCGTAAGGGGGTGGGCCCGGCCAAAGAAACAACAGCTCCCGGGAGCTGGGGTGGATGAAGCCCTCCATGCAGGCTGGAAAACCGTGGCAAAAGTTGGCATACCCAGGAGGGGGGGGGACCTCCATGGGCATGGGTTGCAAGTGTGTCTCTCGTAGGTGTGACCATCTAGAGGGGACAAGGGGTGTAATGATGAAGGATATAAACCAGGAATAGTCCAGGAATGTAGAGAAGAGTAAAAATAAGTGAATAAAGGGAGTGGTGAAATTATAGCAGGGATCTGTGGATAAAGAGGTGTAGTGGTATGTGTAAAGTGTAAAGTATAATACATAGTGACCCATTGTGGTAACAATAAGTAGCAGATGGGCAGTATATCAGCCCAAATGCTAAAGTAGTGTATCAAAAATAAAAGTAGGGGTTGTAACCAAGTAAAGAGAGTGAAAGGGTAGCAAGTTAAAATGAAAATAAAAAACGGAAACAAAGATTACCTTAAGGGATGTGGACAGTGCAAAACCGTGTTGCACCCATGTCCACGGACGCATCCGCCATGAGGGAGCAAACAATGCCGGAGGGAGTAAATATACTCCCTGCAATTAGGTGGGGAGGATCCAACCCTCGTCACGCTCGGCGGCCAATAAGACAGGGAGGCGGCGTCGGGCTATAGGGTTGCGGAGGCTGCCCGTCGTCTCAACGTCAGCCACCCCGTACGGACGCCAGGATGGGAATAACCAGCTCAAGCACGCCAGCGTCACTAAAGTGACGCAGGGTGCATGACGCCGGAGGCGTGACGTCGATGCGCATATGGGCATCCCCCCAACCCCACACACGACCCATAACAGGGAGAGGGGGGGAAGGGGGGGCCCAAGGGCGCATCGCAGCTCCCGGGACTGAGCAAGCCGGCCGATACCGACCAAACCAATACCGCCCCACCCACCACACAACAGCAACACAACCAGATAAGCGCACTGTGGGTAACAGTGTAAAGGGATACTCGACAACTATATTCCTTAAAACCCACATAGTTAGTGAATATAAGATAGACAATAAAGATAATATGCTTATCTTGAATAGACCCCTAAATAGCCTAAATCGGGGGAAAGTGCCAGCATTACAATAATGTAAGTATGTAGGGATGCATGCTTCCATCCCCGGAAATATGAACATGAAAAGCTGAAGGTTGGGACTTTTAGTTGAGGTGTGGGGCCTAAAGGAACACCTCCATCCCGATAATGGAAAAAGGAAGCAAATATGCAAAAATGGGACTTTGAGTTGAAGCATGCTTCCCAGGAGATAACACGGATCAATTGAATAAGGCATGTATCCAGTTTATTAGAACCAAAGACATTACATGAGAGCATTGCATAGCAATTGACAGTCAGTATTTTAATCGTATACAAAATAACAAGGACAATAATGACATAGCACACCTAATGTACTAGTCCACAGTTGAATGGTACAGCAATCAATGGTAGTAAAATATAGTAACACATTGGTTCATAAAAATCCCGGTGACAACATAGGGAGAAAAGGGGGGCCCAATTCAATGAAGCGTGTCTCCATGGTAAGAATTATGTAGATTAAGTGCGCTGGCACAGTCCACTGAGTATAGAGACTGGTTATTTTGTATACGATTAAAATACTGACTGTCAATTGCTATGCAATGCTCTCATGTAATGTCTTTGGTTCTAATAAACTGGATACATGCCTTATTCAATTGATCCGTGTTATCTCCTGGGAAGCATGCTTCAACTCAAAGTCCCATTTTTGCATATTTGCTTCCTTTTTCCATTGCAGGGAAATTGAAGTTTCCTCTTTTGAAGGCTCATCCGAACGTTGAAACGTCACTACGTTCATGTTTGTTGGCTAAAAAGTCTGAGCGTGTGTATGCTATGGGCGTTCACGCCCAATTCCGTTCGGACAAAAAAACACGAAAAAGTCAGATGGAAATCCGACCGTGTGTACGAGGCATTATTCTGTAATGTTACTTTGTTTTAATGTTAACCATCATTTGCTTAGCAGGTGCGCCATTCAGTTGCAGCGCGGATTTATTTATCTTGACAGCAACAGCGTTTGCTCCCACGGTACATAAAGCTGTGACTCCAACGCTGTAGGAGGCGATTTCACCACCACAGTTAAAAAGAGCATATATGCCAAAGCATGGGGGCAGCAGGGGCGGAGTAGCGATTTGCTCCTAATGCAGCGTACATACGGTGATATTTACCACGGAGGCTTGTCCGTGGAAAAGTCTGACCGTGTGTATGCGGCAGAACTTTTGCGGGAGGATGCCCCCATGCTTCGGCATATATAAATGGTGCATGTATGCCCATCATTAGAAGTGGGTGGATGAAGAGAGGTAATCTAATGGTGGGCATACCCACCGATCCATCTCTTTTTTTCGTTCAACCAACAGGCTGCATGAAAAAAAAAGATTACAACATATGCCCAACAAGGACCGGCAATGTACTGGTACGTTGCTGGACTTTGAATGGTTATTCCAGAATAAAAACGTAAAAGTCCCAGTAATTCACTGTGCGGTGAAAAAAGACCAAACAAATAAATCCAATAAAATAAAATTCCACCAAAGTCCAACAGCTGCTAGTAGCAAAATAAGTGAAGCCGGTTTCCTCAAGAGTTAAATTCCAATGAGGTATTATACGGTGATCTTTCACGGTTAATAAAGTCTCTCATAAGGATAACAAAAACCAACTCATCCAAAAGACAGGTGTAGCGATGGGTGCAAAGTTTGTACCCAGCCTCTCTAACCTGTTCATGAGCGAGTGGGAGGATAAGTGGGTCTTTAATAACAGGAAAAAGGAACTAATAGTTTACCAGAGGTATATAGATGATCTGTTTATCATCTGGCAAGGTACGGAAGAATCACTCCAGGACTTTGCGCATTACCTGAATAGTAACAACAATAATATCAAGTTAGATTTTAACTGGGATAGACATCAAATACACTTCTTAGATGTCATGGTAATGAAGGGAGCAAAACATTTTTACACCAAAGCACCAAAGGATACAGATCGGAACAGCTATATACCAGTGCAGAGTGGACATCACCCACAATGGCTCCGAAACATACCTAAGGGCCAATTCACGCGCATACGACGCAACTGTACTCAAGATACAGACTATCTAGTTCAGGCGACACTGATTAAGCAGCATTTTGTGGAGAAAGGGTACAATGAACAACATCTGACTAACTTGTTAGAACAAGTGGGCACTAACTCCCAAGAATCAATGCTGCTTCCCAAAATTAGACCAATTGACCAAAAACATGGATGGGGCTTTATATCGGGCTATCACGAACAATATCGTGAGATAGAGGGTATCTTTAAGAAGCACTGGAATATTCTTGCAATGGATAAGGTACTGAAGACAGCCTTACCCCCTGTACCACCTTTCATTTATAGAAAAACTACATCTTTTGGAGACCAATTAGTCAAAAAAGTGCTAGACCCTCCCAAACAGGTTAAAATGTTTTGGGATAGGACAGGCTTTTA
The DNA here is from genome assembly GCA_029206835.1 of Rana muscosa. Classification (NCBI taxonomy): domain Eukaryota; kingdom Metazoa; phylum Chordata; class Amphibia; order Anura; family Ranidae; genus Rana; species Rana muscosa. The sequence continues at coordinate 484,226,152 of CM055116.1, forward strand.
TGCCTGTAGACGTTGTAAGGCCTGTCAACAGGTGTCCACACACTTACGAGGTCTTACGAGTTTTGTATCTACGGCCAATGGAAAAGAATTCCAAATCAAAGAATGTATCACGTGTGCATCCACACACGTAGTATACGCCCTAGAATGCCCGTGTGGGCTTATGTATATAGGCCGCACCAAAAGAACACTTTCCAAAAGGGTGTCAGAACATATCTATAACATTACCATTGGATATAAAGAGCACAGTGTGTCCCTACATTTCAGGGAGAAGCATCATAGGGACCCTGTCGGTCTGAAATTTTGGGGAATTGATAAAGCTCATCATAGATGGAGGGGGGCTAATATGGTGCGGGAAATTTCCAAACTTGAAACGCAGTGGTTATTTCTCACAAATACACTTAGCCCTAATGGTTTAAACATAGACATAGACCTTAACTCTTTCATCAGAAATTATTAGTTAAGGAAGCATTTTGGGTCAATATAAGAGTATTTAGATGCACTTATGAAGTTTCATTTAAGTGAGAGAACATGATAATGTTTATTTGAAACTTACAGGGTATATGACTAAACCTGTGTGTATATACACCTTTGTATTATACAGGTATATATGTATTTTATGACATTTTTTTTATTTTCTATGAGACATTTTTATGATATATTGTTTATATGCATGTATGTTTGTATATTTTATACTTAATGTTTGTTTTGTAGATATGCATGATTCTATAAATACACCATTTGGTTTTGCATCCATATTCAACAATGTGGCTGTAATTTTAAATGGCAATGATATTATGCATGCCGAATTAATTGCCTTTAAGGTGTCCTTTAACATTTCAGCATAAAGGACGGTATATAAGAGTTGCCAGATCCATGCTTTTCTTTAAGGATCCAGGTGCCATAGAAAATGGATCCTGATTGAGAGTAGGATCAGACGGCACTCATACACAGCAGTAGCAGTGGCGTCTCCAGCTTTCATATTTAGGGGGGGCACATGGGGGGACAGGGATAAAAGTAGGGGGGCCAACTATAAAATGCAATTATTTATATATATATATATATCCTGGGCCCTTTACTACGATCCCACAACGGGCCCTTTCACATGTTCTGCAGTGAGCTCCGTTCCTACTATACTGGGGCCACCCAGGGTGGCAGAAAACAAGAGATATATGTCACCAGCACACCAAGAAAATATAAGGGTCCAAAGCAGTGGGAGAACTATCAGGCCTCATGCCCACGGACGTTTTTACAGCCGCGTTTTTGAGCGTTTTTTACAGCTTAAAAACGCCTGTCCATGTTATTGTATAAATTTTTCGACCATATTTTTTTTGAAAAAAAAAACGCCGGAGCTTAAAAACGCAATTGCGCCGTTTTTGCGCATTTAACGCTTCGCGTTTTTTATGCCTACCGCCAACGCTGCGGAACGCACTGGTCCTGTTTTTTTTTTACAGCTTAAAAACCCCTTTGCTATTTGCAGCTCAAAAACGCCTAGGTGGGCATGAAGCTATAGACTAACATGGACAGGTGTTTTTAAGCTGTAAAAAACGCTCAAAAACGCGGCTGTAAAAACGTCCGTGGGCATGAGGCCTCAGGGTTGTAAAGGTTGTCTTGCCACTGGGCCCTGGTGTTCTGCCACTGTGGGGTTCCCCAGCTGTCCTGTCCCTGCTATTGACAGCACTGGTCTGGCATCTGTCTCCTTGGCAGCAGCGGCAGTCTATTAGGACCTAGTGCTGGTGACATTATGGGTGCATGCAGGGGAAGGCTGGCACTATTGGTTATAGAGAGCTGAGCCCCCAGCTGGTCACCTAGCAGCAGTAATGCTGTATAACCTTCTCTGTTGACATGCTGATCGGGATGTGATCCTGTTGATGCTCCCAGTCAGATCTAATAAACACAGTATTTATTAGCATCAAGAGTACAACCACATATATATAATCAACCGTATGTTCAGCAGCCATGTGGGCTCTATGCCTGCAAAAGTGTGGGCTTTGATCAATAAAATCACTGATATTTAACACTAGGATTTGACTAGGAGCATCACCTGGATTGCATCACGATCAGCATGTCAGAGAAGGCTCCACTGCTGCTAAGCAACCTGCAGGGAGCTCAACTGTCTACAACCAGTAGATGGGCTTGGCTGTGTTTGAAATCCCACATGCCCGATCTCCCGCCAGGAAGCCGACACTCCACAGTGCTAATCACAGCCAGTGAGACATTTCCTGATCTGTGCAGCTGCGGGCCAGGAAATGTCTCACTGCTTGTGATTAGCGCTGTGCAGTGTGGGCTTCCTGGCAGGCTCTGGCATGTGGAATTTTGAACATGCCCAGCCTATCTCTAACAACAAATTGTGCTGGCCCTCCTGTATAATATCCGCAGTCTCTCTCCTGTATAATATCCGCAGTCTGATCGTCTCCTGTATAATATCCGCAGTCTCTCTCCTGTATAATATCCGCAGTCTCTCGCCTGTATAATATCTGCAGTCTCTCTCCTGTATAATATCCGCAGTCTCTCTCCTGTATAATATCCGCAGTCTCTCTCCTGTATAATATCCGCAGTCTCTGACCGTCTCCTGTATTATATCCGCAGTCTCTCTCCTGTATAATATCCGCAGTCTCTCTCCTGTATAATATCCGCAGTCTCTCTCCTCTATAATATCCGCAGTCTCTGACCGTCTCCTGTATTATAGCCGCAGTCTCTCTCCTGTATAATATCTGCAGTCTCTGACCGTCTCCTGTATTATATCCGCAGTCTCTGACCGTTTCATGTATAATATCCGCAGTCTCTGAACATCTCCTGTAGTATGTCTGCAGTCTCTGACCATCACTCTTTCCAAAACGCACTCCTGAACCTTGCACTCTCTACATAGCATCCTCTTGAGCCCTGCATCCAGCACCCACCTGCACTCTGCATGTCGCACCAGCATACAGGGGGCACACTGACCACCAATATGCATGGCCAGTGGTTACCAGTGTAGCGGCCTCACCCCTCTCCCTTGCTTTATCGGTTATATGGCTGTTGTCTAGGGGTACCTGGGAGAGAGAGATGAGATACACCACGGCCCATGTCCTCCGTAACTAAGAGGTGAAGGCCAGAAGATTGGGCTTTTGTGTAGGTGTCCTAGAGTCAAGTCCAGTCCTTCGTCCCTGACTCCTTTGCTTTAGTAACCCAAGTTCCACACAGTGAATAGGTCCAACTCAGTTTTATTCTTCTTGCCAAGCAATAAAACAATCTTTCTCCTTTGGAAAATGAGGGACAGATCGAGGCACAATCCTTTCCCTTCTGCTGCTGCCCACTGTGCTGTCACCAGTGGTGAATAGTCACTGCCACTGACTAGGTAATATAGAACGTGAATTACCTTCGCTCACTTTGCCCCTGTCAGAGGAAGAAATCCATCCAAGGGAGAAATGGAGGCCTCTCCGTCACCAGCGATGCCGTGCCGGGCTCTTCTGAGAAGTTACTGCGCACCAGTCCTCACGAACTCAGGCACCCAAGGAGTTAGGGTCCCCTCGGATTCCTCAACCCTCGCGGAACTCAGTCGAAGGTACTGAGCCCCAGAAATCCGCCATAGTACCTCACCCCAGGCTAAAGGTGCCTGAGATGGACTCCATCTCCGTTCCAGATAGGCCAAGGGCGCCTAGGCCTGGAACACCGGAACGCCAGCACCCAAGCTGAAGGTGCCTGGGTGCGGCCGCGTCCTCCAACTCTCTGGCCAAAATCAGGGCGTCCGCCTCTTTTATGACCTCTCCCTTTGCGCCACAGCGGGTTCCCCGCCCCGCTGTACTAGCTCCAGGGGAGGACAAAAAGGCACAGTTTGCGGTGTGAGTTCAGCTCCGGCCCAAGGCAACAACGCCACCTGTAGGCCCCAAGGAACCCCACTCCCCCAGAGTCCTCACATAAATTCAAACACCCACTACACCAGTATACAGAGGACATAACAAATCAGGTAAATCAATTACCATGCGACTAAAAATATCTCAAAAGCAAAAAGAGAATCTTTTTAGCTGGTTCCCTCATCTAACGTGAATCAATAAAAAGCAAAAAATGCAGCGCTTCCCTATACTTCATCTATAAAATTGTACAAATGGACTTATAAGTGCAATAGTAAAACCTATAAATGAATATCCAGTGAAAATCAACCAATGTATTGCAAAATAGTAGTGATGGTGTCACCCCCTCTGCAAAAATATTTTGAGAAATTGCAGAGCTTCAATGTGCAAATAGCGGTGACACCCCCTACATACAATAATATTAATAACAAAGACACAAATCACACACAGCCAGGAATGCTGCTGATTTTCATATTTCCCGCCCACACATCCCCTCTCTTCAGATACAGCACGCCGGGATAGTGTGGGCGGGACTGGAAGGAGGAGCTGTTTTCCTCCCTGCTCGTATGTGAGGAGAGTGAGGGGGGTGGCTGGACTCGATGGGCTGTGAAAGAGTGTCATAGACTGACACTCGGCTCAGCTTGCAGTCACCACTCTCGGAATTTACAGGCTGGTTCTCCTGTCCTAAGGATGGGAGAAATCAGTCTGTTTTTTCAGTAACTGAGATGAAGGCTTGTGCCCCCCCCACAGTGCTCGTGGAGTCCTTCCTGCAACTCGCTCTTTTCCGTGCCAATGAGGATGCAGGGGAAGGAGCAGATTGGGTGACTGTGGTTGTGTGAGCGCTCTCATTATGCAGTGTCAGCGAGCAGAGGGAGGGGGGAGGAATCCCCCACAGGAGCTGACTGGGGACGCTCTCCCTCTCAGGAGAGACTGTTACCCCAGGAGCAGCCCGAGCAAAATACAAAAATGCAAAAAAAAATTATTATTTTTTTTTTTGGGGGGGGGGGGGCACATGGTGGGGCACAGCATAATGTTGTGGGGGCCAGGGCCCCCTCTGGCCCCCCCTAGGGACACCATTGAGCAGTAGTATGTCAGTATCGCAGTGCACCTAGCCCATCCCCGTAACCATCTAATGTCTGGTGAGTACATTACCTAAGGGGAGTGTGTCTACTATGACAGTGATGGAATTATGAATTAAAGTTACATCTCATTGATCAGCTGGAAGATCAAGTGTTGGATGAGTTGGTTTTTGTTATCCTTATGAGAGACTTTATTAACCGTGAAAGATCACTGTATAATACCTCATTGGAATTTAACTCTTGAGGAAACCGGCTTCACTTATTTTGCTACTAGCAGCTGTTGGACTTTGGTGGAATTTTATTTTATTAGATTTATTTGTTTGGTCTTTTTTTCACCGCACGGTGAATTACTGGGACTTTTAAGTTTTTATGCTAATAACTGCAAGATATATCTGTATATCATTGGTGGGATCATATATTTAATTTAAGCGCTGTTAATGTTTTATTTATTGAAACATATTTTTTTATATATCTTCTACTCACTTTATAACAGCAGCTAATTTGCAGGTTACCTATATATATTTTCCTTGAGCGCTAGGATCAGATACACCTTGGTGACTATTCTGATATATTTATATACTGGTTATACCAGAATGACGCCTGCGGGTTTAGGTATCATCTTGGTATCATTCTTTTCAGCCAGTGATCGGCTTTCATGTATGTCAGAAATATTTCGGACCGACTCTCGTTACAAGTCAAGATTTTTATTGCATATGCAGAGAAAATGGTTAAAGTATATTTGCGGCTTTAGAGATCCATTTTCTGCCTGTCATAGATTTACATTCTGCTTTTATAACCCTTAAACCTTCCCTTTTCCTGCTCGTAACGTCCTGATCATGTATAATTTCAACCTTTATTCTGACGTTAGCAGGAAAAAGGGAAATATCCTTTTTCAGCCTACACCTTATGACAGGATATTTCATACAATGGAAACATAAATTATTTCATGGTTCACAGCCCGTTTTTGGCAGATGTAAGCAAAATACAGTTTCACTATAAGTCAGCACATTTTTTTCACAAATAGAATATGGTCATATGACTTATTCCAGTAATTAGGACTATTAGAGCTATTCAGCATATTTATGTATAATAGAGTTATAAAACAAACATTTTAACTTTTAGAAGATTAATATGCATCTTGATAGTTGACATATAAAGTATAATTTTAAATTTATCTAACATTCCCTCCTTATTATACTTATAATGTCAATACTTCAAATATCCAGGTTCTTTGTTTTACCAGGTATTATCATTTAGACAAATAGGTCTTTTGAAAGGACTGTAAGTTCATCTTCATCAGGTTCCGGGTATAGTTCAGTGTTGTTCTGGAAAAACATAGTCTTTGTTAGTGATGTGTCAATCAGTCTTTGAAGAATTCCTCTAATACAAGGAATGCAGCAACATCCACACAGCGTAAGGACCGTGGCTGCCATGACAACAGAGATGAGCAAACCTTTTGCAAGATCACCCCATTTACCAAACCATTTTTCAAAGAGTCCTGTTAAGGGGTTCTCTACACCAGAGTTCTCAGTTAGTTCCTGGGATAACATTTGTAGGCCTTGCAAAGCCTTGGTGATACTTCCATCAGGTGCCGTATTATTTGGAATAAAAGTGCAGCAGAAGGTGCCGAACATTTCGCATACCCCGCCCCTTTCTGCCAGCAACATATCCAATGCTATACGGTTCTGCCACGCTGTCAAAGAGGTGGCGTCCAATTGTGCTGCTATACCTTTGATAGCATCTCTGGTGTAATTCACAAACCTCTGCTGGTTGTAGTAAATGTAGTTTATCCAGTCGACATTCTTTTTGGGCTGTACCCATAGGAAGAGTGAGGTGAGTCCTGCTGTTACTTGATTCTGTGCTTTAAATTCATCCGGAACTCCTTGTGGAACACCTATTGAGTCTATATAAACCCGGTTGTCAAAGGATCCTTGGGGTGTTTCTCGCTTAAACCGTTTAAAATAGTGTTTACCTGGTAGTTTCATCAATTTATTGCTCTCGCTCTAACGTTCGCAGAGATACCTCACATGTGTGGTTTGAAAACCGTTTTCATATGTGGGCGGGACTTACGTATGCGTTCGCTTCTGTATGCGAGCTCACGGGGACAGGGGCGCTTTAAAAAATATATATATTTTTTTATTGTTCATTTTACTTTATTTATTTTAGTTTGACATGTTCTTCCGCCCCAAAAAATTTTTTGATCACTTTTATACCTATTACAAGGAACGTAAACATCCCTTGTAATAGGAATATGGCATGACAGGTCCTCTTTACAGTGAGATATGAGGTCAATAAGACCCCACATCCCACCTCTAGGCTGGGAAGCCTGAAAAAAACAACAATCCTGGCTTTGATCGTAGCGGTGAGTCGGTAGAAGCACCGGAGGGCAGCGGGAGGGGGGGACATCCCCTCTCGCCTCCCGTAAGAATGATCAAGCAGCATAACAGCCGCTATGATTGTTCTTATGGTGTAGGGAATCGCCGGCTGAAAAAGCTGATATCTGAATGATGCCTGTAGCTGCTCCCATCATTCAGATATCCCCGTACAAAGTCAAGGACGTCATATGACGGCCGGCGGGCGGGAAGTGGGCATTGCGGAGTATTTCCGGGCATTGCGGAGTATTGCGGACTATGGCAGGGTATTGCGGAGTATGGCAGGGTATTGCACGGGGTATTGCACAGGGTATTGCAGGCTATTGCAGAGTATTGTGCAGGGTATTGCAGAGTATTGTGCAGGGTATTGCAGAGTATTGCGCAGGGTATTGCAGAGTATTGCGCAGGGTATTGCAGAGTATTGCGCAGGGTATTGCAGAGTATTGCGCGGGTATTGCAGAGTATTGTGCAGGGTATTGCAGAGTATTTTGCAGAGTATTGCGCAGGGTATTGCAGAGTATTGCGCAGGGTATTGCAGAGTATTGCGCAGGGTATTGCAGAGTATTGCGCAGGGTATTGCAGAGTATTGTGCAGGGTATTGCAGAGTATTTTGCAGAGTATTGCGCAGGGTATTGCAGAGTATTGCGCAGGGTATTGCAGAGTATTGCGCAGGGTATTGCAGAGTATTGCGCAGGGTATTGCAGAGTATTGTGCAGGGTATTGCAGAGTATTTTGCAGAGTATTGCGCAGGGTATTGCAGAGTATTGCGCAGGGTATTGCAGAGTATTGCGCAGGGTATTGCAGAGTATTGCGCAGGGTATTGCAGAGTATTGTGCAGGGTATTGCAGAGTATTTTGCAGAGTATTGCGCAGGGTATTGCAGAGTATTTTGCAGGGTATTGCAGAGTATTGCGCAGGGTATTGCAGAGTATTGCGCAGGGTATTGCAGAGTATTGCGCAGGGTATTGCAGAGTATTTTGCAGGGTATTGCAGAGTATTTTGCAGGGTATTGCAGAGTATTTTGCAGGGTATTGCAGAGTATTGCGCAGGGTATTGCAGAGTATTGCGCAGGGTATTGCAGAGTATTGTGCCAGGGTATTGCAGAGTATTGCACCAGTGTATTGCAGAGTATTTTGCAGAGTATTGCGCAGGGTATTTTGCAGAGTATTGGCAGGGTATTGCACCAGGGATGGCTGAGCAGGGATGGATAGATGGCTGGATCTGTGACTGCAATTGTCACAGATCCAGCCCACAGAGCTGCTGGCGCCATCCGCTCCCTCCCCTCTCCTCTCACACTGTACCGATCGGTACAGAGAGGGGAGGGAGGAACCGGCGTCATCAAATGACGCCGGTCTGTCTACAAGTGATTGCTCCGTCATTTGACGAAACGATCACGTGGTAAACGGCCGCTATCGGCGGCGATTTACCGCGATTCGTGATCCGCCGGCGGTCACGGAGTTTCCCGTGTGCGCGCCCCAGGGGGCGCGCGGGAGCACGATTCTGGGAGGACGTTATATAACGTCCTCCCAGAGTTAAGCAACCACCTTGTCGACGTTATTTGTCGGCAGGTGGTTGTTAAGTGGTTAAGGCATCCTCTTCTTCTTGAGTCAAAAGTGTCAGTCACTGTCTTTTGTCACAAACTTCAATCATGTGGATTCTGGGTGTACATTCAACAAACCATGCTAATCTGCACCTCCGAATCCCTTTGGATTCTAGTTCCTCATCTGTTAGTAGAACCCAGTCTGTGATAAGTTCTCCCAGCTCATACCATGATACCCCAGGGTTCCGGGTGACCGAAACATGAGGTACAGTATCCTGCCTGTATATTTGCAGAATTGGTTGTGGTAGGAGACAAGTAGCCACACTATTTCCTTCCTTATCACAGTACAGGTATCTTAAGAGCACTTCAGTGTTAGTGAGACTCATTAACTGTTTCTCATAAGACTTATCAGGCCCTGAGGTCTTTTTGTAGTACATAGCGCAATAGAGGTTCGTCTGGACCTTGTACCCGCTCCTCACAGGCTCTTCTTCAACTATTTCTGTCAGGGTTTTGGGCATCTTTAACCCCTCAGTTTGCAAATCCAAGCTATACCAGTATCGGGGCTCATTATCCACGGCTGTGATTCGTTTTTCACACAGTCGATGGGCTTTGAGGCCCCCCTCCACTGGTATGACAGAAATATCGAGAGCATGCAACATGTCTTTACCCAACAAATTAACAGGACATTTAGTTGAAATTACAATTTTACACTGAGCCTTTTTACCTGTCTGTGGATCTTCCACAGTAAGGCCTTCAGACACGGCCTCCTGGTGCATTAACCCATTTGCAGACTTTACATATACTACACCTGTTTTCTTTACCCCTGGTGGCATATCCAGTGGGTGTATTAGGGTCCTGCAAGCCCCGGTGTCACAGAGAAATGTTACCCAACTACCCTTTACAATCAATGTAATTTCTGGCTTGACTTCAGCATGCAAACAAGCTTCAACATTACACACATCCAAGATCTCAGACTCTTTCTCCTCATAATCCTGAATGCGGGGCCTTGTTCGAGTGTTCCCCAATCTTTTGTTCCGATTCTCAACAACATACACAACATTACTTTCACCCATCATAAACACCTTCCCTTTTTTTTACTTTCTTTTTTGATTGGAAGTGCCTTTCAGCATGCCTTGCATACTCAATTAGCTCCTGAAGTCTGCAAATCCTATTGTTAATCATGTGTTTGGTAACAAAACTTGATATAGGGGCTATCAGCCCCTTCAGGATTGCATTCTTTAGCTGTTGCTCATATGGGCTATCGTTCACTTGGTCTGCTGGGATTTCTATCCCAGAGTGGTTATTGAAAATCTCCCTCATCCTAACAATGAAATTATCCACTGTTTCCTCTTCTCCTTGCATACACTGATTTATAATGGACCAGTCGGCCCGACGTACCCATCTATTTTCTATCCTTGCTATAAGAGCATTTCTCCTGACTTCGAGTGCTGCATCATCATGAGGCAACACCCTTCCCTTTTAATCCACTCCAATCTCCCACTACATGATGCCAGTCAGGTCCCAGTACCTGTCGGATGACCTGCTCTATTTCCCTCCCATTGAGATGATAGCTAGCAATCATTCCCATGATACCATCCCTGAAATGGGCTATGTTAACTTTGGGATGTGGTATCCCTTCAATAGCTTTCTTAACATCCTCGGGGGTCCAGGGGCGATAGACCATCATAGTGTTGGGGGCTGGTACACCTCCTACATCTTGTCCTGCCCTAGGGTTGGGAACTTCAATTAATGGGAACTCTTCCTCCCCAAATTCTGTTTGTTCCCCAGCTGCGGGGGATATTAATTTATTGAGCAGGTGGCCGACGAGTTTTGTAACCGTTGCTGTAAGGGGGGTCCCTTGTGGACTTCTCTGGACAGCAAGGGTCATTTTGAGAGGGGGTTTTGCTGCAGCCGTAGGAGAAACGGTTGCATCTGGGGGTGACCCAGGTGACCATGAAGGGACAGCAAAACAGTGGGGGTCACATTGCATGGAAAAAGGGTTGTTTGCCGATAGTCGGGGGGGTCAGTCGAGGTGGCCTATTGCATGCCTCTGTCCCGTATGGTGGTGGGGAATGTAAGTCTGCAATAGGGTATAGGGATTTGGGAGTGGGAGTTATGGTTAAAGGGGGAGCGGCAACTGGCAGTGGGTTTGGGGTATCTTCTAAAGGGTGTGTGGGGGCTGTTGGGTGCATTTGATTTGTTGAGTTTTGTTCAGTCAATACTTGCTGAACTAAGCTTCGGAGGACGGTCATATTATTGTCCTCCTCTTTGTCTAAAAACATAGTTTTTTTATGGTTTTCTGAATTTAACCTACGATTAGCCTCCTCAAGCAATTTTTTTTGCCTGGGGAAGACCTAATTTCTTCTGTTTCCCTTTTTTTTTTTTTTTTTTTTCGGGCCGGCCTTATTTTTAAGCTTTCTACACAGCATTACACAACCATCCTTATTTAAGGAAGTATCAAAATCATATTTTGTTTCCCATATCTTAAGAAATTTCACATTCTCTTTGTCTAGACTACACATATACTTAGCATCTTCATTCAAACCAACAGATTTTCCATGGATCACACCCATTTTAACGTGCACACGGAGTTTTTTTTGTAAGGTCTTCTCACACTGACACAATACCTGCACACAGTATCTTATCACTTCTGCAGCTACTCACAAACTTTCTAGTCGTGACATATCACTTCTAGATTATTGATCTTGTGTGCTGCTATAATACTGGTGTCTTGTCTTCTTACTTAATGTTTTATTCATTTATAGGGAGAATGAACAGAATTACAAGGCGAACATAAATTCACCTGACTGGTCAACCCCCCCTGATCAAAACATTAATATTTCAGTAAACTGTAGGGAGCATGAACAGAATTACAAGGCGAACGTAAATTCACCTGACTGGTCAACCCCCCCTGATCAAAACATTAATATTTCAGTAAACTGTAGGGAGCATGAACAGAATTACAAAAGAGACTTAATTTCTCTCGACTGTTGTTCCCACACTTTATCAAAACATTAATATTTGTTAATTCAACGGTATTTATAAATGCCTGTACAGGTTTTTTACACAACATACGAGGCTGGCTGAGCGCAAGGGCTCATCAAATTACCTCTATTTGTTACCTGGAAATCTATCAGGCCATACCTTTGTATTAACAGGGGTTCATGTTTTTGATGTAGGAATATTTATGTGTCCCCCACGGGAATTCCTGCAGTTTACAAGGCTGTCAGGACCTAGGTCCTTTGTCGACAAATTTCCTTTATCTGCACCCGGGTATTAGAATGGAACCATACTCCTATATCAAAGGGATTTAAACTACGGACGTATCTACTTATATTCCCTCAACTTGGATAAAGCAAAACATATACACAACAGATAACATTCAATTCATTTCTATATTATATGTATTTAACAAAAATCCCTTAATTCATTAAATCCCTAATCACATTTAGGCCTAAAGGTATAATATAATAAATGAAAAATCTTACCTTGCCCCGAGAGCGGTCTCTTGTGCTGATCCGGTAAGTCGCTGCCCGGGAGGCACTAGTTCAGTGAGCCGGCCTCTGTTAACGTCAAATTTAAGACGGAGGACTTACAGTTTTTTGCCGTATGTACATCGGTTCACTGGGTTGTTGGCTAGTGCTTTCCAGGAATTTGGACTTCCGCTCTGAAGGACCAAAATGTCAGAAATATTTCGGACCGACTCTCGTTACAAGTCAAGATTTTTATTGCATATGCAGAGAAAATGGTTAAAGTATATTTGCGGCTTTAGAGATACATTTTCTGCCTGTCATAGATTTACATTCTGCTTTTATAACCCTTAAACCTTCCCTTTTCCTGCTCGTAACGTCCTGATCATGTATAATTTCAACCTTTATTCTGACGTTAGCAGGAAAAAGGGAAATATCCTTTTTCAGCCTACACCTTATGACAGGATATTTCATGCAATGGAAACATAAATTATTTCATGGTTCACAGCCCGTTTTTGGCAGATGTAAGCAAAATACAGTTTCACTATAAGTCAGCACATTTTTTTCACAAATAGAATATGGTCATATGACTTATTCCAGTAATTAGGACTATTAGAGCTATTCAGCATATTTATGTATAATAGAGTTATAAAACAAACATTTTAACTTTTAGAAGATTAATATGCATCTTGATAGTTGACATATAAAGTATAATTTTAAATTTATCTAACAATGTAAAAGCAATCCTAGTGGCTAATTAGCCTCTAGACTGCTTTTACAAGCAGTGGGAGGGAATGTCCCCAATGGCGTTCTTAGGGGGGCCAGAGGGGGCCAAGCCCCCCCCAACATTATGCTGTGCCCCACCATGTGTCCCCCCCAAAAAAATATATATATATATATTTTTTTGTATTTTGCTCGGGCTGCTGCTGGAGTAACACAGTCTCTCCTGAGAGGGAGAGCATCCCCAGTCAGCTCCTGCAGGGGATTCCTCCCCCCTCCTTCTGCTCGCTTTCACTACATAATTTGAGCGCTCACCCAACCACAGCCGCCCGATCTGCTCCCTCCCCTGCATCCTCCTTGGCACGGAGAAGAGCGAGTTGCAGGAAGGACTCTACGAGCACTGTGGGAGGGGGAAGGGGGGCCCAAGCCTTCATCTCAGTTACTGAAAAAACAGACTGATTTCTCCTTATGACAGAAGAACCAGCCTGTAAATTCCGAGAGTGGTGACTGCAAGCTGAGCCGAGTGTCAGTCTATGACACTCTTTCAGAGCCCAGCGAGTCCAGCCACCCCCCCCCCCACTCTCCTCACATACGAGCAGGGAGGAATACAGCTCCTCCTCCTCCTTCCAGTCCCACACACACTATCCCGGCATGCTGTATCTGAAGAGAGGAGATGTGTGGGCGGGAAATATGAAAATCAGCAGCATTCCTTGCTGTGTGTGAATGATGCCTGAGATTCTAGCCTGGACTGTGGGTAAGTGTGTGCACTGCAGACTGCAGTACACTGTAAACACTGAACTGCATTATCTCCATACCTTCTCTCCCCCATCTGTCTCCCTCCCCCTCTCCTGTTCTTTCAAGACATTCACAATTTACTTTCACTTTCAGTTAGGCAGGTAATATACGGTGCAAATTTCTTTCCTGCATCCACAGATTGCAGGAAAGAAACTTGCATGATTCCCCCATCAATACAGACAGTGCTGACAGGAGAATATCCCTCCTGCCCAGCAATTGTATTCTCCCGGCAAACAGTGATTATCACTAGTGGCTATAGCAACCACTAGTGATAATCATAAGAGAATCTGCTCAATAATGGTTCAAATCTCAGCCAGTTCTTGCTGAACCAGCTGAGATTTAAACTGTCTGTGGCTGGTCTTAGCTCTTAGGCAGCCCATACATTGATCACTTTGTTCATTCAACTATTAGGTTGAATTAAAAAAAAAAGAAATTATCCAATTCCCCATCTACATGTAGCGCCCCCCCCAATATTTGGGGGCGCTATGTGTAAATTTAAGGGTAGTCTGAGCCAGTAATTGGGCTCAGACCAATTGATTGTTCTGGATTTGCTTCTGCTCTGGGTGTGATGCTGCCTGGCAGTAGTGTTCCCTGTCTACCTGTAGGTGGCACTGTCATCACCGGCATAGGTTGAACCACAGGGGGTATCACAACACCTTGTGTGTCCTTTCTCGGCAGCCGTACAGTGGGCGTGGTCTACCCGCTGTGCATGCTGGGAGAGGGTACATAAGGGGCAGACGCCATTAATTGGGGTCCTGTTCTGGGGTTTCGCCCTGGGAGCCCACCCGTCAGTGTGCACCTCGTGGCCCTCATGGCACCGGGTGCGTGTGTGTGTGTGTTCTGGCCCCGGGCACCTTTAGCCCGAGGCTACATCGCTGCATGATAGGCCCAGCTCTGCTGGCTGAGGCCTATACTTAAGAAAAAGGATCCTCAGCTGCCTACTGGAGGGAAGCCACGCTTAGGAAAGGAGACCAGGGGAGGATGTGCCCCGGAGGAGACTAGTGACGGTACTGCTGTCTCGGGAGGAGGCCTGGAGCTCACCAAAGGAGGAATCCATCATTACAAGCCCTGCAATATGCCAATCCGGCTTAAAGGTTCTTCACTATTGCTTGGCTGGGAGGTTCGGGACTTTTAACAATCATGTGGCAGAGGATTCCTGATCATATCCCTAGAAATATTGATTTGTGCTTCATCCCGGCTGCTAGGACCACTAAAACGGGACTATCCGGGTGAGCAATACCCACTCAGGCTTGAGTGGCGATGAATGGGACTTTAGTGTTGCGTGCCTGAACCTTCCCTGTGTTTCTCTCGTTTCCTACTTTCCTCTAAAGTTTTCTACTTCAGCAAAGTAAAATAAAGCCTGACTGTTTGGGTTTTACATTGTGTGGACATTGGCCTTTCTAAAGGCTTTTCTCACACCCTGACAACGGAAGCCTTGGAGGTAGTTTGCAGACCCAACAAAACCAGCCGGTCCCTTAAATGGGGGTAAGTGCTACATACACATTATAGGTGGATGGGGGAATGTTCCCAGTGTGGACCAGTGCTGGAACAACCAGAGTTGCGCTGTTACTAGTGATAGAATCAAATAGTAAAATTAGATAACTGATATCACCAGAATGGGAGTGCAACAGATTGCTAAACGCATGAATGCTAAACGCATAAACATAAATCCCAAAAACATTAATAACAAAGTGCAGCGTGCATATGAAACTCAGAATCTGGAATATACATAAATATCCATAGGGGCTGTGCAAAATAGCTAAATAAATGTGCAAAGTCCAACATGTAATCCTGTGCAAAGTGCAAAACAAACACTAGGTGCAACTGTGCAAAGCAAAATATAAAAATGTCCAATCTGTAATAAATAGTGCAAAGTCCAAAAACTATGTGCAAAATCACAATCAAATTGTGAGCACAGCAATCTGATATTCTTTCTTCAGTGTGCAAACAGATTTCATGTGCAAAAGTGCTGGAGAGGTGTAACAGTCTCCTCTTCGTGCAAAGGACACACCAGTGAGAGTGGCCTCTTACCTTGCGGTAAAAGGACAACCGCATATATGTGTATATATATCACAGGGGTGGCTGCTCCTCCCTTTTGATCCTGGACCAGATGTGGGTCTTGGGTTTTAGTCTGTGGCAGCAAAGATTTAAAAAAGAAATGGGGTCCCAAATAGTGTAGTATGTTTAAAACCAATAGCGGTATTTATTATATTAACAGTTAAGGGTACTCACATAATACATATAAACACCAGGGATGAGCCGAACACCCCCCTGTTCGGTTCGCACCAGAACCTGCGAACAGACAAAATGTTCGTGTAAACTTTAGAACCCTATTAAATACAATGGACTCGAACGTTCGAAATCTAAAGTGTTAATTATAAAGGCTAATATGCAAGTTATTGTCCTAAAAAGTGTTTGGGGACCGGGGTCCTGCCCCAGGGGACATGTATCAATGCAAAAAGAAGTTTTAAAAACGGCCGTTTTTTCGGGAGCAGTGATTTTAATAATGCTTAAAATGAAAAAATAAAAGTGAAATATTCCTTTAAATTTCGTACCTGGGGGCTGTGTATGATATGCATGTAAAGTGGTGCATGTTTCCCGTGCTTAGAACTGTCCCTGCAAAAAATGTCATTTTTGAAAGAAAAAAAGGCATTTAAAACTGACTCGCGGCTATTAATGAATTGTCGGCTCCCGGCAATACATACAAAAGTCATTGATAAAAAAAAAAAAAAAAAGCGTGGGGGTTCCCCAGAATTCAATTACCAGGCCCTTCAGGTCTGGAATGGATATTAAGGGGAACCCCGCCGCAAATTAAAAAAAAAATTGATGTGGGGTTCCCCCAAATATCCATTCCAGGCCCTTCAGATCTGGCATGGATTTTAAGGGGAACTCCACCCCAAATTAAAAAAAATGGCGTGGAGTCCCCCTAAAAATCCATACCAGACCCCTTATCCGAGCACGCAACCTGGCCGGCCGCAGGGGAAAAGGGGGGGATGAGAGAGCGGCCCCCCTCCCTCCTGAACCGTACCAAGCCACATGCCCTCAACATGGGGAGGATGTCCCCATGTTGATGGGGACAAGGGCCTCATCCCCACAACCCTTGCCCGGTGGTTGTGGGGGTCTGCGGGCGGGGGGCTTATCGGAATCTGGAAGACCCCTTTAACAAAGGGGACCCCCAGATCCCGGCCCCCCCTATGTGAATTGGTAAGGGGTACATTGTACCCCTACCATTTCACGAAGAAAGCGTAAAAAAATGTTAAAAAAACACACAAACACCTTAAAAAAGTCCTTTATTAAAAAAAAAAAAAAAAAAACATTCCAGCGGTGAAATCCAGTGTCCCGCGGCGATCCCGATGTCCAGCGCTGTCCTTCATTGGTTGTGCCTGAGCGGACCTGATGGGGAACTCCCTCTCAGTATTTTAAATGTATAGACCCACCCCTTCTAAAGTTCCCCATCAGGTCCGCTCAGCGGAACATGAAAAGGGGCGGGTCTATACATGTATTACCAAAGTGAGAGAAGTTCCCCATCAGGTCCGCCCTCTCGGTATGTCGGACCCACTGGATTTCACCGCTGGAATGTTTTTTTTTTTTTAAATAAAGGACTTTTTTAAGGTGTTTGTGTGGTTTTTTAAACATTTTTTTACGCTTTCTTCGTGAAATGGTAGGGGTACAATGTACCCCTTACCAATTCACATAGGGGGGGGCCGGGATCTGGGGGTCCCCTTTGTTAAAGGGGTCTTCCAGATTCCGATAAGCCCCCCGCCCGCAGACCCCCACAACCACCGGGCAAGGGTTGTGGGTATGAGGCCCTTGTCCCCATCAACATGGGGACATCCTCCCCATGTTGAGGGCATGTGGCTTGGTACGGTTCAGGAGGGAGGGGGGGGCCGCTCTCTCGTCCCCCCCTTTTTCCCTGTGGCCGGCCAGGTTGCGTGCTCGGATAAGGGGTCTGGTATGGATTTTTAGGGGGACTCCACGCCATTTTTTTTAAATTTGGGGTGGAGTTCCCCTTAAAATCCATGCCAGATCTGAAGCGCCTGGAATGGATATTTGGGGGAACCCCACGTCAATTTTTTTTTTAATTTGCGGCGGGGTTCCCCTTAATATCCATTCCAGACCTGAAGGGCCTGGTAATTGAATTCTGGGGAACCCGCACACTTTTTTTTATTTTTTATCAATGACTTTTGTATGTATTGCCGGGAGCCGACAATTCATTAATAGCCGCGAGTCAGTTTTAAAAGACTTTTTTTCTTTCAAAAATGACATTTTTTGCAGGGACAGTTCTAAGCACGGGAAACATGCGCCACTTCACATGCATATCATACACACCCCCAGGTACGAAATTTAAAGGAATATTTCACTTTTATTTTTTCATTTTAAGCGTTATTAAAATCACTGCTCCCGAAAAAACGGCCGTTTTTAAAACTTCTTTTTGCATTGATACATGTCCCCTGGGGCAGGACCCGGGTCCCCAAACACTTTTTAGGGCAATAACTTGCATATAAGCCTTTATAATTAGCACTTTAGATTTCTCCCATAGATTTTTCGAATTTGCCGCGAACACCCCAATTTGTTCGCTGTTCGGCGAACGGGCGAACAGGCAATGTTCGAGTCGAACATGAGTTCGACTCGAACTCGAAGCTCATCCCTAATAAACACAACACTTATCTCCTACGAGCAGCGAGCTCGTCTGCTTACGTCTAGCTGTGTGCCTATTCGTCCCACTGAATGACAATCACCTAGCTCACATCCCGATCAGCATGTCAACAGAGAAGGTTATACAGCATTACAGCTGCTAGGTGACCAGCTGGGGGCTCGGCTCTCTATAACCAATTGTGCCAGCCTTCCCCTGCATGCACCCATAATGTCACCAGCACTAGGTCCTAATAGACTGCCGCCGCTGCCAAGGAGACAGATGCCAGACCACAGCTGTCAATAGCAGGGAAAGGACAGCTGGGGAACCCCACAGTGGCAGAACACCAGGGCCCGGTGGCAAGACAACCTTTGCTACCCTGATAGTTCTCCCACTGCTTTGGACCCTTTGATTTTCTTGCCGTGCTGGTGACATATATCTCTTGCTTTCTGCCACCCTGGGGGGCCCCAGTATAGTAGGAAGGGAGCTCACTGCAGAACATGTGAAAGGGCCCGTTGTGGGATCATAGTAAAGGGCACCAGGATATATATACAGTATATATAATTGCATTTTATAGTTGTCCCCCTACTTTTGTCCCTGTCCCCCCATGTGCCCCCCCTAAATATGAAAGCTGGAGACGCCACTGCCCATAGTGGCTTGCTTTTTCTAAGAAATGGCCAGAGTAATGAACATTTGATGATTTCAGCCTTACAGAAGCCAAGAAATTGACTAGGAAACTGCCATATTCTGAAACCAGAAGTGACCTCCTCATAACCGGTAGTGGCCCCTAAACACATTTCTCCTTGACTTTTTGGCCCTAAAAAAATTGTAACATTTGTTTTGGGGACTTTTGATCTCGTTTTGACACAGTTTCTGCCTTCCTGAGATATTGGTCAAAGGTGTGAATATTCACAGGCCACGCACTTAAATGCCCGAAATTATTCTTTTGAGGCCGTTTTACCCATTGTGGCTTGCTTTTACTGAGAAATGGGCAGAGGGATGAAAATTTGTTGATTTCAGTCTTACAGAAGCCAAAAAATTGCCTAGGGAACTGCCAATTCCTGAAACCAGAAGTGACCTCCTAAAAACTGGAAGTGGTCACTAAACACATTTCTCCTTGACTTTTTGGCCCTATAAAAATTGTAACATCTGTTTTGGGGAATTTTAAACCTGTTTTGACACTTTTTCTGCCTCCCTGAGATATTGGTCAAAGGTGTGAATATTCACAGGCCACGACCTTAAAATACCCTAAATAATTTTTTTGGACTCGTTTTACCCATAGTGGCTTGCTTTTACTAAGAAATGGCCAGAGAGGGCTGAAAATTAGTTGATTTCAGCCTTACAGAAGCCAAGAAATTGCCTTGGAAAATGCCATATTCTGAAACCAGAAGAGACCTCCTCAAAACCGGTAGTGGCCCCTAAACACCTTACTCAGTGTCTTTTTGGCACTACAAAAATTGTTACATCTGTTTTGGGGACTTTTGATCTCGTTTTGACACAGTTTCTGCCTCCCTGAGACGCCACTGAATTCCCCCCCCCCCCCACCACCATCTTCCATGGTTTTCTCTGGCTCTCCTGTCCCAACAGGGAACCTGATAATGCAGTCGGTGGTTCCGCCAGCTGGCCATAGAGCTGATAAGAGACCAGAATGGCTCCAATAATCTCTATGGCTTAAGAAACCGGAAGCTACGAGCATTTCATGACTTAGATTTCGCCGGATATAAACAGCGCCATTGGGAAATTGGGGAAGCATTTTATCACACCGATCTTGGTGTGGTCAGATGCTTTTAGGGTAGAGGAGAGATCTAGGGTCTAATAGACCCCAATTTTTTCAAAAAAGAGTACCTGTCACTACCTATTGCTATTATAGGGGATATTTACATTCCCTGAGATAACAATAAAAATGATAAAAAAATGGAAGAAACAATTTAAAAATAAAATAAAAAAGCAAAATAACTAATAAAAAAAAGCACCCCTGTCCCCCCCTGCTCTCGCGCAAAGGCGAACGCAAGCATCGGTCTGGCGTCATATGTAAACAGCAATTGCACCATGCATGTGAGGTATCACCGCGAAGGTCAGATCGAGGGCAGTAATTTTAGCAGTAGACCTTCTCTGTAAATCTAAAGTGGTAACCTGTAAAGGCTTTTAAAGGCTTTTAAAAATGTATGTAGTTTGTCGCCACTGTGCGTTTGTGCGCAATTTTAAAGCATGTCGTGTTTGGTATCCACGTACTCAGCCTAAGATCATCTTTTTTATTTCATCAAACATTTGGGCAATATAGTGTGTTTTAGTGCATAAAATGAAAAAAAGTGTTTTTTTTATCCAAAAAAATGCATTTGAAAAATCGCTGCACAAATACTTTGTGGAAAAAAAAATGCAACACCCACCATTTTAATCTGTAGGGCCTTTGATTAAAAAAATATATATAATGTTTGGGGGTTCAACGTAATTTTCTTGCAAAAAAAAAAAAAGTTTTCATGTAAACAAGAAGTGTCAGAAAGGGCTTTGTCTTCAAGTGGTTAGAAGAATGGATGATGTATGACATAAGGTTCTAAATGTTGTGCATAAAATGCCAGGACAGTTCAAAACCCCCCCAAATGACCCAATTTTGGAAAGTAGAAACCCCAAGCTATTTACTGAGAGGCATGTCGAGTCCATGGAATATTTTATATTTTGACACAAGTTGCGGGAAAAATAATTGTTTTATTTTTTTGCACAAAGTTGTCACTAAATGATATATTGCTCAAACATGCCTTGGGCATATGTGGAATTACACCTCAAAATACATTCTGTTACTTCTCCTGAGTACGGGGATACCACATGTGTGAGACTTTTTGGGAGCCTAGCCGCGTACAGGACCCCAAAAACCAAGCACCGCCTTCGGCTTTCTATGGGTGTAAATTTTTGATTTCACTCCTCACTGCCTATCACAGTTTCGGAGGCCATGGAATGCCCAGATGGCACAACCCCCCCCAAATGATCCCATTTTGGAAAGTAGACACCCCAAGCTACTTGCTGAGAGGTATGGTGAGTAGGGATGAGCTTTGAGTTCGAGTCGAACATGAGTTCGACTCGAACATCGGCTGTTCGATTGTTCGCCAAATTTTGAACTTTATGGGCCGTTCGCACCAAATTCGAGTGGCGCGTCATGGCCCATAATTCACTGCGTCATCGCAGTGCATTGCTGGCTGATGATTGGCCAAGCATGCACTATGACCCGCATGCTTTGGCCAATCACAGCGCCGTCAGCACAGAGAGCCATAATTGGCCAAAGTCAGGGTGCCTTTGGCCAATCATAGCTCAGGGGAGTAGGTACACGCCCCACACTATATGCACGTCAGCCTTGTGTAGTGTGTTGCGGTGTTGTGAGAGAGATAGAGAGAGAGTCAGAGTGTCATTTCATTTCAGTTAGATAGAGCAGGCAGGCGATTCAGGTAGCTGCAGTCAGTGTATTTAGTATATATATGCATCCCAGGCGTTGTGTATATATATATATATATATATATATATATATATATATATATAAATGAAGGGTGGTAAAACGATAAACAGGTAAAACTGTAAATAAGTTATACACAAAACAGCGCTAAAATAAAAATAACATAAAGGACCCGTGGATCATGCCACTGAAAAAGTCCAGCACGTATGAAGAAATGACCAGTTCAGAGTATTATGGTGAGTAATATCACAAAAAAAGTCCAAGTGTGCACTTTCCACCACCAAAGACAATTATTTAGAATCCACCGTGTGATGATGAAAAAAACCCCTTAGGGGTTCACACTTACCAGAGGCCCTCTGTTGAAGTCAGGTGACGAAACGCGTCAGGGCGTAACCACGACTACCCGCGACCCGGAAGTGACGTCTGCGTTCCAAGCGTGCGTTCCACCGCTCACAGCTACCATTCGGAAGTGTCTGCAGGATCCGTGAGGACACACACACTCTCCCTAGGACGCTGGAAATGGTGATAGCGCCCTCTTGGGCCATTCATTGCTTATTTTACTGCTGTTTGATGTACGTAGTTTGGTTAAAGGGGTTTCCCACTGGTGGGTTAACAGATTTGAAATAAACAGGATTACACTATTGTGCTGTTATCTTCCTATTATTTTATGGTCTGCTTTGGAGCCCATCCTTATTGGTGTACCCTGATTGGAGAAGATTTGCTTATGCAGAGTAGCTGATGTTACCTTCTATTTAAGGCTCATTTATATCTTACCTCTGGTAAGTGTGAACCCCTAAGGGGTTTTTTTCATCATCACACGGTGGATTCCAAATAATTGTCTTTGGTGGTGGAAAGTGCACACTTGGACTTTTTTTGTGATATTACTCACCATAATACTCTGAACTGGTCATTTCTTCATACGTGCTGGACTTTTTCAGTGGCATGATCCACGGGTCCTTTATGTTATTTTTATTTTAGCGCTGTTTTGTGTATAACTTATTTACAGTTTTACCTGTTTATCGTTTTACCACCCTTCATTTATTTATTTACTAATTTTAAACAGCTGCTTCACCATTTAATGTGTTTTGTATAAAAATACCTTAAATTTTACTGTTCAGGCTGCCTTGTATTTTGCAAGTTTGAACTGGCGCTAAGTGTGTGTTCTGTCAGGCCTTCATATAACACACCTTTATTCATATATATATATATATATATATATATATATATACTGTATTCAGTTTAACTAGATCTCACTTCAGAGTGTTCCTGTTATTCTCGCTGCAGTATATTAAGTCAGTGTACTGTATACTGGGCACAGTGTGCAGGTAAAGCTGACTGCAGACCATCCCTGTTCTCTTCCTAATAATACAGGCAGGCAGTTGATTGAGCTAAGCTGCAGTATAATAAGTCAGTGTACTGTATACTGGGCACAGTGTGCAGTTAAAGCTGACTGCAGACCATCCCTGTTCTCTTCCTAATAATACAGGCAGGCAGTTGATTGAGCTAAGCTGCAGTATATTAAGTCAGTGTACTGTATACTGGGCACAGTGTACAGCTACATCTCACTGCAGGCCATTCCTTGTGTACCTATGCCAATACATCAAATACAGTATGTCTGGGAGGCCAACAAGGAGAGGCAGACACTCACAGGCCAATAAAAGAGGGCAAGCAGGCTCTGTGTCTAGAGGCAACAGTGCTGGTCGTGGACACGGTGCATCCTCATCAGCACGTGGCCGTGGGGCACACTTGCCTTTTTTTTTGGCAGCTAGCCATGTTGAGCCGCAACATGCAGAAGAGTTGGTAGAGTGGATGACCAAGCCGTCCTCATCCTCCTCATCCTCTGTCATCCAGGCTACCTTGGCTGCCAATGCAGGTGCCAAAGCGGCCTATTCCATCGGCTCCTTCCCTAGCCAGTTACTCCTTCTCTAGCCCCACCATCATGCACGGAGATGTCCCCCCGAACTGTTTGACCACAGTGTTGGGTACATGCTGCAGGAGGATGCACAGCGTTTTGAAGGCTCCGATGATGGTACCCTGCTTGAGGAAGGCAGTAACGTGAGCCCAGACAGAGGGGGTGCCCAAGAAGGAAAACAAACTGGCAGTCATGTTCCCCCAGCTGCAGCATACTGCCAGGTTTGCTCCAGTGACGAGGAGGGAGGGGATGATGAGGTCACTGACTTTACGTGGGTGCCTGATAGGAGAGAGGAGGAGGAGGAGGCACATCTCCAACTAGGCTGGATGCCCTCTAGGGGCCAGCTTAAAAGCAGCCAACCAACTGCATCACACTGCAGAGCTCCGCATGTGCAGGACGCTGCTGACTGCGCGTTTTTTCCAAAAGTTCTTTGGTGTGGGCCTTGTTTCAGACGTGTGCAGCAGATCGCACCGTTGCTATTTGCAACATATGTCTGA
This sequence comes from Rana muscosa, assembly GCA_029206835.1. Lineage (NCBI taxonomy): Eukaryota > Metazoa > Chordata > Amphibia > Anura > Ranidae > Rana > Rana muscosa. The sequence goes on from CM055116.1 coordinate 484,250,435, forward strand.
AGCGTATCAAGCGTGGCCAAAACAGCAGCCGATTGGGCACCACATGCTTGACCAGACATATGTCGACCTGCCATGCAGTCCATTGGCAAGCGTACATAAAAGACCCACACCAAAGAACAAAGCCGACCTCTCCTTGCTCCTCATCAGCTGGGATCTCCAACCCCACTATACCTTCAGTCCTCTCAGAAACCTTCACTGAGAGGCATGAAGGTGTAGAATTAGGTGTGCCACTGCCAAGTACTTGCGGGCAATCTGCTATCGAAACACCAACGTCCAATTGTACCAGGCAAATTTCCCTGCCCCAGTTGCTACACTGGCGAAATAAATTTGATCCCAGCCATCCACATGCCCAGCGGTTGAATGCTAGCTTGGCTAAATTGCTAGCACTTCAACTGCTGCCTTTTCAGTTGGTAGAATCTGCCCCCTTCCATGAGTTTGTGGAATGTGCGCCACTTTTTTTCACGGAAGGGGATTCCGGCTCTCTACCGGCATGTGGAAGGCAATGTCTTGGCCTCGCTGGACAGGGCGGTCAGCGGTAAGGTGCATATTCCCACTGACTTATGGTTCAGCAGGCATGGACAGGGACGATACCTATCTTTCACGGCGCACTGGGTGACTCTGCTGGCAGCTGGGAAGGATGCAGGACAGGGTGCAGTAGTGTTGGAGGTTGTTCCGCCACCACGCCTCCAAAATGCTACTACTGGTGATTCTGACACACCTCACTCCTCCACCCCCTCCTATTCTTCTTCCTCCATGGCCTCTTCCTCTGCTGATTTGTCCTCAGAACCAGCGGTGCTCCGTAGGCGTTCAAGGGGCTACGCAAGTATGCAGGCAAAAAGATGCCATGCAGTGCTTGAGCTGGTGTGCTTGTGGGACAGGAGCCACACTGGGGCAGAGATTCTATCAGCTCTGCAGGGGCAGTCTCAGAGGTGGTTGACACCACACCAGCTTAAGCCAGGAATGGTGGTTTGCGACAATGGCACCAACCTCCTCTCCGCCCTCCGACAGGGACAGCTGACCCATGTGCCCTGTTTGGCTCACGACCTTAACTTGGTGGTGCAGCGGTTCTTGGGCAGGTACCCGGGCTTACAGGATGTCCTGAGGCAGGCCAGGAAAAGTATGTGTGCATTTATGCCGGTCATATAATGCCAGTGCTCGGCTGGCTGACCTCCAAAAGGAATTTAACCTGCCCAAGAACCGCCTAATCTGTGACATGCCCACCAGGTGGAACTCAACGTTGGCCATGCTGCAGCGGCTGCACATGCAGCAGAGGGCCATCAATGAGTACCTGTGCGACTATGGCACCAGGACAGGGTCAGGGGAGCTTGGATCCACCTGTTGGAGCACACGCTTCGTGGAATAATTGACAGGGCACTTGAGGCAGAACAGAGGTAGGAAGAGGATGACTTCCTTACCTCTCAAGGCCCCCTTTATTCAGACAGTGTTCCTCCCGCTGATCACACAGGAAGAGGAGGAGGAGGAGGATTGTGTCAGCATGGAGGTGGAGCCTAGCACTCAGCATCAGCAGCAGTCTTCAAGGGATCATTTACAGTTCCCAGAAACCCATGGACTTGTATGTGGCTGGGAGGAGGTGGCTGCGGATCATGTCACCCTTAGTGACCCAGAGGACTCCGGACCTAATGCCTCAGCAAACCTACGCTGCATGGCCTCCCTGATCCTGCAAAGCCTGTGAAAGGATCCTCGTATTTGTGGTATCAAGGAGAGGGATCATTACTGGCTGGCAACCCTCCTTGATCCACGGTACAAGGGTAAGGTTATGAACCTTATCAAGCAGAGGGAGCAGAGGATGAAACATCTTCGGGAGGTCTTGCAGAAAGGTTTGTGCAACACGTTTCCAGAGCCTGAGAAGTTACAAATACCTGGTCCTGGACAACGTGTTGCTGAGGCTTCAGTCAGTCACAGAAGGAGCGGTGGAGAAGGTGACTGTCTGACCGATGTGTTCAGACAATTTTTTTGTCCGCAGCCCCAAGGTATGATTGGTTCCAGCAACCATCGCCAGCGTCTGATTCACATGGTGCAGGAATACCTAGGGGCAAGATCAGACTTGGACACCTTTCCCACCGAAAATCCTCTAGGTTACTGGGTCTTGAGGATGGATCACTGGCCAGAGCTTGCACAGTATTCAATTGAGCTACTGGCCTGTCCTGCATCCAGCGTTCTTTCGGAACGCACATCCAGTGCTGCTGGAGGCTTTGTAACCGATCACAGGGTGCGCCTGTCCACCCACTCGGTCGATCGGCTGACCTTCATAAAAATGAATCAGTATTGGATCACCAGCTACCAAGCACCTGATGCTGATGTAACTGCATAATTTTTTTTGGAATGTGAGATTCCTTCAAGACTGCCTATGCTGGTGCTGAGTGGCTATCCTGTTATGCTGAGTGACTATCCTCTTCCTCCTCAATGTTCATGTTTACTGTTGCCTTTATTGGTAAAAGGATAAAAAGAACTACAAATCACAGCAAGAATGGGGACAAACAGCTGACGCGTTTCGCACTATTAACTAGTGCTTACTCATAACTAGCATATATGAAAAAACACAAATATATTGCAAATATACTTCAAATATATAGTATCGTTAAAAAACATGTGATCAACACTGACCGCTAGTAAATTGAGACCAATCAATAGGTGGGATAAACAATAATAAACAGTGATTAAAGCCACCTGTATGCATAAATTTACCTTAAAAAGTAAACCCAATGTATATAAAAACACTGAAATTCTACAAAATACATGCAATTTGGATGGCAAATCCATGTATATGTGTGTGCCTTGGTGTAAGAACCTCGATGTGCATAAATCATGTATGTCTTATAGGACTGATAAATACTACATGAAAAACATGATGCATGTATATCTGTGTAAAAACATCAGTGAAAAGTGACCAAAACCACCGGCGACAGTGTGGGTGTAACTACGTGACAAAGATGCTTAAAAAGAGGATTTTTTACTCACCGTAAAATCCTTTTCTCTGAGTTCATGGACCGACACAGCTTCCAATTGACAAGTGGGTATTATCCGTTAATTAGGAGTGACTGGTAGGGATGAGCTTCGAGTTCGAGTCGAACTCATGTTCGACTCGAATATTGCCTGTTCGCCCGTTCGCCGAACAGCGAACAATTTGGGGACATGTATCGATGCAAAAAAGCGTTTTTTCGGGAGCAGTGATTTTAATAATGCTTAAAGTGAAACAATAAAAGTGAAATATTCCTTTAAATTTCGTACCTAGGGTGTGTGTATAGTATGCATGTAAAGTCGTGCTTGTTTCCCGTGCTTAGAACTGTCCCTGCACAAAGTGTCATTTCTGAAGGAAAAATGTCATTTAAAACTCACTCGCGGCTATAATGAATTGTCGGCTCCCGGCAATACATAGAAAAGTCATTGATAAAAAAAAAAAAGCGTGGGGTTCCCCCCAAATTTAATTACCAGGCCCTTCAGGAGCGCCCCCCCCTCCTGAACCGTACCAGGCCACATGTCCTCAACATGGGGAGGATGTCCCCATGTTAATGGGGGCAAGGGCCTCATCCCCACAAACCTTGCCTGGTGGTTGTGTGGGTCTGCGGGCAGGGGGCTTATCGGAATCTGGAAGACCCCTTTAACAAAGGGGACCCCCAGATCCCGCCCCCATGTGAATTGGTAAGGAGTACATTGCACCCCTACCATTTCACGAAGAAAGTGTAAAAAAAATGTAAAAAAAAACACACAGACACCTTGGAAAAGTCCTTTATTAAAATAAAAAAAATAAAAAATAAAAAAAAACATTCCAGCGATGAAATCCAGTGTCCCGCGGCGATCCGATGTCCAGTGCTGTCCACACGAAACGTCATTGGCTGAGCCTGAACGGACCTGATGGGGAACTTCCTCCGCAGTGTATTAAATGAATAGACCCGCCCCTTCTAAAGTTCCCCATCAGGTCCGCTCAGCCAATGACATAGGTGTAAGGCTAAGCGGACCAGATGCGGAACGTGAGAAAGGGCGGGTCTATTCATTTATTGCACTGCGGAGGCAGTTCCACATCAGGTCCACTCAGCCAATGACCTAGGCGGGGTCTGACATACGAGGGAGCGGACCTGATGGGGAACTTCCTCCACAGTGTAATAAATTAATAGACCCGCCCCTACAATGTACCCCTTACCAATTCACATAGGGGGGGCCGGGATCTGGGGGTCCCCTTTGTTAAAGGGGTCTTCCAGATTCCGATAAGCCCCCTGCCCGCAGACCCCCACAACCACCGGGCAAGGGTTGTGGGGATGAGGCCCTTGTCCCCATCAACATGGGGACATCCTCCCCATGTTGAGGGCATGTGGCCTGGTACGGTTCAGGAGGGGGGGCGCTCTCTCGTCCCCCCCTCTTTTCCTGCTGCCTGCCAGGTTGCGTGCTCGGATAAAGGGTCTGGTATGGATTTTTGGGGGAACTCCACGCCATTTTTTTTTAAATTTGCGGCAGGGTTCCCCTTAATATCCATACCAGACCTGAAGGGCCTGGTAATTGAATTTGGGGGGACCCCCAGGTTTTTTTTTTTTTATCAATGACTGTTCTATGTATTGCCGGGAGCCGACAATTCATTATAACCGCGAGTGAGTTTTAAATTACTTTTTTTCCTTCAGAAATGACACTTTGTGCAGGGACAGTTCTAAGTATGGGAAACAAGCGCGACTTTACATGCATACTATACACACCCGTTAGATACAAAACTTAAATAAATATTTCACTTTTATTGTTTCATTTTAAGCATTATTAAAATCACTGCTCCTGAAAAAACGGCCGTTTTTAAAACTTTTTTTTGCATTGATACATGTCCCCTGGGGCAGGACCCGGGTCCCCAAACACTTTTTAGGACAATAACTTGCATATTAGCCTTTATAATTAGCACTTTTGATTTTGAACGTTCAAGTCCATTGTATTTAATAGGGTTCTAAAGTTTACGCAAACATTCTGGCTGTTCGCAGGTTCTGGTGCGAACCGAACAGGGGGGTGTTCGGCTCATCCCTAGTGACTAGGCAGAAAAAAACTTGTAAAAAGTGTTGCATCACACCTTCTACAGTACCGCCCAGGGGGTGGACCCTCTGGGTATATCCCCTCACTCTGCATCTCGCAGATCAGTTCGTCAAAAAGCAGTACAAACTTAAACAAAAAGGAGGGGTGGGTGCTGTGTCGGTCCATGAACGCAGAGAAAAGGATTTTACGGTGAGTAAAAAATCCTCTTTACTCTTTCGTTCATGGACCGACACAGCTTCCAATTGACAAGTGGAACGTCCCAAAGCAGTGTCAAAAAATGAGGGGTGGTAACAGCATAAAGTAAACTTCACCCCAAACACAAAAAAAAAAGCATTCCTCCAACGGAGGAATTGCTACTCTAAACAGCAAATCTTTGCGGCCGAAAGAGGCATCTGAAGATGCACCTACATCAACTTTGTAGAATTTTGTGAAAGTGTGAGCAGACGACCAAGTCGCCGCTTTACATAATTGGGCAACAGACGCTTGATGTCGGAAAGCCCAAGAGGCATCTATTGCCCTGGTCGAATGCGCCATGACAGGAAAGGGAGGCACTTGACCCTTTAAGGCATAAGCCTGGATTACTATCTGTCAGATTCACCTAGAGATGGTGGCCGACGAGACTGCTTGGCCCTTCTTGGGACCAGCCACCAAAACAAACAGTGAGTCTGACTTCCGGAACAGGGAAGTAGCAGATAGGTAAACTCTCAAAGCTCGAACAATGTCCAAGGAATGCAATGCCGACTCCTTCGGATTCGATGGCTGAGGACACAAGGATGGAAGTACAATGTCTTCATTGAGATGAAAAGCCGAAACCACTTTTGGAAGGAAGGAAGGCTGCGGCCGCAGCACCACCTAATCCTTGTGGAAGATCAGATAGGGAGCCTTGCATGACAAGGCTGCCTGCTCAGAAACTCGTCTAACTGACGTAACAGCTACTAAAAATACCACCTTCTGAGAAAGTGTCAACAAGGGAATATCCCTGATATTCTCAAACGGTGACTTCTGAAGCACCGAGAGGACCAGGTTCAAATTCCACGGAGGTAGTGGGGGACGAACCGGAGGGGCCACATGTCGAACCCCCTGCACAAATGTACTCACGAGAGAGTGAGTCGCCGGGGGTCGCTGAAAAAAGACAGCCAGAGCAGATATCTGCCCCTTAATAGTACTTAAGGCAAGCCTTTGGTCCACCCCACGCTGTAGGAACAGCAGGATTCTGGAAACCAAATAAGTACGCGGATGCCACTTCAATTCCTCACACATGGAAATGTAGGTCTTCCAAGTGCGATGGTAAACCTTCCTAGAGGACGGTCTTCGGGCACTTCTCATCGTAGAGATTACTGAATCTGACAGGCCCCGGTCCCTCAGAACCTGGTTTTCAATAGCCATGCCGTTAAAGCCAGTGACTGTAAAGCAGGATGGAGTATGGGACCTTGCGACAGCAGGTCCTCCCGTAGTGGTAGGCACCAGGGGGCATCTGTTACCAGACGTACTAGATAGGCGTACTAGGGACGTTGAGGCCAATCTGGAGTGATCAGAATCATTGGAATTCCCTCTGCCTCCTCTCTTTGAAGCAGATGAGGAAGGAACCTTATGGGAGGGAAGGCATAGATTAGCCGATACTGACCCCACGATGCCACTAACACGTCCGTTGCGTCTGCCCATGGGTCCTTTGACCAAGCCACAAACCTCAATACCTTCCGATTGAGTCGGGAAGCCAGAAGATCTATGTCTGGCGTGCCTCATCTTTGGCAGAGGAGCTGAAACACCTCCGGGTGTAAGGACCATTCTCCCTGGTCCAGCATTTGGCGACTCAGGTAGTCCGCCTGCCAGTTCTCCACACCCGGAATGTACACGGCCGATAGTGCCGGTACGCTCCTTTCTGCCCATCTCAGGATGCAAGCGACTTCCGATGCTGCAGCTAAGCTTCTTGTTCCTCCTTGATGGTTGACATATGCCACTGCTGTGGCGTTGTCTGATTGGATCCTGACCGGACGCCCTTGCAGCCTTTGAGACCACTTGAAGAGGCATAGCCTGATCGCCCGGATTTCCAGGACATTGATCGGCAGGCGGGATTCCTCCGGGGTCCAGCGACCTTGCATCGACTGAACACCCCAGACTCCCCCCCCAACCTGTAAGGCTGGCGTCCGTCGTGATCACTATCCAATGAACAGGAAGAAATTACTTCCCGGCCAGCAGAGCCTGTGATGTCATCAGCCACCATACCAGGGATCTCCTGACTAGATAGCTTACCCGGATTGAATAATCCAGAGATGATGGGTATCTGCTCCATCTGGACAGAACCTCCTTCTGTAGCACCCGAGTGTGATATTGAGCATATGGGACCGCCTCGAAGGAGGCTACCATGAGGCCCAAAACTTGCATGCAGAAACGGAGTGACGACCAACTCCTGGATGTCAGCTGCCGTACTGCAGCCTGAAGGGTCTGCAACCTTTTCCCCAGAAGGAATACTTTTGCCTGTGAGGAATCCAGAATCAAGCCCAGATACACTAGGCGTTGAGTTGGCACCAATACTGACTTTTGCGTGTTTAGTATCCAACCACAGTCTCAGAGAGTCTGACAGGTTATGGATACGCTTACCTCTAATTCTGCACTTGAAGAAGGTCGTCCAAGTAGGCCACTATAGTCTTAGACAGGCCAGAATTGGGGCGAGCACCTTAGTGAACACCCTGGGTGATGATGCCAGTCCAAACGGGAGGGCCACAAACTGATAGTGGTTCTCCCCGATTGCAAATCGCAGAAACCTCTGGTGTCTGGAGTATATGGGGACATGCAGGTATGCGTCCTTGATATCTAAGGATGCCAGGAAGTCCCCTGGATGTAGAGTAGTGACTACTGATCGAATTGACTCCATCCAGAATCTTTGTACCTTCACAAAGCAATTGAGGGCCCTGAGATCCAAGATTGGACGAACCCCCTCCTTCTTTGGCACTATGAACAGATTTGAGTAAAAACCCTGAAAACGTTCCTGCTCTGGAACTTGAATGACCACCCCATGTTCCAGCAGACCCTGGACCGCCTCGTACAGGGCCTCCCGACAGGGTCGTCTGTAGCTGGAGGTTGGAGGGAATGAATCTGTCCGGTGGACAAGAGAGAAACTCTATCTTGTAGCCTGAGGAGATCACTTCGCAAACCCACCGGTCGGAGATCATAGATGTCCACTGAGTCGCAAATTTGGGAAGACGTCCCCCCACCCGGAAACTGGGTGGGGGTGGACCTTTATGCGGATGCAGATTTGTCCGCAGGCTTATTGGGTTTTTGGAACCAAGAACGTCTTTGTCCTTGAGCAGGCGCTTTGTTGGCCTGGGGTCCTTTCCCTGTCGCCCTGGGCGGACGAAAAAAACGCTTGCGTGCAGTAAAGGAGGGCCCTTGCCTTAGGAGTGGCCCCTTACCCTTTATGGTTTGCGGAAGCAATGTGCCCTTACCTCCTGTGGCATCCTTGATGATGTCATCTAGAGAGGCTCCAAAAAGTCTGTTGCCCTTAAAGGGGAGATCCAGCAGGGCCTTCTTGGAAGCCTGGTCCACTGACCAGCCGGTGCATAGCTACCGCGTAACCTGAAGCTTTAGACAGCAAGGGGTGTTGTGGAATTCCTAGGCTGTTTGCAGAGCACACAGCCTATAATTCCTGTGCTATCTATAAGCACACACTTTAGATTCATCTTTTTGCAATAATGCTATCTTTAAGTTTGCTAAAATCCACTCACCGTTCATCCCATCATTCATCCAAGAAAGGCAGCACCACAAAAGCTTATCTTCTCATCAGGCCATTCCAGCATAGACTGTTCAGCCAACGCCTAATCATAGGCTTTTATTAAACTCAAAAGATCTCAAGACAGGAGGTGATTGGTTGCAGCAACCAGTCACCTCCCCCCATGGGCGGGAACATCACAGGATGTTCCTTCCACATGAGAATGACCATACAAGGACATCCTTCCAAACAGATACAATGTTCATTCAAATTGACTAACAGTGACATAGCAAATGACGGAAACTACACAAATGGACCACAATTATTCTATAGTTATGCTACTGTTCCTGTGGACACAGATATGTGCGCTCAGAGTCATTCAACGCCCCCCGCCAGGGGCCGGCCAGTTCCCCCAACGGGGCGCAAAACAACATCTCTAAATGCAGCAAACATCGCTGTTTCCACAGGAAGATTTTCCCGCCACCGATCTTCCACCAACGTCTGTATGTGCAAATACGCTCAGATGAGCGCATTACAGCAAAACTGACACTGGGGGGACATCTGACAACATACATTAATACATTTCCATAAAAATCTCCACAACAGTCCTCCCTTTTTTGTCATATGCACCCCATGTGTCCATCGATGAAATTTGATATGCTTCTTACACCTGGAAATGAATCAGTCCTTAGTCCATAAAAAGGAAAACACGGCTTGACATGTAGACTCTACTCTTCAGGGGCATGACTTATAAAGGAGGACACGACATGGTGAGCTGTAGTAATCGCTGATCCGTCTGTGATCCTCTGTGTCTTGTATGTGGGTCCGGCTTCGGGGCGTCTCATCAAGGAAACTCTGGTCACGTGTCAAATCAGGCAACAGGAGCCTCTTGTCATGACATAGAAAGAATAGAAATAAAAACGACATGAGTATATATATATCCCCCTTCCTTTAACCACGATCCGCTGTAAAATAAAAATTAGATCCACAAAGATTCCCAGACCCTTAAAATAGACTCCCAACCTTCACTTAGCTACAGCTCTGGCTTCAACAATTACATGAAGAACCCTATCCTTAACGGATGAGAATTGTTCAATCGTATCCCAAGCCTGAGCCCCCCCCACATTGTACATGCAGGACCCCATGCCCAGACCTGGTCGGGGTTGGTGAACAAATCCCTTCTAGCTGTCCCTGCCATTCTTAATTTCCTGCGCCATCAGATCCTCGCGATCGGCCACGACATAAGATGTTGGGACAGCTTCACCATCACGCATGAACCTCTTGCTTTGGGGGAATTACCTTTATAAGCTGCAGATCCCCATAAACACCAAACTAAAGTTCAAACACACTTGTGGGCTGCCTAGATACCCAAACCGAGAAGAGGCAGAGCCATTAAAACTAACCAATTTTACCCTCTAAAAATACATCGTTAGATTCCATTGACAAGTGTCTGTCTGGAGTCTTCACTAGTTGGTCAAAACTCCTCATACCCAAAATAACATCATAAATGTCATGTACCTCTGTCATCGCTGGGGACTAAAACTCCTCATACCCATAATAACATCATAAATGGCATGTACCGCTGTCATCGCTGGGGACTAAAACTCGGTGAAGACTCAGAACAGACCATCGGTCCTGTTTGCTTCCTGAGCTAGTCAGGACATACACTTTAAATAATAACTTGGGATGCTTTTCACCGTTACCCTCGCTAAGATTTACTAAACAACAAAAATATAAATAAACAAAGATACTCCTCATTCTTTGGTGTGGTTGAGCCGCTTCTTGCAGTGGCTGGCGTGGTCTCATCCCTCAAGCTTCTTTACAATGACCCAGTCACCTGGTTGGAAAGAATGTAAACTGATTATTAAGTCAGGGTTCAGGAGGGACTCGTGAAAACCTTTTGGTGGACATTTTGAAGTTCATGTCACAACGATCGCACCTCCCCCATCAGCCGAGAATATAAGTGACAGCTAATGAGGAGAGTACGACTATGGTTTTGATTGACCTCAAAACAACCCTCATATGACAATAACCCATACATCGGGACTGTGGTCACTGCATAACCTGTGCGTGGCTTACAATACCTGGAACCACTGACAAAAGGTTCTTAGCCTCTGGGATGGGAACCTACTTCACCAGACTGCTGCTTGCCGATTCAAATTCTATCAAAGAAAGACAGTCTTGGCACAAACTTGGTTAGAATTACAGAGGTTATTATTAGTTTGAAAAAAAAACTGTCACTCTTACATTTATCACTTCTCCCCCCTTTTCTTCCTCATTACAGACTGAAGGAAGAAATGCGTGGTGCAGGAAAAAAGAAACAATGAAATAGCCTATGATACTTTTACCGCCTTAGACTCATATTTATCCATATGTACAGCTGTCTACATACACCTGTTCTCTGTGTACAAACTCCTTGGACCTGAAAAATACTTATAAGCAAAATCATTACTCTATCCTTCATATTTAACCTGCAAAGAATGGAAAATAATAATGACATTCCTGTACATTGGTAAATTGTCAATGACATTCTTTCAAAACTGATTCAAACAAAACCCTCTGTAACCCTTACTTTTCCCGTTCCTACAAAAATACAACAGCCGCGACGCATCGAAGGATTGCCACGGTAAGTTCGAACATATTCACGTTACTACATATAAACACTCAGATACAAACGTGGGGGAGATACTTCATAGTTTCCAAAACCAAAAATTCAAAAAAAACAAACAGCCAGAATTCTCCCTTCACTCTTTCAGCAATAGAAAAAAATACAATGGGAATATGAGAGCAGCTCGAGAAGCTTGCATGGACCAGCCATACAAAGTTCAAACAAACGGGCATGAGACTACACCTCCATCAACACTCATCATTACAGATTTCTGAAGCCGCAGCTCAACTACATCCATTCCAGAGGGATACCCAAAATAGTATCCTTGGACCACCTATGTTAATCTTTTTGGGGTTCAAAGGCCTTTGCCCCAAAACTAGGCTTCGTGCACTGTGTGACCGTCTGACTATGGGAAGCCTCCATTCCTTCCCTTTGCACAGACCTCCTTGTGTCCATGGCGATTCGAATCTGCTTATCGTCTTAAACCTGCGTCCAGGTTAAACCGTTGCACCCTTTCGGAGATCACCGCCCGGTGTCTTCTTATACGGTGTATTGCAGAACTACAACCACTATATGGTCAAGTCCTCCAACTAGAAACCCTAACCGAGGCGTCAACTCTATGGCTTGTTGTCCCAACACTTTTGGAACTACAGCAACAACCACAGATCAACCCCCGAATTAGGCCTCTACCCCTCACAGTGCATGCATACACAAGCGTTTTCCGCTATACACCCATACACTGCGTTGTCAGACTAAACCTCACAGAACACTTACGCCAGTTTACCACCTGCAGAACAATGTGGCTTCTCTCTCTGTATCTAGATGATAAAATAATGGTGATACCCCCTGTTTGCTCTCTACCCAAAACTGTATTACAGTACAAAACTTCACAAAACTGGAACAAAATATAAAAGACTTTTAAACGCCAAAATGCTTTCCATTTTCCTTCCAGACACAAATCTCATTCAGACAACCCCAAGCTCCTCCCACTAACTTTCTGCTGATATATAAATGCTGAAAAGAAACTTCCGGTTATGCTCAGCTCTTAAAAAAAAAAACTGGTTTATTTACATATCAATTGTTCAGGAAGAGGGAGGGGGAGGGGAGGCCATAGAATCGCCTTGTCTATCAAGACTTCAAAAAAAAATCCATGGCTACACATCATATATATTTCAACCATTTAAAACCTTGTCAAGGAAATGATGGAGTAAACCCCCCTTTGCAAATGGGAGGGAATCCCCCCTGACCCACATTCCCTGGAAGTCAGACCATAAGTTGGGACTCAAAATACAAACTCCTGCCAAAAGATGGCTATACAGTACAAGTTCCAAAAAATGAATTGCTCTCTGGGAAACTCCCAAATATTTTAACATAAAAACACATCATTGTACAAAAACTCTGTTAGTCTTACAATCTATCAAAATTCAGTGTAAAGTGAAGTTTTTCTTAAAACCAAAATCCAATGCAAAAAAAAACGCAGCGCATATACTGCAAAGTCAGCTGACCCTGCAATAGCTTACATTCACTTAAATGAAAACAGAGAAACCTTTCTCCTAACACCATCTGCATGGAGTTTGCATGTTGTCCCTGTCTCTGCGTTGGCCTCCTCCCACACTCCAACTGCTGGTAGGTCAGCCAGATCCCATCCATAAATAGGCCCCAGCATGTGCGTGTGTCCGCAAGCACGTTGTGGCCCCTCGGGGTAAAACCGCGCTATTTTAAGATACCTCTCAACTCACCTCAAAAGGTGATGCTTAGAAAAGCAATTTAAACCAGCGAATTCATTAAACAAAAACCAGTCTCTCAGTATGTCCCCCTGGTGTCTCACTACTCTTCCCAGCAGTGCACAGGTCAAACTGTAAATGCATAAAACATAAGAAAACTGCGCCGATCAACAAATGCCAATACAGCATATTCAGGAGCCGTGTTTGCTAAACTGGAACTTCCTATCTCAAACCGTAAACGTCTCTCAAAATGGCCGACAAGCCAGGACTACAAAATGGTGGATGACCCACCACAGCACCTCATGGACAACAAAAATTGCGCCATTGACGCATGCAATTTTTCCCGCCAAAACCAGCATGGGACGTCACAATGAACACCACATTGGTTCCCCTACACAAAGAAAAACACAAATTGCCTCCACCAGGTTCCACGCAGAAAAGATTGCACTATATTCGCACCAAACATCAAAATCTGCCCCAAAGGCTGAGAAATTCCACCAGCGAAATAGCAGACGAATGCCACATGGTATAGTGCCCAAAAGAAAGGTGGCTGCACCTTCCCTTATAGGATACCCACAGGCTAAGGAAAAACTGTGCCTCAAAATGGCAGACAAACCTGCAAGGCTAACAAAAGCCAAGAATGGCGCCATTACTTTTTCCCGCCAAAACCAGCATCTCTTTAAAAGAAAATCAAAAATGTTTTTCTCCACAAAGACTGACTACACCATTGAGATTTTTCTAAATTATCATCAAAATCCACTGAAAAAGGTGTCAGCTACACTCTACAAGGACCACATGTACACTTACAAACTTAGCCTCCCTTTTGCCAACTAAACAGCACATTCAATAAATGTGAGTTACATGACAATATTAAAAACATATTCATTTCTCTAAGTTCATATACTCTGAGATATTCACCACTTTTCTCTACCTAAAGTTCACACACACAGTGGCCTCAGCTTCCATAACAAAGCCATTGCAGAGACATACCTCCTCAATGCTAGCATCCAAAACAGCCTGCAACCATTCAAAGGGCGTATTCCTTTCAACAAACAGCTACTATTGTCTAGCTTCCAACAATGCCTGGCCACTTGAATATGCGGCAGGAATTTTCAACTTTAAAACCAAACACTTTTGTTAAAATATTTTTACACTTATGGGGACATGTGTCTTTATCCCCTACAAAAATCACAATCTAACCATTTCTATTTTTCATAGAAATCACAAACACTACACACATACAGTACAATGTTGCTTGTAACATCAGATCATCATCCCTCAGGGCGTTTCCCTTCCAGCACCATTGTAACCAATGACCATGATGCCTGCCCCTCCCCCACTAAAGCACATGGCTTATGGCTCAATGCAGCGGCCATCTTTAACAAGTCCGCCAATCTCAGTGTAGGCTGCATGAAATACCACAGCTATACCTTCATTTCATACACAATATACAGTCTCCATCAGATCATCTCTTACACAACTTCAGTCACACTTATGGGTACACATGTCCTACATCACACAAACAATCTAATCACACAGGCACATGCAGGCATACCCACACACAATCAAATTCACAGGCATACGATCCATGACAAAATCACACACACACATGCACACGCTGCAAACTTAAAGCATGATTTCAAAAAGACAAAATTTTTTTTTTTGTTCGTTTCAAAGTATAGCTTCTTTACGCATCAATCACATCGCAGGTCCACTCTCCTCCTCTGCTGATCTGATGCTCAATGAGGCCGCAATTGGTCCCAACCGTGAGTCGCCATTCTGTTGTGGAATACCTAGGCTGTTTGCAGAGCACACAGCCTATAATTCCTGTGCTATCTATAAGCACACACTTTAGATTCATCTTTTTGCAATAATGCTATCTTTAAGTTTGCTAAAATCCACTCACCGTTCATCCCATCATTCATCCAAGAAAGGCAGCACCACAAAAGCTTATCTTCTCATCAGGCCATTCCAGCATAGACTGTTCAGCCGACGCCTAATCATAGGCTTTTATTAAACTCAAAAGATCTCAAGACAGGAGGTGATTGGTTGCAGCAACCAGTCACCTCCCCCCATGGGCGGGAACATCACAGGATGTTCCTTCCACATGAGAATGACCATACAAGGACATCCTTCCAAACAGATACAATGTTCATTCAAATTGACTAACAGTGACATAGCAAATGACGGAAACTACACAACAATTATGCCTCAAATGGACCACAATTATTCTATAGTTATGCTACTGTTCCTGTGGACACAGATATGTGCGCTCAGAGTCATTCAACGCCCCCCGCCAGGGGCCGGCCAGTTCCCCCAACGGGGCGCAAAACAACATCTCTAAATGCAGCAAACATCGCTGTTTCCACAGGAAGATTTTCCTGCCACCGATCTTCCACCAACGTCTGTATGTGCAAATATGCTCAGATGAGCGCATTACAGCAAAACTGACACTGGGGGGACATCTGACAACATACATTAATACATTTCCATAAAAATCTCCACAACAGGGGATAGTATATATGTCTGACTCGCAGACAAACTTAAGGCCAAAGCTATCTCATTAGGAGGAGCATCTCGCTCCTTTAACCCCTGGAGCAGCAATTTTGCCCATTCAGTAAGTGTCTGAGACACTAAGGCCCCAGCTAATGCCGGGCGGACCGCTGAGCCTACCACTGTGTATAGGTAGCGAGCGAGTGCTTTAGCTTTTTTATCCGCAGGGTCCTTGAAAACAGGAGCCCCTTTCACTGGAATTGTGGTAGTTTTATTAAGTCTGGACACCGGAGGGTCCACCATAGGGGGAGAGGTCCATTTTTTCAGAAAACTCTCCTCAAAGGGGTAGCGTACCGCAAAATTCTTTGGGGACATAAAAACCCTTGATGGGTTCTCCCACTCCTTGTATAAGAGCTTATCAAAAAAAGACACACAAGGAAACACCTTAGCAGTGCGGGTCGGTCTACGGAACCCAAAAGGGGACCGGAGTCTCTGCTGCTTCTGCAGCGTTCTCCAGTTTTAGTGTATGCCGCACTGCAGTAATAAGGTCAGATACCAAAGCCCTTTTGCGTACTGACCTGGACTTGGAGTCATTCTCACTGTCCGATCGGTCACGGTCTGCAGTCTCTAATGCATCAGAATCCGGGTCCTGAGCTATAGCTGGACCTGGTTCTGCATCAGAATAATCCCCGGAAGATTGCAGGGGACGTTTTCTGCCCCCGTGTTCCCGTGTGCTGATTCCACCCTGGCAATCAGAGCCTCTAGGATTGCCGACATAGCGTCCATCGGTGCATCAGGGGCTTCAGCTACCAAGTCAAGTGTTTCAGGGGAAAAAACATCTGCTTCAGATGCCATGCTGACCCACGCGCTGACACCCACAGGGACTCCAGGCAAGGTATCAATAGGCCACCCTCCTAGCTGATACAGAGATGCAGGGTCTCCCAGAGGACTCACCACCCTTGGAACGATACTGCTATGCTGCCGTGTGTTCCGCCTGTGATGTTGTCCCACCGCTGCCTGTGTCAGTCTGATTCTTATCAGTTTCTTCTGTGTAAAATTTGCGCCAGAGGAAATCCACTAGAGGCCGAAGACTACCGCAAAATGGCCGCCAAGCATCTGTATAGAAGAATGTGGTCTCTAAGAAAATGGCCGCCGGGCCGAATATAGAGGCCAAAGCGGCCGTGGACCACAAAAATATGGCCGATTGGCGGCGATATTTACATACAGACATGAATCTAAGGAAACATGGCCGCCGAACAGTCGGTAGAGGCCAAAACCGGGCGCAAACCACAAGAAAATGCCCGCCAAGCGGCAATCTATAGCTATTGGCGCGAAACCACAAGAAAATGTCCGCCGGACAGTCACTAGAGGCCGAAACCAGCATGGACTACCGCAAAATGGCCGCCGACAGCATGGAGGGAGAAGCACACAGACACACAGGTAAGCAAAATGACATTTTTTAAAAATGATACACAGCGCAGCCCCACTCCAGATGGAGCCCCCCAGGTGACCCCCAGCACCCAGCAACCTTAGCTAAAGCCCAGGGAGGAGGGAGGGCAGGCAGAGAGAAAAAAAGGGGTCACAACCACTTACTTGATCTCTCCAGGAATGTCCAGCCAAGTCACCCTGCCGAAGCAGGGGAGCTACTTACCCTTCCTGCTGAATCCTGCTGGAAGACATTCCAGACAGATCATCATCCGCGCACGGAAGGTGACTGTCGGCCAGGCATGCTGTGATTGAACCCTCGGGAGCGATCATATGCATGCCGCGGAGTGCTCACCGGCCAGGCTACTGCGAATCGGCCGTAAGGTCAGCCGAAGCTGAGCGGTCCGATGCAAGCCTTGGAGCGTGAGCTCACTAGACAGGCTGCTGCGACTCGGCCGTAAGGTCAGCCGAAGCTGAGCTGTCCGATTAAAGCCTTGGAGCGTTGTCTCACCGGCCACCTGTAAAGTGACAGGTATGTCGTGAAAAACCCAGCGCGTAGCTAGGGTCGGCACACGCTCGATGGCCGAACTGGGAAGACTGCAAGGATCGAAGACACAGCCTGTCACCCAGTTGGCTGTTGATCGAAGATTGCAGGAAACAAAAACAAAATCTAGAAAAAAATATTTTCCCCGGACCAATGTTATACAGAAAAAAACTGATCTGTGAGATGCAGAGTGAGGGGATATACCCAGAGGGTCCACCCCCTGGGCGGTACTGTAGAAGGTGTGATGCAACACTTTTTACAAGTTTTTTTCTGCCTAGTCACTCCTAATTAACGGATAATACCCACTTGTCAATTGGAAGCTGTGTCGGTCCATGAACGAAAGAGTAAACAAATCTTTTGGACTGTGAACATATAGTAAATTATAAATGTGTAGATAATAACAGTGGAGTAAACTGTGTAAAGATCGTCCCACTATGGACTTATATAATATAAAATGAGAATTAAGTGAGGCATATAAATGAATGATCAACATATATAGTGCAGAAATATATTAAGAAAATTAATAATAGTACAAGGGTCGTATAGAAAAACGATCCAATAACGTAAGTGATATTATGAATAAACGATAAATAGGATTATAATGTGGCAAATGGCAATGAGCATGATGCCAATGTGACAATATGTGCTGATGGTGAGTGTTACCTTGATGTGCATATGCATATGCGTATAAATATGAGTATAAACATATGTATGCAAATCAATGACTAACTCTTTTTAGTAAGGCTGCTTTTTCTCCGTGCTGTCATAAGTAGTCTGTATAATAAAATATGTAAATGCCATTCTAGAGCCGTGCCCTCGGTGTCCTCTCACGGCAGTAGTACGGCGGAGCGGGGAACCCGCTGTGCCTGCTGGGAGAGGATATAAAAGGGGGCGGACATCTTGCGCACGAGGTCCATTCCCAGGCAACTTCAGCCTGGGGGCTGCTGCGGTTCGTCTGTGCCCAGGCGCCCTTGGCCTGGGCGCATGGAGTCGATTTCCATCCCAGGCACCTTCAGCCTGGGGTGAGGTACTATACAAGGAGGCCTGGGGCCCAGTACCTTCGACTGGGTCCCGCGAGGGCAAAGCATTCCTAAGGTGCCCCGGTATTGGATGCCTGAATCCTGGGCGTAAGGGACCGTAGATGTGACCTCCCTGTAGAGCCAGCGCAGCATTTGCTGGTGCCGGTGGAGGCCTCTGGTGACCGTCCGGACGGATGTCTTCCTCTGACAGGGGTCGTTTGTTCTAAAGAAGGTACTTCATGTTCTCATGGTCTGTGGCAGAGACCCATCTTTCTCAGGTCAGTGGCAGGCCTCATCCAAGGCCTGTGGCAGGGGCCTCAACGTTCACCCAGGTCAGTGGCAGTGACCAAATTCACGGTCGGTGGCATCGACTGTGCGCCAAGCCTGTTTGCACTAAACGGAACAGGAGAAACTTTAATTCATTAGTTGTGCCTGGACCTACTCTTCCCTACACCTTGTCTGTTCTTTTAAAAGTCAACCAGTTTCAAGGCAATAAAACAGTGTTGGACTTTTCTTGGTGTGGAACTCGTGTTACTGGAAGCTAAGTGTCCCTGTCAGTGACAATGGCAATCATCCTCCACAGAGGAAGCTGAGGTTCCGGCCTAAAATGCAGACCCGAGGGTAAATGGTTTAGCTCATATCTCTGCATCCTACATCAGAGAGCCGAGCTGGTGGTGTGCATCTTTCCCCCTTCTCCCAGATACCCCTAGACGAGTAAAACCAGCCGTGAAGAGAGGAGAGAAGCTGGGGGAGGACCGCTACACATATATACATCAAGATGACACCCACACGTACACAATTAGTCAGACATCAAAAATCAAAAGTCTCCACGCACAAAAAAGAACCAGAACCTAAAAAGGGTCTTATATTAACCACCTGAGAGGCGGGCCATAGTCAAATGACGGCCTCAAGGTGGCTCTAGAAATCCGGGAGGCCGTCAATTGACGGCCTCGGCTCCTCCGGCCACTGGGGGGCACGCGTGCGCGCCCGGCGCGTCACTGACATGCCGATGCGCATGCCTGGCGGCCGCGATGTCCGCCAGGCACCCGCGATCGGCCGGTACACAGACAAGGATGTGGATCTTTGTGTGTAAACACAGAGATCCACGTCCTGTCAGGGAGAGGAGACCGATGCTGTGTCCCTTGTACATAGGGACACAGATCGGTCACCTCCCCCAGTCAGTCCCCTCCCCCCACAGTAGTAATCACTCCCATGTTACACATTTAACCCCTTCCTCGCCCCCTGGTGTTAACCCCTTTCCTGCCAGTGTCATTTTTACAGTAACCAGTGCATTTTTATAGCACTGATCGCTGTAAAAATGACAATGGTCCCAAAATGGTATCAAAAGTTTCCGATGTGTCCGCCATAATATCGCAGTCACAATAAAAATCACTGATCGCCGCCATTACTAGTAAAAAAAATTGATTAATAAAAATGCTATAAAACTATGCCCTATTTTGTAGACGCTATAACTTTTGCGCAAACCAATCAATAAACGTTTATTGCGTTTTTTTTTACCAAAAATATGTAGAAGAATACGTATCGGTCAAAACTGAGAAAAAAATATGAAAAAAAAAAAATTTGGGATATTTATTATAGCAAAAAGTAAAAAATATTGTGTTTTTTTCAAAATCGTCGCTCTTTTTTTGTTTATAGCGCAAAAAATAAAAACCGCAGAGATGATCAAATACCACCAAAAGAAAGCTCTATTTGTGGGAAAAAAGAACGTAAATTTTGTTTGGGAGCCACATCGCACGACCGCGCAATTGTCATTCAAAGCGTGACAGTGCTGAAAGCTGAAAATTGGCCTGGGCAGGAAGGGGGTTTAACCACTTAACGACCGCCCACTGTAAATATACGTCGGCAGAATGGCACGGACAGGCACAATCACGTACCTGTACGTGCCTGCCTTCGTATGGGTGGGGGGTCCAATCGGACCCCCCTCCGGTACAGTGAGCGGCCGGGATCGCTTCGGGAGCGATCCGTGATGAGGGGACGGCCATTCGATTCTGGCCACCCCCTCGCGATCGCTCCCGGCGAATGAAAAGCTTCCTCTGCCTGTGTAGTGTTTACACAGGCAGGAGGAAGTGATGTCATCTCTCATGCGGCGCTCACATATACCGAGCGCCGCATGAGAGAAGACACAGAGGTTAGTGCACAAACACTACACTAACACCAGCACACATAGGCACATGATCGCCCCCCCAGACACCCCCAGACACCCCCAGATCACCCCCCAGCCCCCAGTCACAGTGTCACTGATTGCAGTGACCATTTATTTACTGATCACTGCAATCAGTGACATTTGTGACTGTAAAAGTGTCAGGGCAGTTAGTTTTAGGTCCAGTGTAGCCCCCTAACCCCCCCTAATAAAGGTTTAACCCCTTGATCGCCCCCCAGGTAACCCTTTCACCCCCTAGCACTGCCGTCACTAAGCGATCATTTTTCTGATTGCTGTTTTAGTGTCGGTGATGCCGATAGGTAGCCAGTTATTTTTTTTAGGTTCGCCGCAGGTTTTTATAGCGTCGGGTACCCCCATATATTACCTAATAAAGGTTTAACCCCTTGATCGCCCCCCCAGGTAACCCTTTCACCCGTGTCACTAAGCGATCGTTTTTCTGATCGCTGTCTTAGTGTCGGTGATGCCGATAGGTAGCCAGTTATTTTTTTTAGGTTTGCCGCAGGTTTTTATAGCGTCGGGTACTTCCATATATTACCTAATAAAGGTTTAACCCCTTGATCGCCCCCCCAGGTAACCCTTTCACCCGTGTCACTAAGCAATCGTTTTTCTGATCGCTGTCTTAGTGTCGGTGATGCCGATAGGTAGCCAGTTATTTTTTTTAGGTTCGCCGCAGGTTTTTATAGCGTCGGGTACCCCCATATATTACCTAATAAAGGTTTAACCCCCTGATTGCCCCTAGTTAACCCTTTCACTAGTGATCACCATATAAGTGTTACGGGTGACGCTGGTTAGTTAGTTTGCTTTTTATAGTGTCAGGGCACTAACCTGACGCGTCGCCCCAGGCAGCGTCAGGTTAGTGCCAGTAACGCTAACACCCATGCGTGAAGCATACACCTCCCTTAGTGGTATAGTATCTGAACAGATCATTAGTTTAGGGTTCCCAAAAACGCAGTGTTAGCGGGATCAGCCCAGATACCTGCTAGCACCTGCGTTTTGCCCCTCCGTCCAGCCCAGGCCACCCAAGTGCAGTATCGATCGATCACTGTCACTTACAAAACACAACACACATAACTGCAGCGTTCGCAGAGACAGGCCTGATCCCTGCGACTCCAGTGCTGTAGGAGGTGATTTCACCACCACAGTTAAAAAAAAAAAGAGCATATATGCCGAAGCATGGGGGCAGCAGGGGCGGAGGAGCGATTTTGCTCCTAATGCCGCGTACATATGGTCAAAATTCCGACTGAGGCATGCCTGTGGAAAAGTCCGACCATGTGTGTGTGGCATAACTTTTGCAGGAGGATGCCCCCATGCTTCGGCATATATAAATGGTGCATGTATGCCCATCATTAGAAGTGGGTGAATGAAGGGAGGTATTCTAATGGTGGGCATACCCACCGATCAACCCTTTTTTTTTCGTTCAGCCAACAGGCTGCATGAAAAAAAAGATTACAATACATGTCCAACAAGGACCAGCAACGTACTGGTATGTTGCTGGACTTTGGTTATACCAGATTGATGCCTGCGGGTTTAGGTATCATCTTTTCAGCCAGCGGCCGACTTTCATGTAAAAGCAATCCTAGCGGATAATTAGCCTCTGGACTGCTTTTTCAAGCAGTGGGAGGGAATATCCCCCCGGATATAAAAAGCGCCATTGGGAAATTGGGAAAGCATTTTATCACACCGATCTTGGTGTGGTCAGATGCTTTGAGGGCAGAGGAAAGATCTAGGGTCCAATAGACCCCAGTTTTTTCAAAAAAAGAGTACCTGTCACTACCTATTGCTATCATAGGGGATATTTACATTCCCTAAAATAACAATAAAAATGATTAAAAAAAAAATATGGAAAGAACAGTTTAAAAATAAAATAAAAAAGCAAAATTAATAATAAAAAAAAACACCCCTGTCCCTCCCTGCTCTTGCGCAATGGCGAATGCAAGCGTCGGTCTGGCGTCATATGTAAACAGCAATTGCATCATGCATGTGAGGTATCACCGCGAAGGTCAGATCGAGGGCAGTAATTTTAGCAGTAGACCTCCTCTGTAAATCTAACGTGGTACCCTGTAAAGGCTTTTAAAGGCTTTTAAAAATGTATGTAGTTTGTCGCCACTGCGCGTTTGTGCGAAATTTTAAAGCATGTCGTGTTTGGTATCTATGTACTCGGCCTAAGATCATCTTTTTTATTTCATCAAACATTTGGGCAATATAGTGTGTTTTAGTGCATTAAAATTAAAAAAGTGTATTTTTTCCCCAAAAAATGCGTTTGAAAAATTGCTGCGCAAATACTGTGTGAAAAAAATGCAACACCCACCATTTTAATCTGTAGGGCCTTTGCTTTAATATTTTATATAATGTTTGGGGGTTCAACATAATTTTCTTGCAAAAAAAAATATGTTTTCACGTAAACAAAAAGTGTCAGAAAGGGCTTTGTTTTCAAGTGGTTAGAAGAGTGGATGTAAGCTTCCTAATGTTGTGTATAAAATGCCAGGACAGTTCAAAACCCCCCTCAAATGACCCCATTTTGGAAAGCAGACACCCCAAGCTATATACTGAGATGCATGTCAAGTCCATGGAATATTTTATATGTTGACACAAGTTGCGGAAATAAGACAATTTTTTATTTATTTATTAATTTTTTGCACAAAGTTGTCACTAAATGATATATTGCTCAAACATGCCATGGGCATATGTGGAATTACACCCCAAAATACATTCTGTTTCTTCCCCTTGAGTACGGGGATACCACATGTGTGAGACTTTTTGGGAGCCTAGCCGCGTACGGGACCCCAAAAACCAAGCACCGCCTTCAGGCTTTCTAAGGGTATACATTTTTGATTTCACTCCTCACTGCCTATCACAGTTTTGGAGGCCATGGAATGCCCAGATGGCACAAAACCCCCCCAAATGACCCCATTTTGGAAAGTAGACACCCCAAGCTATTTGCTGAGAGGTATGGTGAGTATTTTGCAGATCTCGCTTTTTGTCACAAAGTTTTGAAAATTGAATAAAAATAATTATTTTCTTTCTTCATTTTCAAAAACAAATGAGAGCTGTAAAATACTCACCATGCCTCTCAGCAAATAGCTTGGGGTGTCTACTTTCCAAAATGGGGTCATTTGGGGGGGTTTGTGCTATTTTGGCATTTTATGGCCTTCAAAACCGTGATAGGTAGTGAGGAGTGAAATCAAAAATTTGTGCCCTTAGAAATCCTTAAGG
This sequence comes from Rana muscosa, assembly GCA_029206835.1. Taxonomy (NCBI): domain Eukaryota; kingdom Metazoa; phylum Chordata; class Amphibia; order Anura; family Ranidae; genus Rana; species Rana muscosa. Next base: position 484,274,371 of record CM055116.1, read on the forward strand.
CGGTTATTGGTTTTCGGTGTCCCTAACGCGGCTAGGCTCCTAAAAAGTCCCACACATGTGGTATCACCGTACTCAGGAGAAGCAGCAAAATGTATTTTGGGGTACAATTCCACATATAACCATGGCATGTGTGAGCAATATATCATTTAGTGACAACTTTTTGTAATTTTTTTTTGTCATTATTCAATCACTTGGGACAAAAAAAAAATATTCAATGGGCTCAACATGCCTCTCAGCAATTTCCTTGGGGTGTCTACTTTCTAAAATGGGGTCATTTGGGGGGGTTTGTGCTATTTTGGCATTTTATGGCCTTCGAAACTGTGATAGGTAGTGAGGAGTGAAATCAAAAATTTGCGCCCTTAGAAATCCTAAAGGCGGTGCTTGGTTTTCGGGGGCCCATACGCGGCTAGGCTCCCAAAAAGTCCCACACATGTGGTATCCCCGTACTCAGGAGAAGCAGCAAAATGTATTTTGGGCTGCAATTCCACATATAACCATGGCATGTGTGAGCAATATATCATTTAGTGACAACTTTTTGTAAATTTTTTATTTTTTTATTTTTTTAGTCATTATTCAATCACTTGGGACAAAAAAAAAATATTCAATGGGCTCAACATGCCTCACAGCAATTTCCTTGGGGTGTCTTCTTTCAAAAATTGGGTCATTTGGGGGGTTTTGTACTGCCCTGCTATTTTAGCACCTCAAGAAATGAGATAGGCAGTCATAAATTAAAAGCTGTGTAAATTTCAGAAAATGTACCCTAGTTTGTAGACGCTATAACTTTTGCGCAAACCAATAAATATACGCTTATTGACATTTTTTTTACTAAAGACATGTGGCTG
>CM055116.1:484280212-484410317 GCA_029206835.1 Rana muscosa
CGATTTAGTTGTTATCCATATTTGATTCCATTCTGAGTTTTCTAATTCTCTTTGTAAGTCTCCTTCCCATTTTCGAGCGTATTGTGGTTTGCCCCCGTCTTCTTGTGTCAGTAATTGAGAATATAAGGCAGATATAGCACCCTTTGTGTGTGGGTCTTTCTTACATATTGTTTCAAATTTAGTCATTTGGGATGTTTGAGTAGAAGAATTAAAAAATGGTGTGAAGAAGTTTTTTATTTGAAGATATCTGAATAGTTCTGATTGTGGTAAGCCGTAAGTTTTACATAGGGTCGGAAATGGGATAAACGATGATATTGACACAAAATTATACATATAAAGAATGTCTCTAGATGTCCATTCTCTAAAAGTTTTGGGGTAGACCCATGCTGGATAGAATGCAGGATTTTTGTAAAATGAGAGTAGCGGATTATGTAAAGATTGTAGTTGGTATTTCATTTTCGACCTATCCCAAAGGGAGATAAAATGTTTGGTGATAGGATTTTGTATATTTTTGCGGTGTTTTGGGGGGATCCAAAGTAAGTTTGAGACTGAAATTGGATCACTCTCAGCAGCTTCTATTAATACCCATAATGGGATTTCTTTTTTTGCATGGTATTTACTGAGGCTAGCGACATGTGCTGCCTTATAGTAACTTGCAAAGTTGGGGCAGCCTAAGCCCCCTTGTAGTTTGGGTAAGAAAAGTGTGCTTTGTTGTATTCTCGGTTTGGTAGAACCCCAAATGAACTTTGATACTTTTTTCTGTAGTATCCTTAGATAATATGCTGGTATCGGGATTGGCAAGACTCTGAATAAGTATAGAATTTTTGGCAGTATCGTAATTTTTACCACATTTATTCTTCCCATCCATGATATTGGGAGGTGTGCCCAAGAGTTCATTAAGTTTGTTAGATGTTTCAATATCTGTGGATAGTTATGAGAGAATAAATCCGAGAGAGATGCTGTCAGTTTGATACCTAGGTATGATATTGCTCCCTCAGTCCATGCATATGGGAGACCTATTTTGGCGGCCGATAATTCAATACTTGATAGAGATATGTTCATTATTGAACTCTTCTTGGAATTGATAACTAGGCCTGAAAGAGTGGCAAATTTATTAAGAATTGGGGTTAGGTTAGGACCAGATATTTGTGGGGATGAAAGAAATAGGAGGATATCATCTGCAAATAAGCATAATTTGTGCTGGTAACCTCCTACTTCTATTCCTGTTATTGTGGGTTCTAGTCTAATTAGTTGTGCAAGTGGTTCTATGAGTAAAGCGAATAGTAATGGTGAGAGTGGACAGCCTTGTCTTGTACCCCTCTCAATATCAAATGGTTCTGATCTATATCCTGCATATCTTACGTAAGCTTTTGGCTTATCATAAAGTGCTTTGATCCAAGTCATAAAATTTGGGCCAAAACCCCATTTTTGTCATGTATAGGTCATGTAAGTCCAGGATACTGAATCAAAGGCCCTTCTGATATCGAGAGAGAGAAAGCAGGCAGGAATTTTACGTTTTTTCGCTATTTGTGCTAAGAGAACTGCTCTTCTAACATTATCTCCTGCTTGGCGTGAGGGCATGAATCCTACCTGATCACGATGTACTAGTGTTCCTATAATTGAGTTTAAAATAGTTGCTAGTATTTTTGTCAATATTTTAATATCCACATTTAACATAGAAATGGGACGGTAGTTACTGCTGAGTGTATCATCCGTGTGTGGTTTTGGAATCATACATATAATTGCTGTCAATGATTCTTGCCTAAATGTTTTGTTTCTCAATATTTCATTGTAAGCTTCTACCAGCATGGGGGAAAGAATATCCCTGTATGTTCTGTAGTATAATGATGAGTAACCATCTGGCCCAGGTCTTTTATTTATTTTTAATTCCTTTATGGCTGCGATGACTTCATCCTTTGAAACTGTTTTTTCTAGCAATGTTTTTTGAGATTCCGTCATTTGTGGGAGGTTAATTCGTGAGAAAAATGAATCTGCTTCAGAGGTGTTGAATGAATTTGTTTTCTTGTATTGAGTTTTTAGATATGTGCTGAATTTTTGGACTATTTTTTGTGGATTGCAAGTGTATATATTATTGGCTAATTTGAGCTTGATAGGTTTATAGGATCTATTGATAGATTTTAGTGCTTTCGCTAGGAGTGTACCTGGTTTATTAGATTTCATATAAAATGAATGATTCGTTTTACGTAACATTTTTTCTGCTGAATCTGTGAGGAAGAGGTCATATTCTAAGCAAGTTTTCTCGAGATGTGTTTTTGCAGTGGGGGTAGGATTATTCTGAAAGGCCATAAATGCAGTGTTAAATTCTTTTTCTAATTTTTGTGCAAGTGTTTTACGTTCTCTTTTCAGGATCCCTAATTGTTGTTGACAAATTCCCCTGAGTACTGGTTTATGTGCTTCCCAAAGTGTGAGTGAAGAGATTTCTGGGCTAGTGTTATGCTTCAAGTAAGTTAATGTGTGCGGTAAGAAGGGTGTTTGAGTAGCACATCTGGAAGGTACCATGATGGATCATGCGATTTTGGCAAAATAGAGGCTATGGTAGTATATACCGCATCGTGGTCTGACCATGGGATGGGGAGAATGGTTGAAGATGTTATCTCTGGGGCCATTCCTATTGTTATGAAAATATGGTCTATTCTGCTGAATGTTTGATGAGGATTAGAGTAGTAGGAGTAGTTCCTTTTCGTTGGGTTAGATTCTCTCCAAGTGTCAATCAAATTGTACTTAGATAGAAGCTGAGAGAGTGACCATTTGGATTGGTGATTTGTTGGGGTATAAGGTGATCTATCGAGGAATGGTAGAAGGACAGTATTTGAATCCCCACACAGAAAAAGTGTTCCTATCTTATGTGTTTTAATAACTTGAAAAAGATGGGATAAAAATGGTAAGGGTTTAAGGTTAGGAGCGTAGTAGGAGACAATAGTTACTGCTGTGTCCATGATATGTCCCGTTAGGATGAGATAACGACCTTCTGGGTCTTTTATTTCAGATTGCAACGTAAATGGAGTGGTGCGGTGAAATGCTATAAGCGTACCTCTCTGTTTTGTGTTGGCTGAGGCTGTGTATACTTGTGGGTAGGAGTTACTGAAAAATTTAGGAGTAAGGGTTGGTGTAAAATGTGTTTCTTGCAAGCACACAATATGAGCTTTCTTACATTGGAATGACCTAAAGGCTTTAGTGCGTTTTTGTGGCACATTAAGACCTTGGACGTTCAATGAGATAATATTTAATGGGGCCATGGCAAGTGATACAACAAGCTAATCTTACCTGTAGCCTTACTGCAACGGTCTCCGGGTCCAACCCACACGGATAAGAGAGAAAGAAAGTAAAGAGAGGATCTCGAGTGATCCGACTTAAATGAAAAATAAGAAATAGATATGATTATATAACATATAAACATTTTAAATATGTTAATGCATTCATTGTTTGCCCGTGAACGGGGGTAAAGCCCCCCCTCAGGGGATAAGGAGCTTTCGTCGAATCCCCGCATATTAGTGCGAGGGCCAGAGGAAAGCTTGGTGGGGCACATGTGGTTTCTGTGCTATGGGGTGCCGCCCTATATATAATTAAATATAGAATCAAATGAAAAAATAAAAAATGTATATATATACATCGTAGTGATGTATGATTCTAAGCCCTATTTATACTTGTATAAGTTGTCTAAAACTAGTACTTAATCAAACGGATGGGGAGAAAAATTAAAACCTTTAATAGTTTACCTAGGAGATACAACCTATTAACTTTAACTAAGTTGATTCTAAAAGATTACCTTAGTGTGTAAATGCATATCTAGATGAAGAGAATCTGTTTGTTAAATAAGAACTATTTTTCTATTCACTTCAATCTTTAACTAATAAGTAGTTACTCAGAACTAATAAATTATAACTAATGAATTTTCTATTCATATTGAGACCTGTATTGCGTAGTAAATATAAATGAAATATAATTGAAGATACTTAAAAAAAAAAAAAAAAAAAAGGTGGGGGGGGGGGGGGGGAAATAATAATAATAATAAAAAAAAATGTTACTTTAAAGTAGAGATAAGAGAAATGTCTCTATAAAATGTTTCCAATGAGGTTTTCAAAGTTCTTCAGTCTTGTGGTTTGGCTTGTATGTGTTGAAGCAGGGTCTTTGAGTAATCAAGGTGTTTCTATTACTGGTATTCTTTGGTGGATTTGTCACTTTCACATATTATATTTCTTTCAGTCCATTGTGTCTTCTTGGTCTTGGGAAGAGGGTGTGAAGCGTCCTCTTTTGTGCACTTGGGTGCTTCCATTTTTGGACTCTAAGTGGGATGCTTTGTGCTTGGAGGGGATTGAGGCTAATCTTCTCTGTGATGCTGTTGATGTGTGTCTTTCAATCAAATTAAGGTCCTGGAGTGCTTGTTGCAGTTCTTCTGGTGTTCTACATGTGATTTTAGTACCTTGGTAGGTGAAACGTAGGGCAAAAGGAAAGCTCCATTGGTATTTCACATTGTGACGCTGTAGTTCCTGTATTTGCGGTTTCATTGCCCTTCTTTTAGATATTGTCAATTGAGATAAGTCTGCAAATATTTGATAATTGTGTCCTTGAAAGACTAAATTATTTTGTTCCCTTGCAGCATTCATTATCTGTTCTTTAGTTTTATAATAATGAAATTTTGCTATCACATCTCGCGGTGGTCCTTCAGATTTTTTGGGCATCAGAGCCCTGTGCACTCTATCCAATTCCATTCTTTCTATTGGTATGCTTGGCATTAATTCTTGGCATAGTGCTGTTATTGTTGATTGCAAGTCTATTATAGATTCTGGTAATCCTCTAAAGCGCAGGTTAGACCTTCTTGCACGGTTCTCAAAATCCTCCAGCCTATTTTGAAGAGTAATATTATCTTCCTTCAAATTCTCTATTTCAGATTGGTGGTCTATTGTAGCATTTTCAATCTCCTCAGCTTTAATTTCTAGTGCTGCAGTGCGGTGTCCCAATTCTCTGATTTCTTTAGTTAAGTTGTTGGTAATTTGTTCTGATGTTTTCCTCAGTGCTATGTGAAGCATTTTTTCAAATTGTTTTAAAATATTTGGGGGTGTAGGAATTTCTTTTGTTAATGGTTGTGACTGATAAACTTCAGCCTCTGAGTCAGAGTCTCCTGTGAAAATATGCTGTGCCTTTGTAAGCTTGCCTATCTTCTCTGAGGTAAGCGTGTCTGAGGTGACAAGCGCCTTTTTCTGTGAGGAATTCCTCGCTAGTACTCCGCTAATGGGGTTCATTTTTGTCTTATTGCGGGCTCCTCCATAAACCATTCTCCTTCCAAAATGTACCCCTCACCTCTGTGAATCTTTAGACAGCTTTTCCAGTTATTTTGGAATGTCGGGCTGTTTCTATCTTGCGGCTTTGTCCCCCTCACGGAGCGGAGCTCTAGTCAGGCATTACCGTCCCGCTAGCCTCCGCGCATGCGCCTCTTTAGACATTGATTCTAATGATACAATTGTAACTTTCACAAATAAATCCTTTTAATGTTGAGATGAAATGTATCTTTCTCTGAAATAAATTTTCCTTTGCTACAATGTTGCTTCTAATTAAAATATTTTGTTTTTAAAGAAAGCTAGAATGTGGAATGTTTTGATAAAATATATTTTTCTCTGTCACTATCACTAGTTACTCTCCATCTCACAACAATCTTTACCCAAACTCACACAGGTGTCTTTACAAACCACAATCAATACTATTGCTGATGCAAATTTAAAATTAGTACATTTTTTTGTGCTTTTTATTATTTATAAATAATCATAATTTGAGCCCCAAAAATTTGAAATGTGTTCCAACATCAGAAATAAAAATGTAATTCCCCAAAATTTGAGGGTAATATCACTATTCTAAACTCACCCCCAAAAAAACACCAAATATCACAGAATAAATCAAGAAGAATAACTCTTGAGTAATGTAATTCCATCACCTGTATGTCCAAAGAAATGCAGTATTTATGTGTATTTACGTGTAGGAGGTTTCCCACATGTGGCAGCTCTGTGGCTTACATAGTTACATAGTTACATAGTTAGTCAGGTTGAAAAAAGACAAAGTCCATCCAGTTCAACCATAAAAAAAAAAAATATCGTACAATCCCATATACCCAATTCTATACCCACAGTTGATCCAGAGGAAGGCAAAAAACCCCAGCAGAGCATGATCCAATTTGCTACAGCAGGGGAAAAAATTCCTTCCTGATCCCCCGAGAGGCAATCGGATTTACCCTGGATCAACTTTACCTATAACTGTTAGTACTCAGTTATATTATGTACATTTAGGAAAGTATCCAGGCTTTTCTTAACCTTCCTAGCGGTATTCCCGAGTCTGGCTCGGGGTTAAATTTCAGCACCAAAAGCGGTAACCCCGAGCCAGACTCGGGCTGCATCGCAGTGATCCAGGCAGAGTTACTTACCTTGTCCCCTGGATCCTGCGATGCCTCCCCGCTGTGTGATCGAGCCGTGTCTCCTCGCTCGATTCACACACTTCCGAGTGCCGCCGAGCTCCGTTCCCTGCGACGTTACGACGCACGGGGACGGAGATCGGCGCCAAATTCAAAAAAGTTAAAACACAGTATACATACAGTACACTGTAATCTTACAGATTACAGTACTGTATGTAATAATTACACACCCCCGTTGTCCCTAGTGGTCTGCCCAGTGTCCTGCATGCACTTTTATATAATAAAAACTTTTCTTTCTGCCTAGAAACTGGAGATTGTCCATAGCAAGTGTCCCTTTATGTCAAAAGTGGTTTTAGACCAGCTAAAAAACAGCGACAATAAATTAGAATCACTCGCAGAACTAAGCGATAGCGATTTGTGGAGAAATTCGTCATCAAACGCTGAAAAACACTTTTATTATTATTATTATATTATTTGTTATAATTATTTTATAGTTATTTATTTTATTATAATGTATAATTTTGTTTTTTGAACTTTATCATATTCGGGATGTCTACTAGACTCTGGTTTGGACAGATTTAAGTGAGTTATTCCTAAGAATTACAGGCCTGCAATATAAAACGCCAAATTTCCATGCAGAATAATGGTACCGCTTTCAGCACCTAAAATCTGACAGAATCATACCGCCAGGGAGGTTAAAGCAATCTACTGAGCTGGCCAGAACCACCTCTGCAGGGAGTCTGTTCCACATTTTCACAGCTCTTACTGTGAAGAAACCTTTCCGTATTTGGAGATGAAATCTTTTTTCTTCTAGAAGTAAAGAGTGCCCCCTTGTTCTCTGTGTTGACCGTAAAGTGAATAACTCATCACCAAGTTCACTATATGGACCCCTTATATATTTGTACATGTTAATCATATCCCCCCTTATTCTCCTCTTCTCAAGAGTGAATAAATTCAGTTCCTCTAATCTTTCTTCATAGCTGAGCTCCTCCATGCCTCTTATCAGTTTGGTTGCCCTTCTCTGCACTTTCTCCAGTTCCCCGATATGCTTTTTGAGAACTGGTGCCCAAAACTGAACTGCATATTCCAGATGAGGTCTTACTAATGATTTGTACAGGGGCAAAATGATATCTCTCTCTCTGGAGTCCATACCTCTCTTAATACAAGAAAGGACTTTGCTCGCTTTGGAAACCACAGCTTGGCATTGCATGCCATTATTGAGCTTATGATCTACCAAAACCCCCAGATCCTTCTCCACTATAGACCCCCCCAGTTGTACTCCCCCTAGTATGTATGATGCATTCATATTCTTAGCCCCCAAGTGCATAACTTTACATTTATCAACATTAAACCTCATCTGCCACATAGGGGCTGATTTACTATAACTCCAGGAAGTACTGAGCACATCGCAAAAAATAGCTCCAATTTTTGACAATTAAAAATTCCATGCGCGAATTTGCGAATGAAAAGGAGCACTATTAGCAGCAAACAAGTGTTAGTAAATGTGAAATCAGCGCTAATTAGCGAATCCGCGTACGCGCAAATGCCAATTTCCACTGAGTTTTTATATAGCACTGCACTGTAACCATGATCCATGTATGTGAAAGAAACATTTTTATATGAGATGTGCTCTGTCTATTGCTGTATATTGCAATTAGTATTCCTAGTTTTTTTCCTTCTTTTGCTAACGAATGCAGTTATGAAGGATTATTACATAGTAATGTCTGCTATTATGTAAAATTACATGTATTAAACATTTAGGATATACCTATTTGTTGTATGTTGTTTTTTTCATGTTTTTATTTTTTCATTTAGGTGGCTATAAAGCGGTAATTATTTATTTTCACTCTTTAATCATACTTTACTATTATGCAGGTCTTGTACTTAGCACAATGGCTTAGTGGTCTGCTCCCATGTCTATACAGCTCTCATGTTACAAGTTCAAATACCAGCCAACCTACCATCCAACAGCTATGTTTATTATTTGCACAAGCAAATTAAAATAAACAAACAAAGAAATGTAAATGGCCCGTTAGCTAGTGTGTGATGTTTGGAAGTCCACACCATAATATTATTGAATAAAAGTGCATTGGCTAATTGGCATTCACCTATTTTCAGCATATGCTACTTTGGCTAATTGGCTAAGGCTAATAGGCATTTGCCTTTTTTCACCAATACAATCTTTTAGTATCTCTCTGTGGGATTTGAACCCATGAGTGCTTCAAAGCCTGAGTTTTCTCAAGGTAGAAGTGCTGACCACTAGACTATTGCGCATAGCACAAACATCTACTAGTGTGTGTAGATTAAGGAGATATTTCTTGTACCTGTAGATGCAAGTTGTCTAAGTGGGTTTACAACCACTTTAATATTATTGTAACAACCATGCTCATGCTGATGTGGCATTGGCTAATAGGCATTCGCCTCTTTTCAGCATATGCTGCTGAGTGTTTGATGGTGGGACTACTTTATATTCTAGGTATAATAGTACTCAGCACAGTGACTTAGGCCCCTTTCACACTTGTGCGACCTGAAAGTTGTGTGATTTTGATGTGACTTTAAGCAATGCCTGTGTAATCTTGAGGTCTATGGACGCAGGAGTCGCAGGGAAAGGCGCACAAACTTCCGTCTGCATTTTTTCTGCGATCCCAGGGAATGCCTGTGTAAACTTAAGGTCTATGAACCTCAACCCGTATCAAAGTCGGTACTACTTTGAAGTCGGTGTGACTTGAAGTTTCACAGATATAAATGGTACACATTGAAAATCATGGGGTATGACTTGTCATGCAACTCTGATGACCAAAGTCGCAGGAAAAGTCGCTCAAGTGTGAAAGGGGCCTCAGCCCGACTTTGTGAGTGATTTCAGAGACATCAGTGCACTTTCCTGCACAGATGTCTAGTGAAATCAGATAGGTCTCAACTGTCCCTGATTTGGAACAAAGTCCCTCTGTCCCTCTTTCCTCTTCATTTGTCCCTCATTTTGTTCGGATCTGTATAGTTCGATATTAAATGCAATTTTTATCTTTCAAAAAGTGTTTCCCAGCGCTAAACCTTTCATCTAATTTCTAAATTGCTTTGTTTGTAAATTCCCAAAGCCAATCTAAAGGGATCTTATTGTTAAAAAAAAAAAAAAAGCACTTGGGGGTTTAACTAATATTTTTATTTTTTTTTAATATTTCTCCTTTAACCACTTAACGACCGCTCACTGTATATATACGTCGGCAGAATGGCACTGACAGGCACAATCACGTAGAGTGTACGTGATCGCCTTTGTACAGTTGGGGGGTCCGATCGGACCCCCCTCCTATACAGTGAGCGGCCGTTAATCGTTGGGGAGCGATCAGAGATGAGGGGGTGACCATTTGATTTCGGCCACCCCCTTGCGATCGCTCCCGGCCAATGAAAATGCTTCCTCCGCCATGTGATGTAAACACAGGCAGGAGGAAGTGATGTCATCTCCCTCGCGGCGGTCTTTTCGATTCCGGCGCCGAGGAGAGAGGAAGCAGGTTAGTGCACCAACAGTCAACTGACACATAGGTACACATAGGCACACATTTCACCCCCCAGTCACCCCCAGATCACCCCCCAGGTCACCCCCCAGCCCCCAATCACAGTGTCACTGATTGCAGTGATCATTTATTTTACTGATCACTGCATTTAGTGTCATCTGTGATAGTAAAAAGTTGCAGGGCAGTTAGGATTAGGCCCCTTTAGGTCCAGGGTAGCCCCCTAACCCCCCTAATAAAGGTTTAACCCCTTGATCGCCCCCCAGGTAACCCTTTCACCCCCTAACGCCAGCATCACTAAGCGATCGTATTTTCGATCGCTGTATTTAGTGCCGGTGGTGCCCTAGATAGCCAGTTATTTATTTTTAGTTTCGCCACAGGTTTTTAGAGCGTCAGGTAACCCCATATATTATTTTAACCCCCTGATTGCCCCTAGAGTTAACCCTTTCACCGGTGATCACCGTATAAGCGTCACTGGTGACACTGGTTACCCAGTTAGTTATTTAGGTAACCCGTCAGGTTTTTATATAGCGTCGGGTACCCCCATATTTAACCTAATAAAGGTTTTAACCCCCTGATTTCCCCTAGTTAACCCTTTCACCAGTGATCACCATATAAAGGTTACGGGTGACACTGGTTGGTTAGTTTTCTTTTTATAGCATCAGGGCACCCGCCGTATATAACCCAATAAAGGTTTAACCCCCTGATCGCCCGGCGGGTGAGATCAATTAGGTTTTAGCGCCAGAGAGGGTCTGCATCGCCCCAGGCAGCGTTAGGTTAGTGCCAGTAACGCTAACACCCACGTGCAAAGCATACACCTCCCTTAGTGGTATAGTATCTGATCAGATCTATACTAGCGTCCCCAGCGGTTTAGGGTTCCCAAAAATGCAGTGTTAGCGTGATCAGTCCAGATACCTGCTAGCACCTGCGTTTAGCCCCTCCGCCCAGCCCAGCCCAGCCCACCCAAGTGCAGTATCGATCGATCACTGTCACTTACCAAACACAAAACACAAAACTGCAGCGTTCGCAGAAACAGTCCTGATCCCCGCGACCGCTAACAGTTTTTTTGTAGCGTTTGATATATTTGCTGACGACAGTCGGGTGCTTTTTTTCCTGTGAATCTTACTAGTGTACCCCTAAATTTAGAGCCCAAAATGGCAAGTCGAAGGTACACTAGTAAAGAGGCCAAGAGAATCTGAGCATGACAGATAGTGAAGAGGAGGTCACGTATCTGTCAGATTCAGGCTCAGAATATCTTCCCGTAGAAGACAGTGACGTCAGCGGCCCCACGTCAGATAGCTCTGACGACGAAGTTGAGGTCCCTGCTAAGGTCAGGCGTACCCGATCCCGATCTTCTGAGGTTGTTGAGGAGCAAGAACCGCAGGGCTCTCGTATCATGGAGCAGAGGAGTACTAGCGCCGCTATTCCTTCTGGTGAATTGGCAAGCACCAGCGGCCTAGTACAGCCTGGGCGTACATCCAGCACTGCAGTATCACGTGGTGACGTGGCGAGTCCCATAAGTGCAGTTCAAGCTGGCGAGGTGGCAAGCACAAGTAGTGTCCCGCTGCCACCAAGAAGACAAAGGCAGGCCCGTCGTACCCATAGTGCTCTTCCTGCAGAATTCGCCTATCCTGATTGGGTCCCCACCACTTCTGCAGAACCCGTACTTCCCCCATTCACTGCCCAACCCGGTATTCAGGTGGAAACAGCTGATTTTATGCCAATCGATTATTATTCGCTGTTTTTCACGGAAGATCTCTATAGATCTATTGTGGACCAGAGTAATTTATATGCTGGTCAATTCATCGCCGCTAATCCCCAGTTGCCTTCCATTGCCAAAGATTGAAAACCAATTACGGTTTCCGAATTTAAGACCTTTCTGGGCCTTTCCCTCAACATGGGCACACATAAATTCCCGTCATTGCGTGCTTATTGGTCCATGCACCCAATTGACCACATGCCCGTGTTCTCTGCCTCCATGCCCAGGAAACGATACGAGCAGATTTTGCGGTTCATGCACTTCAACGACAATGAACTTTGTCGTCCACGTGGGGACCCTGAATACGACCGGCTCTATAAAATTCGGCCCCTCATAAACCACTTCAACGAACGTTTTGCAGCCTTGTTTATTCCCGATCAAGCTGTCTGCGTTGATGAGTCCCTGATTACATTTTCTGGCCGCTTGGCTTTCAAGCAGTACCTTCCCAGCAAGCGTGCCAGATACGGGGTCAAGCTCTATAAGTGCTGTGACAGGGCAACAGGCTATGTATGGAGCTTTATGGTTTATGAGGGAAAAGATAGTCAGGTTGAGCCGGTCAACTGCCCGGATTACATAGGGAGCGCTGGCAAGATAGTGTGGAACTTGGTGTCACCCTTATTCGGAAAGGGGTACCACTTGTATGTGGACAATTATTACACGAGCGTGCCACTGTTTAGTCACTTGTTTGATCATCAGATTGGAGCATGTGGCACCGTGCGACCTAATCGCCGGGGCTTTCCCCAGCGGCTTGTATATGCCCGTCTTAGGCTGGGGGAGAGAGCCTGCGTAAAGTGTAATAACTTGCTCGCTATGAAGTGGAGGGACAATAAGAATGTTTTCCTTCTTACCTCCCTTCATGCAGACACGACAGTCCAAATTCGTACGGCGACTGGTGTTGTGGAGAAACCCCTCTGTGTCCACGAATATAACAAAAATATGGGAGGGGTGGACCTCAACGACCAGTTGATGGCGGCGTATCTAATTGACCGCAAGGCGAGACGCTGGTACAAAAAAGTGTCTCTATCCTTATTCCAATTGGCTTTGCTGAACGCTCATGTGCTATACAGAGCTTCAGGCGGGACTTTATCTCTTCTAAAATTCCAGAATGAGATAGTCACAGAACTCCTGTATCCAGGCGGTTCTGCACCTCACCATCCCCTACCAAATGCAGTAAGCCGGCTGCATGAGAGGCATTATACGCATCTCATCCCGAGTACCCCTACCCAACGAGGCCCCCAAAAAAGATGTCGTGTCTGTAGCAAGCGTGGATTTAGGCGTGACACCCGTTATTATTGTCCACTCGGTCCTGACAAACCTGGTCTTTGCCTTGGTGAATGTTTTGAACGCTACCACTCAAAAGTGAAGTTTTAGCGTAGGGTACAGCATTTCACAGACTAGGACACACTTACACAGGGTCTCCCAAGATGCCATTACATTTTGAGAGACCCGAACCATTACAGTTGTTAAAGTTTAAAAAAAAAAGTGTAAAAAAGAAAAAAAAAACGTAAAAAACAAAACACAAAAAAAATATAAAATAAAAAAACCAAAAATAGTTGTCGTTTTATTGTTCTCTCTCTCTCTCTATTTTCTCTCTATTGTTCTGCTCTTTTTTACTGTATTCCATTCTGCAATGTTTTATCATGCTTGCTTTTCAGGTATGTAATTTTTTGTTTTCAGGTGCGCCATTCAACTGCAGCGCGGAATTATTTATCTTGACAGCAACAGCGTTTGCTCCCACGATACATAAAGCCGTGACTCCAGTGCTGTAGGAGGTGATTTCACCACCACAGTTGAAAAAAAAGAGCATATATGCCGAAGCATGGGGGCAGCAGGGGCGGAGGAGCGATTTTGCTCCTAATGCCGCGTATATACGGTGGAAATTCCGACGGAGGCTTGCCCGTGGAAAAGTCCGACCGTGTGTACGCGGCATAACTTTTTTGCGAGAGGATGCCCCCATGCTTCGGCATATATATATTTTAGGCACAGGTTGCGTTAAAAAAAATGTTTTATTTTTTACTAGGTTTTGTTTTGGTATTTGCATTGCAGGTATGGTATGGTAAGGTCTTACTGTTGTACTGTAATGTTACTTTGTTTTAATGTTAACCATCATTTGCTTAGCAGGTACGCCATTCAGTTGCATCGCGGATTTATTTATCTTGACAGTAACAGCGTTTGCTCCCACGATACATAAAGCCGTGACTCCAACGCTGTAGGAGGTGATTTCACCACCACAGTTAAAAAAAGAGCATATATGCCGAAGCATGGGGGCAGCAGGGGCGGGGGAGCGATTTTGCTCCTAATGCCGCGTATATACGGTCGAAATTCCGACGGAGGCTTGCCCGTGGAAAAGTTCGACCGTGTGTACGCGGCATAACCTTTTATGCCGCGTACATACGGTCGAAATTCCGACGAAGGCTTGCCCGTGGAAAAGTCCGACCGTGTGTACGCGGCATAACTTTTTTGCAGGAGGATGCCCCCATGCTTCGGCATATATATATTTTAGGCACAGGTTGCGTTAAAATTTTTTTTGATTTTTTACTAGGTTTTGTTTTGGTATTTGCTTTGCAGGTATGGTATGGTAAGGTCTTACTGTTGTACTGTAATGTTACTTTGTTTTAATGTTAACCATCATTTGCTTAGCAGGTACGCCATTCAGTTGCATTGCGGATTTATTTATCTTGACAGCAACAGCGTTTGCTCCCACGATACATAAAGCCGTGACTCCAACGCTGTAGGAGGTGATTTCACCACCACAGTTAAAAAAAGAGCATATATGCCGAAGCATGGGGGCAGCAGGGGTGGAGGAGCGATTTTGCTCCTAATGCCGCGTATATACGGTCGAAATTCCGACGGAGGCTTGCCCGTGGAAAAGTCCGACCGTGTGTACGCGGCATAACCTTTTATGCCGCGTACATACGGTCGAAATTCCGACGAAGGCTTGCCCGTGGAAAAGTCCGACCGTGTGTACGCGGCATAACTTTTTTGCGGGAGGATGCCCCCATGCTTCGGCATATATATATTTTAGGCACAGGTTGCGTTAAAAATTTTTTTTTTTTTTTTACTAGGTTTTGTTTTGGTATTTGCTTTGCAGGTATGGTATGGTAAGGTCTTACTGTTGTACTGTAATGTTACTTTGTTTTAATGTTAACCATCATTTGCTTAGCAGGTACGCCATTCAGTTGCATCGCGGATTTATTTATCTTGACAGCAACAGCGTTTGCTCCCACGATACATAAAGCCGTGACTCCAACGCTGTAGGAGGTGATTTCACCACCACAGTTAAAAAAAGAGCATATATGCCGAAGCATGGGGGCAGCAGGGGTGGAGGAGCGATTTTGCTCCTAATGCCGCGTATATACGGTCGAAATTCCGACGGAGGCTTGCCCGTGGAAAAGTCCGACCGTGTGTACGCGGCATAACCTTTTATGCCGCGTACATACGGTCGAAATTCCGACGAAGGCTTGCCCGTGGAAAAGTCCGACCGTGTGTACGCGGCATAACTTTTTTGCGGGAGGATGCCCCCATGCTTCGGCATATATATATTTTAGGCACAGGTTGCGTTAAAAAATTTTTTTTATTTTTTACTAGGTTTTGTTTTGGTATTTGCTTTGCAGGTATGGTATGGTAAGGTCTTACTGTTGTACTGTAATGTTACTTTGTTTTAATGTTAACCATCATTTGCTTAGCAGGTACGCCATTCAGTTGCATCGCGGATTTATTTATCTTGACAGCAACAGCGTTTGCTCCCACGATACATAAAGCCGTGACTCCAACGCTGTAGGAGGTGATTTCACCACCACAGTTAAAAAAAGAGCATATATGCCGAAGCATGGGGGCAGCAGGGGCGGAGGAGCGATTTTGCTCCTAATGCCGCGTATATACGGTCGAAATTCCGACGGAGGCTTGCCCGTGGAAAAGTTTGACCGTGTGTACGCGGCATAACCTTTTATGCCGCGTACATACGGTCGAAATTCCGACGAAGGCTTGCCCGTGGAAAAGTCAGACCGTGTGTACGCGGCATAACTTTTTTGCGGGAGGATGCCCCCATGCTTCGGCATATATGCCCATCATTAAAAGTGGGTGGATGAAGGGAGGTATTCTAATGGTGGGCATACCCACCGATCAATCTCTTTTTTTCGTTCAGCCAACAGGCTGCATGAAAAAAAAGATTACAATACATGTCCAACAAGGACCAGCAACGTACTGGTATGTTGCTGGAATTTGAATGTTTATACCAGAATGATGCCTGCAGGTTTAGGTATCATCTTGGTATCATTCTTTTCAGCCAGTGGCCGGCTTTCATGTAAAAGCAATTCTAGCAGATAATTAGCCTCTAGACTGCTTTTACAAGCAGTGGGAGGGAATGCCCCCCCCGGATATAAACAGCGCCATTGGGAAATTGGGAAAGCATTTTATCACACCGATCTTGGTGTGGTCAGATGCTTTGAGGGCAGAGGAAAGATCTAGGGTCTAACCCCCCATTTTTTTTCAAAAAAAGAGTACCTGTCACTACTTATTGCTATCATAGGGGATATTTACATTCCCTGAGATAACAATAAAAATGATAAAAATAAATAAATATGGAAGGAACAGTTTAAAAATAAAATAAAAAAGCAAAATAAATAATCTAGCGTCATATGTAAACAGCAATTGCATCATGCATGTGAGGTATCACCGCGAAGGTCAGATCGAGGGCAGTAATTTTAGCAGTAGACCTCCTCTGTAAATCTAACGTGGTAACCTGTAAAGGCTTTTACATGCTTTTAAAAATGAATGTAGTTTCTCGCCGCTGCGCGTTTGTGCGCAATTTTAAAGCATGTCGTGTTTGGTATCCATGTACTCGGCCTAAGATCATCTTTTTTATTTCATCAAACATTTGGGCAATATAGTGTTTTTTAGTGCATTAAAAATAAAAAAAGTGTGTTTTCCCCCAAAAAATGCGTTTGAAAAATCGCTGCGCAAATACTGTGTGGAAAAAAAAAATGCAACACCCACTATTTTAATCTGTAGGGCCTTTGCTTTAAAAAATATATAATGTTTGGGGGTTCAACATAATTTCCTTGCAAAAAAAAAAATGTTTTCATGTAAACAAAAAGTGTCAGAAAGGGCTTTGTCTTCAAGTGGTTAGAAGAGTGGATGATGTGTGACATAAGCTTCCTAATGTTGTGCATAAAATGCAAGGACAGTTCAAAACCCCCCAAATGACCCCATTTTGGAAAGTAGACACCTCAAGCTATTTGCTGAGAGGCATGTTGAGCCCATTGAATATTTTTTTTTTGTCCCAAGTGATTGAATAATGACAAAAAGAAAAAAAAAATGTACAAAAAGTTGTCACTAAATTATATATTGCTCAAACATGCCATTGTTATATGTGGAATTGCACCCCAAAATACATTCTGTTGCTTCTCCTGAGTACGGGGATACCACATGTGTGAGACATTTTGGGAGCCTAGCCGCGTACAGGACCCCGAAAACCAAGCACCGCCTTCAGGATTTCTATGGGTGTAAATTTTTGACTTCACTCCTCACTGCCTATCACAGTTTCGGAGGCCATGGAATGCCCAGATGGCACAAAACCCCCCCAAATGACCCCATTTTGGAAAGTAGACACCCCAAGCTATTTGCTGAGAGGTATGTTGAGTATTTTGCAGATCTCGCTTTTTGTCACAAAGTTTTAAAAATTGAAAAAAGAAAAAAAATATGTCTTTCTTCATTTTCAAAAACAAATGAGAGCTGTAAAACACTCACCATGCCTCTCGGCAAATAGCTTGGGGTGTCTACTTTCCAAAATGGGGTCATTTGTGGGGGTTTTGGGCTATCTTGGCATTTTATGGCCTTCAAAACTGTGATAGGTAGTGAGGAGTGAAATCAAAAATTTGTGCCCTTAGAAATCCTGAAGGCGGTGCTTGGTTTTCGGGGGCCCGTACGCGGCTAGGCTCTCAAAAGTCCCACACATGTGGTATCCCCGTACTCAGGAGAAGCAGCCAAATGTATTTTGGGGTGCAACTCCGCATATAACCATGGCATGTTTGAGCAATATATCATTTAGTGACAACTTTTTGTACATTTTTTTTTTCTTTTTGTCATTATTCAATCACTTGGGACAAAAAAAATATTCAATGGGCTCAACATGCCTCTCAGCAATTTCCTTGGGGTGTCTACTTTCCAAAATGGGGTCATTTTGGGGGGTTTTGTGCTATCTTGGCATTTTATGGCCTTCAAAACTGTGATAGGTAGTGAGGAGTGAAATCAAAAATTTATGCCCTTAGAAATCTTGAAGGCGGTGCTTGGTTTTTGGGGCCCCGTACCCAGCTAGGCTCCCAAAAAGTCCCACACATGTGGTATCCCCGTACTCAGGAGAAGCAGCAGAATGTATTTTGGGGTGCAATTCCACATATAACCATGGCATGTGTGAGCAATATATCATTTAGTGACAATTTTTTGTACATTTTGTCTTTTTTTTTCTTTTTATCATTATTCAATCATTTGGGACAAAAAAAAAATATTCAATGGGCTCAACATGCCTCTCAGCAAATAGCTTGGGGTGTCTACTTTCCAAAATGGGGTCATTTGGGGGGGGGGGGTTGTGCCATCTTGGCATTTTATGGCCTTCAAAACTGTGATAGGTAGTGATAGGTAGTGAGGAGTGAAATAAAAAATTTATGCCCTTAGAAACCTTGAAGGCGGTGCTTGGTTTTTGGGGTCCTGTATGCGACTAGGCTCCCAAAAAGTCACACACATGTGGTATCCCCGTACTCAGGAGAAGCAGCAGAATGTATTTTGGGGTGTAATTTCACATATGCCCATGGCATGTGTGAGCAATATATCATTTAGTGACAACTTTGTGCAAAAAAAAAAAAGTTTGTCATATTCCCGCAACTTGTGGCAAAATATAAAATATTCCATGGACTAATCATGCCTCTCAGTAAATAGCTTGGGGTGTCTACTTTCCAAAATGGGGTCATTTGGGGGGGTTTAGTGCTATTTTGGCATTTTATGGCCTTTGAAACTGTGATAGGTAGTGAGGAGTGAAATCAAAAATTTGCGCCCTTAGAAATCCTGAAGGCGGTGCTTGGTTTCCGGGGTCCCGTACGTGGCTAGGCTCCTAAAAAGTCCCACACATGTGGTATCCCCGTACTCAGGAGAAGCAGCAGAATGTATTTTGGGGTGCAATTCCACATATAACCATGGCATGTGTGAGCAATATATCATTTAGTGACAACTTTTTGTAATTTTTTATTTATTTTTTGTCATTATTCAATCACTTGGGACAAAAAATAAATATTCAATGGACTCAACATGCCTCTCAGCAATTTCCTTGGGGTGTCTACTTTCCAAAATGGGGTCATTTGGGGGGGTTTTGTACTGCCCTGCCATTTTAGCACCTCAAGAAATGAGATAGGCAGTCATAAATTAAAAGCTGTGTAAATTCCAGAAAATGTACCCTAGTTTGTAGACGCTATAACTTTTGCGCAAACCAATAAATATACGCTTATTGACATTTTTTTTACTAAAGACATGTGGCTGAATACATTTTGGCCTAAATGTATGACTACAATTGAGTTTATTCGATTTTTCTTATAACAAAAAGTAGAAAATATCATTTTTTTTCAAAATTTTCGGTCTTTTTCCGTTTATATCGCAAAAAATAAAAATCGCAGAGGCAATCAAATACCATTAAAAGAAAGCTCTATTTATGGGAAGAAAAGGACGCAAATTTCGTTTGGGTACAAAATTGCATGTCCGCACAATTTACAGTTAAAGCAGCGCAGTGCAAAATTCTGAATTCACCTCTGGTCCTTTAGCTACCAAATGGTCCGGGGCTTAAGTGGTTAAGAATAGGGATGAGCCGAACACCCCCGGGTTCGGTTCGCACCAGAACCTTCGAACGGACCGAAAGTTCGCGCGAATTTTCGAACCCTATTCGTTATAATGGACGCGAACGTTCAAAATCAAAATTGCTAATTACAACGGCCAATATGCATGTTAATGTCATAAAACAGGTTTGGGGACCCGGGTCCTGCCCCAGGGGACATATATCAATGCAAAAAGAAATTTTAAAAACTAACGTTTTTTCGGGAGCAGTCATTTTAATGATGCATAAAGTGAAAAAAATAGTGAAATTTTCCTTTAAATATGGTACCTGGGGGGTGTCTAAAGTATGCCTGTGAAGTGGCATGTGTTTCCCGTGTTTAGAACTGTCCTTGCACAAAATGACATTTGTAAAGGAAAAAAAGAAGCCATTTAAAACCACTTGCGGCTTTAATGACATGTCTTGTCCTGGCCGCCATATGGCTGAAAATCCTTGAGAAAAATGGCATGGCTACCCCATCACCCCCCCCACCCCAGCCCCTTTGGGTCTTGTATGGATATTAAGGGGGACCCCGCACCCAAAATAAAACCCTATACCTACAACCCTATATACTCTGAACAGCAGTATATAGGTGGTGCAAACAAGACACGGACTGTAGGTTTGTTCTTAAGTAGAATCTGAACAGGTACATTATGAAGTGTAGCTCCATCCCAAAAAAATCTATTTTTAAGCTTTTTGGAGAACATAGGGAGGGGTTATCACCCCTGTAACATTTGCTGTCTTTGCACATCTGTTCAGAACATGTCACCTCACTTTCCGTCCCAATGACAAATGTTTTTGGAAAAGTGGGGTTTTAATTGAAACAAGGATTGGTGATAAAGCATCAGTAGAGAGGAGATACCTTTTTCCCAAATTAAATCTAACAGGATAGAATTTCCCTTCCTAGGGGTAGATTTCCTCTCACTTCCTGTTTTCTCTTGCCGTTTGCAAGTAGGAGTCATTTGTAAGTTGGATGTTTGAAAGTAGGGGCCTGCCGTATATACTCTGCAGAAATTTGCCCTATTAGATGTTGGTGTAGCCACAAGACTGGTGGGCACAGGAATGGGCCCTGCTGTGAGTTAATAGATCAAGATTTGTACTTGCATGCACCTGTTGAACCGGGCAGAAAAATTGGGCCTTTGGTGGTGGTGGTGGTGGTGGTGGACGGTGTTGCCACAAGACTGTAAGCCCTCACAGTTACTCTTGGTGGGTGCAGGAATGGGCCCTGCTGTGAGTTATTAGATCAAGATTTGTAATTGCATGCACCTGTTGAACAGGGCAGAAAAATTGGGCCTTTGGTGGTGGTGGTGGTGGTGGACGGTGTTGCCACAAGACTGTAGGCCCTCATAGTTACTCTTGGTGGGCGCAGGAATGGGCCCTGCTGTGAACTATTAGATCAAGATTTGTAATTACACGCCCCTGTTAAACAGGGGCTGAAAAATTGTGCCTTAGGCATTGGTGCTGGTGCCACAACACTGCAACCCCTCACAGATACTGTACTTGGAGCACAGCAGTCACACCTGTTGCGAAGCATCTTTTTAAAAAATTGTAATTACACGCCCCTGTTATACAGGGGCTGAAAAATTGTGCCTTAGGCACTGGTGCTGGTGCCACAACACTGCAACCCCTCACAGATACTGTACTCTGAGCACAGCAATGAGACCTGTTGCAAAGCATTGCCTAAAAATTGTAATTACACGCCCCAACAGGGGCTGAAAAATTGTGCCTTAGGCACTGGTGCTGGTGCCACAACACTGCAACCCCTCACAGATACTGTACTTGGAGCACAGCAGTCACACCTGTTGCGAAGCATCTTTTTAAAAAATTGTAATTACACGCCCCTGTTATACAGGGGCTGAAAAATTGTGCCTTAGGCACTGGTGCTGGTGCCACAACACTGCAACCCCTCACAGATACTGTACTCTGAGCACAGCAATGAGACCTGTTGCAAAGCATTGCCTAAAAATTGTAATTACACGCCCCAACAGGGGCTGAAAAATTGTGCCTTAGGCACTGGTGCTGGTGCCACAACACTGCAACCCCTCACAGATACTGTACTTGGAGCACAGCAGTCACACCTGTTGCGAAGCATCTTTTTAAAAAATTGTAATTACACGCCCCTGTTATACAGGGGCTGAAAATTTGTGCCTTAGGCACTGGTGTGGTGGCATGGATCATTGAGGAGGAGGAAGAGGATAGTCAGTGAACATAACAGGACAGTCACGCAGCATCAGCATAGGCAGTCTTGAAGGGATGTGACATTATAAATTATTCCGTTATATCCGCTTCAGGTGTCTGGTAGCTGGTGGTGATCCAAGACTGATTCATTTTTATGAAGGTCAGTCGATCAACCGAGTCGGTGGACAGGCGCACCCTATGATCGGTGACAAATCCTCCAGCAGCACTGAATGTGCGTTCGGAAAGAACGCTGGATGCAGGACAGGCCAGTAGCTCAATTGCATACTGTGCAAGCTCTGGCCAGTGATCCATCCTCAGGACCCAGTAAGCCAGAGGATTTTCGGTGGGAAAGGTGTCCAAGTCTGACCTTGCCCCTAGGTATTCCTGCACCATGTATATCAGACGCTGGCGATGGTTGCTGGAACCGATCATACCTTGGGGCTGCGGACTAAAAAATTGTCTGAACGCATCGGTCAGACGTCCACCTTCCCCACCGCTCCTTCTGCTACTGACCGAAGCCTCAGCAACTCGTCGTGCAGGACCAGGAGTTTGTAACCTCCCAGTTTCTGGGAACGCGTTGCACAGACCTTTCTGCAAGGCCTCCCTGAGATGTCTCATCCTCTGCTCCCTCTGTGACGGCAAGATAAGGTCCGCAACCTTACCCTTGTACCGTGGATCAAGGAGAGTGGCCAGCCAGTAATGGTCCCTCTCCTTGATCCGAAGAACACGAGGATCCTTCCATGCAGCGTAGGTTAGCTGAGGCATTCGGTCCGGAGTCTTCTGGGTCACTGAGGATGACATGATCGCCAGCCACCTCCTCCCAGCCACGTACAAGTCCACTGGTTTGTTGGGACTGTACATCATCCCTAAAAGACTGCTGCTGCTGATGCTGAGTGCCAGGCTCCACCTCCATGCTCACACAATCCTCCTCCTCCTCCTCCTCCTCATCCTCATCCTCTTCCTGTGTGATGGGTGGGACAGAAGGAACACTGTCTGGATAAAGGGGGCCTTGAGAGGCAAGGAAGTCCTCCTCTTCCTGCCTCTGTTCTGCCTCAAGTGCCCTGTCCATTATCCCACGCAGCGTATGCTCCAACAGGTGGACAAGAGGTACAGTGTCACTGAAGCATGCACTGTCACTGCTCACCATCCTCGTGGCCTCCTCAAATGGTGAGAGGACAGTGCATGCATCCCTGATCATGCTCCACTGGCGTGGGGAAAAAAAGCCAAGCTCCCCTGACCCTGTCCTGGTGCCGTAGTCGCAAAGGTACTCATTGATGGCCCTCTGCTGTGTGTGCAGTCGCTGCAGCATGGCCAATGTTGAGTTCCACCTGGTGGGCATGTCACATATTAGGCGGTTCTTGGGCAGGTTCAGCTCCTTTTGTAGCTCAGTCAGCCGAGCACTGGCATTATAAGATCGGCGGAAATGCACACAGACTTTCCTGGCCTGCCTCAGGACATCCTGTAAGCCTGGGAACCTGCCCAAGAACCACTGCACCACCAGGTTGAGGACGTGAGCCATACAGGGCACATGGGTGAGCTGCCCCTGTCGCAGGGCGGAGAGGAGGTTGGTGCCATTGTCAGAAACGACCATTCCTGGCTTAAGCTGGCATGGCGTCAACCACCTCTCGGCCTGCCCCTGCAGAGCTGCCAGAACCTCTGGCCCAGTGTGGCTCCTGTCCCCCAAACACACCAGCGCAAGCACGGCATGGCATCTTTTTGCCTGCGTACTCGCGTAGCCCCTTGTACGCCTACGGAGCACCGCTGGTTCCGAGGACAGAGCACTCGAAGAGGACATGGAGGAAGAAGAAGAGGAGGGGGTGGAGGAGAGAGGTGTGTCACAACCAGTAGTAGCATTTTGGAGGCGTGGTGGCGGAACAACCTCCAACACTACTGCACCTTGTTCTGCATCCCTCCCAGCTGCCAATAGAGTGACCCAATGGGCCGTGAAAGAAAGATAACGTCCCTGTCCATGCCTGCTGGACCATGAGTCAGCGGTAATATGCACCTTACCGCTGACCGCCCTGTCCAGCGAGGCATGGACATTGCCTTCCACATGCCGGTAGAGAGACTGAATCGCCTTCCGTGAGAAAAAGTGGCGTTTGGGAACCTGCCACTGAGGAACCGCACATTGAACAAACTCACGGAAGGGGGCCGAGTCTACCAACTGAAAAGGCAGCAGTTGAAGTGCTAGCAATTTAGCCAAGCTAGCATTCAACCGCTGGGCATGTGGATGGCTGGGAGTATACTTCTTTCGACGGTCCAGCAGCTGGGGCAGGGAAATTTGCCTGCTACAATCGGACGTCGGTGTACTGCAAGTACTTGGTTGTGACACACCTAATTCTACACCTTCAGTCCTCTCAGAGCAGCTTTCAGAGAGGACTGAAGATATAGTGGGGATGGAGATCCCAGCTGATGAGGAGCAAGGAGAGGTCCGCTTTGTTCTTTGGTGTGGGTCTTTTATGTGTGCTTGCCAACGAGCTGCATGGCAGGTCGACATATGTCTGCTCATGCTTGTGGTGCCCAAGCGGCTGATGTTTTGGCCACGCGAGATACGCTTGAGACAAATATTGCAAATAGCAGTGGTGCGATCTGATGCACTCGTCTCAAAAAAGGCCCACACCAAAGAACTTTTGTGATAACGTGCAGAGGCAGCGCCCTGCACAGGCGGAGCTCTGCGGTGTGGTACAGTTGCTGTGCTGGCCTCTAGCTGGCCTCCAGGGGGCATCCTGCCTCGTTGGACATGTGATGCCGCATCCTCCTCCTCCTCCTCCTCCTCTCTCCCTTCAGGCACCCACGTGGAGTCAGTGACCTCATCATCCCCTCCCTCTTCACCACTAGAGCAAACCTGGCAGTAAGCTGCAGCTGGTGGAACAGTACTGCCAGATTGCTGTCCTTCAGCATCCCCTCTCTCTGCGTGCACACTACTGACTTCCTCAAGCTGGGTATCATCATCCGAGCCTTCGAATCGTTGGGCATCCTCCTGGAGCATGTACCCAACACTGTGCTCAAACAGTTCGGGGGACTCCTCAGGAGGACATGGTGGGTCTAGGGAAGGGGTGGCTGATGATGCCATTGAGTACGCGTTGGCAGCTGCTCTGCCAGTACCCTGAGCCTGGGTGAGAGAGGATGAGGAGGATGAGGAGGGCTTGGTCATCCATTCTACCAAGCCTTCGGCATGATGCGGCTCCACATGTCCAGCTGCCGAAAACAAAGACAAGCGTGTCCCATGGCCACGTGCTGATGACGATGCACGACCACGTCCACGGCCAGCACTGTTGTCTCTAGAAACAGAGCCTGCCTGCCCTGTGTTCTTGCCTCGGCATGCTCTGCCTCTCCTTGGCGGTCTTCCAGCCATTGTAGTCGGTAGTGTATATAGTATAAAAAATAGAGCTCCTATGTGTGCTCACAACACACTGTAGGTCCTATGGGTGCTGACACTAACACACTATAGGTACTATGTGTGCTGCTGACAAGAAAATATAGGAGCTCTGTTTGCTGCCACTAACACCCTAGAAGTCCTATGGGTGCTGCTGAGAAGAAAATATAGGAGCTCTGTGTGATGCCACTAACACACTAGAAGTCCTATGGGTGCTGCTGAGAAGAAAATATAGGAGCTCTGTGTGATGCCACTAACACACTAGAAGTCCTATGGGTGCTGCTGAGAAGAAAATATAGGAGCTCTGTGTGATGCCACTAACACACTAGAAGTCCTATGGGTGCTTCTGAGAAGAAAATATAGGAGCTCTGTGTGATGCCACTAACACACTAGAAGTCCTATGGGTGCTGCTGAGAAGAAAATATAGGAGCTCTGTGTGATGCCACTAACACACTAGAAGTCCTATGGGTGCTTCTGAGATGAAAATATAGGAGCTCTGTGTGATGCCACTAACACACTAGAAGTCCTATGGGTGCTTCTGAGATGAAAATATAGGAGCTCTGTTTGCTGCCACTAACACACTAGAAGTCCTATGGGTGCTGCTGAGAAGAAAATATAGGAGCTCTGTGTGATGCCACTAACACACTAGAAGTCCTATGGGTGCTTCTGAGAAGAAAATATAGGAGCTCTGTGTGATGCCACTAACACACTAGAAGTCCTATGGGTGCTGCTGAGAAGAAAATATAGGAGCTCTGTGTGATGCCACTAACACACTAGAAGTCCTATGGGTGCTTCTGAGATGAAAATATAGGAGCTCTGTTTGCTGCCACTAACACACTAGAGGTCCTATGGGTGCTGCTGAGAAGAAAATATAGGAGCTCTGTTTGCTGCCACTAACACACTAGAAGTCCTATGGGTGCTGCTGAGAAGAAAATATAGGAGCTCTGTGTGATGCCACTAACACACTAGAAGTCCTATGGGTGCTTCTGAGAAGAAAATATAGGAGCTCTGTGTGATGCCACTAACACACTAGAAGTCCTATGGGTGCTTCTGAGATGAAAATATAGGAACTCTGTGTGATGCCACTAACACACTAGAAGTCCTATGGGTGCTGCTGAGAAGAAAATATAGGAGCTCTGTGTGATGCCACTAACACACTAGAAGTCCTATGGGTGCTGCTGAGAAGAAAATATAGGAGCTCTGTGTGATGCCACTAACACACTAGAAGTCCTATGGGTGCTTCTGAGATGAAAATATAGGAGCTCTGTTTGCTGCCACTAACACACTAGAGGTCCTATGGGTGCTGCTGAGAAGAAAATATAGGAGCTCTGTTTGCTGCCACTAACACACTAGAAGTCCTATGGGTGCTGCTGAGAAGAAAATATAGGAGCTCTGTGTGATGCCACTAACACACTAGAAGTCCTATGGGTGCTTCTGAGATGAAAATATAGGAGCTCTGTTTGCTGCCACTAACACACTAGAAGTCCTATGGGTGCTGCTGAGAAGAAAATATAGGAGCTCTGTGTGATGCCACTAACACACTAGAAGTCCTATGGGTGCTTCTGAGAAGAAAATATAGGAGCTCTGTGTGATGCCACTAACACACTAGAAGTCCTATGGGTGCTGCTGAGAAGAAAATATAGGAGCTCTGTGTGATGCCACTAACACACTAGAAGTCCTATGGGTGCTTCTGAGATGAAAATATAGGAGCTCTGTTTGCTGCCACTAACACACTAGAGGTCCTATGGGTGCTGCTGAGAAGAAAATATAGGAGCTCTGTTTGCTGCCACTAACACACTAGAAGTCCTATGGGTGCTGCTGAGAAGAAAATATAGGAGCTCTGTGTGATGCCACTAACACACTAGAAGTCCTATGGGTGCTTCTGAGAAGAAAATATAGGAGCTCTGTGTGATGCCACTAACACACTAGAAGTCCTATGGGTGCTTCTGAGATGAAAATATAGGAACTCTGTGTGATGCCACTAACACACTAGAAGTCCTATGGGTGCTGCTGAGAAGAAAATATAGGAGCTCTGTGTGATGCCACTAACACACTAGAAGTCCTATGGGTGCTGCTGAGAAGAAAATATAGGAGCTCTGTTTGCTGCCACTAACACACTAGAAGTCCTATGGGTGCTGTTGGGGTGCAATGCTGTGCTAACAGCACTGCGGTTGGTACT
The DNA here is from genome assembly GCA_029206835.1 of Rana muscosa. Classification (NCBI taxonomy): domain Eukaryota; kingdom Metazoa; phylum Chordata; class Amphibia; order Anura; family Ranidae; genus Rana; species Rana muscosa. The sequence goes on from CM055116.1 coordinate 484,307,478, forward strand.
ACTGCAATACTGTACTAACAGTAAGCACGCACCAGACTAATCCCCAGCAGCAGCTAATAACACACTAACTGTGCAATCAGCAGCAATGAACGATCAATGACTTAGGTAGCAATGGTTTAGCAAAGAAATAGCCAATGGTTTAGCAAAGAAGAGCAAATCTTTCAGTATCAAGCAAAGACAGAATCAGCAGACTGATCTCTCCTAAAGCCGGAACTCATGTGACCGGGGCCGACGGCGTGGTGGCCTTTTAAATGGTGGGGCGTGTACTAAAGCCCCTGAGCTGTAATTGGCTACAGGCGTCCTGCCTGTAGCCAATTATTGCTCTCCGAGTTTCGGGCGCTGTGATTGGCCAAGCATGCGGGGTCACAGTGCATGCTTGGCCAATCATCAGCCAGCAATGCACTGCGCCGGCTGCGCCGGACGCAATGCATTGCGGGGCCGCTCGCATCACACGAAGTTGATGCGAACGGCCCAAATAGTTCTGGGCTCGCCGAGCGAGCGAACGCCCGGTGCTCGATTCGAACGTGGGTTCGAATCGAGCACCGGGCCCATCCCTAGTTAAGAAGGTGTTTTAGGAGGTGTGTCCTATGCCTACATACTTTTGCTAATAGTTGTCCCTTATACAAATCTCAAAAAGTTGGGAGGTAAGAAATCGCCTCCTGAAGTCGCCCAAAGTAGTGTAGGAACTACTTTTGGGAATCTGTGTGGCGTCGCACCAATTCGGACAGTTCTATTGCCGCCAATAGGTGCCAAATTTGGCCTGCAATTTGACATGTCAATTCAGAGCTATGTGAACATGGGTGAAGTTGCATAGATATGAATGGAACTCATAAGGGGGGGGGGATACTTTTAATGCGACTCTGAGGTCCAAAGCTGCATGAAAAGTCACATAAGTGTAAAAGTAACCTAATGAGATTAAATGATAACGCCTTTGAATAAAGCCCCATTTGCACTTGTGCGACCTTAAAATTGCACAGCTTTGCAATGACTTGAAGCAATGTCTGTGTTATCTTGTGGTATATGGACCTCAAATCGCATCAAAGTCAAACCAAGGTAGTGCAGGGATGAATTTTCCCCACTTTCAGGATGCACAAGTGACAATAGGGCCAAATTCAAAGATATCCTTGAATCTCTTTCACACTGCTGCGACCTGAAAGTCACACAAATTTGCTGCCACTTTGTTGCTGCAACTTGGCCCCAACTTCTGGGAATGCCTGTGTAATATTGCGCCCTATGTACCTCAAGTCACATGAGGCTCTGTTTCCACTATTGCAACCCTAAATTCGCATGATTTTGCCGCGATTTTGATGCGACTTGGAGCAATGCCTGTATATTCTTGAGGTCTATGGACCTCAAGTCGTATCAAAGTGGGACCAAAGTAGTGCAGGGACTACTTTGAAGTCGCTGCGACTTGATGTCGCACAGATATGAACCATACTCATTGGAAATCATGGAGTATGACATGTCATGCGACTTTGCAGTCCCAAGTTGCATGACAAGTTGCACTAGTGGAAACCGAGCCTGAAACTCACACCAAAGTAGTACAAGGACTACTTTGAAGTTGGTCTGACTTAAAGTAGCACAGATATGAATGGTTATCATTGAGAATCATGAAAAGTCGCCCAACTGTGAATCAAGTCATATATATTTTAATAGAAAGGAGCTCTCATTTATACTTGCATAGTCCTTACTGATTTACATCAGCAGAACAAATGCAGGAAGTAGTGATGTGTGCACATGGGCCAGAAGCAAATGTGTAGTGATACCAAACAAATCAATGAAGCCCACCCACACCAAATCCACCCCCACCTTGAGTAAGCACAAGTACATATCCTACACTTACCCGGCAAATCAGCAGCACCTCCTCTTTGCTAAAGAGGGAGCTTGCCATGTCCACCTAGATCAGTGGTTCTCAACTCCTGTCCTCAGGGCCCACTAACAGGCCAGGTTTGCAAGATAACTGAAATACATCACAAGTGATATCCTTTGCTGCTCAGTGATTGCAGTATTCTAGCCTGCATCTCCCCAAGGTAATACTTAAAATCTGGCCTGTTAGTGGGTCCCGAGGACAGGAGTTGAGAACCACTGACCTAGATGGAGATCCTGACCAGCACAGGAACTTCCGGGTGATTACAATGACTCATTTCCGGGTCAGGAGGTGAAACCACACTCTGTTGATTGCAGCTGCAAATATTTGATCTCAAACACACTTAGAATTTATTATTTGCAGATATGCAAATCTGTATTTCTACATATGATATTTGAATGTAAACTTAAGGGAGTTTGAAAAGGAATGGGGTCTCTGCCATAGCAGCAGGGGAATTACAAAGGCAAAAGGCCCGGTTTGAGCTCTGCTTCACACTGACAGCGGGAGGAAGTCGTTCAGCTGAACTCATACGATTTTCATTCCCGCATGTCAGTCCCGACTGCAGGAGGGGGGGGGGGGGGACATCAGTGCAGGTTTCTGCACTTATATCAATACAAATCACACCAATTAGAACAGCGCAATTGCCACCGATCTGACATGTCAAATCGCACCAATGCGAACCAGAGCTGACACATACAACACTGTCTATCCTCCAGCTAAATTCATTACCTGCAATTCTCCACAGCTGTTATATATAAAGATTCCACCTTTATCATTTACTTGCAGGTGTGCTGAAGCCTAGGTTTACATTGGGGCGATTTGTCATGCAATTTCAGAAATCAAATCGCATGACTATTGGTGGCAATGGCACTGTTCCAATCGATGCAACCCCAATTTTGTGGCACCGCACCCATTTGCAAAAGTAGTTCCTGCACTACTTTTGCCTATTTCAGGTGCGACTTCAATAGCCATTTGTGTATGAAGCCACACAGATGTCTATCAAGTAGTACCTAAAATCGCGCTAGCTTAAGTGAAGTAGTGCGATTTCAAAAGTAGCATGAATGTGAACAAGGGCAAAGATATTCATTTTTTGATGCACAAATCCATACAGAAATACAATTAAGGATTTTTGCACTTTGCCCAAAAAAAAAAAAAAAAAAAAAGCACACACACCAAAGCTCAATAACATACTTTTATTTTGCCAGCAGAAACAAAATTAGGTCCATTAATTTACTAGCTTCAAAAAAATTGGGACAGAATACACGGTACTCAATTTAGCAATTGGAATTTAAGGGCCCTGCTCATAGGAGCTTACAATCTAAAATTTGTCAAAACCTTAGAGTGCACACAGCTTTACTTTTAGTGTATAACAGGAAACATCACATTTTTATCTGCAAGAATATAGAAACATACTCAAGTCATTATTCTTACAAAGCATTCCAACATAATAAAAAAAACATGTTCAAAACACCCACCCCCACCCCACAATCCACATATACATACATTGATGACCATGTTCTGCTGGAAGCTGCATTTCTGTGTACATGATTAAGCAATGAGATCCACGAGTAGAAGGTCAGCAGATGCTTCCAAACGATTTTGCATGGTCAGACAGGAACAATACACACACAATTTTTGATTGAAAAAATGCACAAGAATTTCAGCAAATAACACTAGTTAGAGGTTTGTCAATCTGCACAATATCATTCCTTCTCTCCCCCCACAAATCACAGCAAAAAACCTGGCCTTCTCAGACCAAAAAATCCCCCATACTGCAGGCCTTTATATAAGAGAGGTTGTATTGTTAGCAAACTGACACACGCCCAATAGAAGTACACGCCCAATAGAAGTACACGCCCACCAGTATCTTTCAATCTATCTCTTCATGTATGTCTAAAGTGATTGCACCTGATGGCCAGGAACAAATAATACTATTTACAACTGTGTTAGCCCTTGGCTATGTGCATCAAATCTCCAACTACAGGCCAAAGATCCAAGTCCATTTGCATGCACATAAACAATGCAACAGTTTTCTAAGCATATGTACCTGTGCAGTGTAAACCCTACAATTTTAAATGTCCAAGTCCCTGGGTATGATTAGTGCTAACAAACATTAACATCTGTCCCTGGCTCCAATGAGCTTCCAATCTAAAGTCCAAAATAAACTTTTTTACATTAGAGACTATTTTGACAGGGGACAAATAAAATGCCAGCATGTCTTAGGATTGTGATGAGAAACCCACACATGGAAAACATATAAACTTCAACACAAGCATTAGCACGTTGGGGAATTGAACCAGCACACCCAGTGCTGCTAGACGGAATTGCTGCCCACTTAGCCACCAGGCAGCCTCACACATGTGCACTGCATCTCTGTGGTGTGAACCAGCCCTAAGTCAATAGCCAAGTTCCGTGTCTCCAAGCAATATACAATATATTGGCCTAAGTATTGGGACGCCTGCCTTTAAACGCACAAGAACTGTAATCGCATCCCAGTCTTAGTCCGTAGAGTTCAATATTGGGTTGGCCCACCCTTTGCAGCTATAACAGCTTCAACTCTTCTGGGAAGGCTGTCCACAAGGTTTAGGAGTGTGTCTATGGGAATGTTTGACCATTCTTCCAAGTGCATTTGTGAGGTCAGGCACTGATGTTGGACGAGAAGGCCTGGCCTGCAGTCTCCGCTCTAATTCATCCCCAAGATGTTCTGTTGTGTTGAGGTCAGGACTCTGTCCAGGCCAGTCAAGTTCCTCCACCCCGAACCCACTCATCTATGTCTTTATGGACCTTGCTTTGTGCACTGGTCCAAATCATTTGGTGGAGGGGGATTATGATGTGGGGTTGTTTTTCAGGGGTTGGGCTTGGCCCCTTAGTTCCAGTGAAGGGAACTCTTAAGGCATCAGCATACTGAGACATTTTGGACAATTTCATACTCCCAACTTTGTGGGAACAGTTTGGGATGGCCCCTTCCTGTTTCAACATGACTGCACACCAGTGCATGAAGCAAGGTCCATAAAGACATGGATGAGGGAGTTTGGGGTGGAGAAACTTGACTGGCCTGCACAGAGTCCTGACCTCAACCCGATAGAACTCCCTTTGGCTGAATTAGAGCAGAGACTGCGAGCCAGGCCTTCTCATCCAACATCAGTGCCTGGCCTCACAAATGCACTTCTGGAAGAATGATCAAACATTCCCTTAGACCAGAGATGGCGAACCTCGGCACCCCAGATGTTTTGTAACTACATTTCCCATGATGCTCAACTACACTGCAGAGTGGATGAGCATCATGGGAAATGTAGTTCCAAAACATCTGGGGTGTCAAGGTTCGCCATCACTGCCTTAGACACACTAAACCTTGTGGACAACCTTCCCAGCCTTCCCAGAAGCTGTTCTAGCTGCAAAGGGTGGGCCAAATCAAATTTTAACCCTACGGAATAAGACTGGGCTGCCATTAAAGTTCATGTGTGTGTAAAGGCAGGCGTCCCAATACTTTGGGCTAAATTGTGTATCTGGCAAGATTTACAATGGTGGTGGAACCCTCCTACACATAAATACAACATTTAGACATAGTTTTAGGACCTAGGAGATGAGACAACTTCTCTACATGAAGCAGCATGTTTGGGATTTGAACCCAGACACTAAGCAGAAGTTCTAACCTCTAAGCCACGAATAAACACACATAAATACTGCATTTCTTTGGACATACAGGTGATGGAATTACATTACTCAAGAGTTCTTCTTCTTGATTTATTCTGTGATATTTGGTGTTTTTTTGGGGGGTGAGTTTAGAATTGTGATATTACCCTCAAATTTTGGGGAATTACATTTTGATTTCTGAGGTTGGAACACATATCAAATTTTTGGGGCTCAAATTATGATTATTTAGAAATAATAAAAAGCACAAAAAAGTGACTAATTTTAAATTTGCATCAGCAATAGTATTGATTGTGCTTTGTAAAGACACCTGTGTGATTTGGGTAAATATTGTTGTGAGATGGAGAGTAACTAGTGAAAGTGACAGAGAAAAAAATATTTTATCAAAACATTTCACATTCTAGCTTTCTTTAAAAACAAAATATTTAAATTAGAAGCAACATTGTTGCAAAGGAAAATTTATTTCAGAGAAAGATACATTTCATCGCAACATTAAAAGGATTTATTTGTGAAAGTTACAATTGTATCATTAGAATCAATGGCTAAAACTTGCATTGGACTAAAATAGCTCAGATTCTCACTTCCAAAACATGCTGTTTATTTAGCTCTCATTTCGGTATTTACTATAACTCTTGTGAAAAAAGTCACTTGAGTTAAAATTTGAGTTATATTAGCTCTGGGCATGCTCAGTTTCGTTTGCAAATAGTTGTCCAAAAACGGGCATTTTTTTACTTCTCAGACTTTTAGGCCTCATGCCCACGGACGTTTTTACAGCCGCGTTTTTGAGCGTTTTTTACAGCTTAAAAAGGCCTGTCCATGTTAGTCTATAGCTTCATGCCCACCTAGACGTTTTTGAGCTGCAAATAGCATAGACGTTTTTAAGCTGTAAAAAAACCCAGGACCAGTGCGTTCCTCAGCGTCAGAATTAGGCAGAAAAAAACGCACAAAAACGCGCACTAACGCGCAAAAACGCGCAAAAAACGCGCACTAATGCGCGGTCGCATTTTTAGCTCCGACTTTTTTTTTTTTTTTCAAAAAAAAAAAAAATTATTTACAATAACATGGACAGGCGTTTTTAAGCTCTAAAAAACGCAGCTGTAAAAACGTCAGTGGGCATGAGGCCTTAAATATATTTCAGTGTAGAAATCACTTTTTCACACAGTTTAAAAGCAGATTATCTTTAAGGCCCCATGCACACAGGGCGTTTTTACAGCCGCTTTTTTTAGAGCTTAAAAACGCCTGTCCATGTTTTGTAAACATTTTTTGACATTTTTTGACCTTTTAAAAAAAAAAAATCCCGGACCTCAAAAACGCAAATCGCGGCGTTTTTGCGGCGTTTTTTGCGCGTTTATGCGCGTTTAACAGCGTCAGGCGTTTTTGCAGCTCGAACCTGGAGCTCCAGAACGCACTGGAATTGGGTTTTTTTTGCAGCTGGAAAACGCCTATGCCACTTGGAGCTCATAAAAGCTCTAGTGTGCATGACACAATAGAATAACATGGATGGGCGTTTTGAAGCTGTAAAAAAAAACGTCTAAAGCTGCTGTTAGCAGCTGCAAAAACGCCCTGTGTGCATGGGGCCTAAATAATATACCGCATATTTCAGTACCATTTAGGCAATTATATCATGCTCCAAACATTATTTCCATGTGCACAACTCCAGTTTTTAGTAGAGTAAGGATTTGGGCGCTATTTGGATTCTGGGAGCTATAGTAAATTCGATTTTGGTAAGTATTTTTTCTCCAGCGCTATAGTGAATACCGTTTTCGCGCTAATTAGCGCAAATTGCCGCGATTTGCGCTAATTAGCGCGAATTCGCGGCAATTTGCGCTAAATAGCGCGAATTCGCGGCAATTTGCGCTAATTAGCGCCGTGGCGCTATAGTAAATTACCCCCATAGTCGTCCAATTAGACAGAGCATCGAGGTCGGCTTGTAATTTGGAGACATCTTGTAAGGACGTTATTCCACTTTATAGCTTAGTGTCATCTGCAAAGACAGAAATGTTACTTTTGATCTCAGACCCAATATCATTTATAAAGATATTAAAAAGTAAGGGTCCCAGTACTGAACCTTGGGGTACACCACTGATAACCTTGGACCATTCAGAGTAAGAATCATTAACCACTACTCTCTGAATTCTGTCTTTTAGCCAGTTTTCTATCCATTTACAAACTGATATTTCCAATCCTGTAGACTTTACCTTACACATGAGCCGTGTGTGGGGAACTGTATCAAACACTTTTGCAAAATCCAAGTATACCACGTCCACAGCCACGCCTCTGTCCAAGGTCTTACTTAGCTCTTCATAAAAAGAAATCAGGTTTGTCTGACAACTTCTGTCTTTCATGAATCCATGCTGTCTGTTGCTTAAATAGTTTTTTTCCAGCAAGAACTCATCTATGTGGTCTTTTATTAATCTCTCCAGTATCTTCCCAACTATGGAAGTTAAACAAACAGGTCTATATGAGTGACACTCACACCCCTCCAGCCATCCACTAGCTTACGGTTGAATGTATTGCATACAGTCTAGATCATTCTGGTAAGCAGACTCTATGTAAGGTGGCGGTTTCACACATTGGTGGATGTGTCTCCCATGATGGTTGTTTGTTGACAAGATCTTTTTTCCCACATTGATATCTGGTGAGGAGACCCTATATGCAGTGGTGGTTCACTATAGATAGAAATCATACACTGGGTGCTGTTTTGCTTTCTCTATCTCATTTTTTATAACATAGAGATATTTCATGTAGCAGGATTACGCTATGTGTTTTTTTTCTTTGTTTCTTCATTTTTAAATCTGTTCCTTGGATACACGCACCAACGCACTCTGTGGAGTCATCACCCTATTGCTGCTATTCTCTTATCGGAGGAATTGGCACTGTTGTGCCAAACAAAGGCCTGGGCTGGGTTATAGCCATTTGTCTATTTTGGCTTATCATCTGGTAAGCATACACCTTGATAAGATCTGCCTAGATATTCATGACAAGCATTGTGCCCTTTGTTGTTTGTGTTGACTCCATCATCATTATTATTATTTTTTCAAAAGGACTTCACATCTTTGGACTTTAATTATTCACCCATAGCGCAATTTTTTCTTTTTCATGTTTACTTTGTGTTTATCCCACTATTATTGCTGCTGTTAAAAGGGTTCATTCATAGTTTTTCATCACTTATATGAGCTAGCGCAGTTTTTTTCCCTTTCCAGGTGTATAGTTACTTGGTAAAGACTTTGTTCCCTTTTTAAATATAGGCACCACATTGGCCCTGCGCCAATCCAGTGGTACTATTCCTGCTAAGTTAGAACTTCTGCTTAGCATCCCTAAGTGTCTGGGTTCAAATCCCAAACATGCTGCTTCATGTAGAGAAGTTGTCTCATCTCCCAGGTCCTAAAACTATGTCTAAATGTTGTATTTATGTGTAGGAGGGTTCCACCACCATTGTAAATCCTGCCCGATACAAAATTTAGCCAAAAGTATTGGGACACCTGCCTTTACACACACACATGAACTTTAATGGCAGCCCAGTCTTAGTCCGTAGGGTTAAAATTTGATTTGGCCCACCCTTTGCAGCTAGAACAGCTTCTGAGAAGGCTGGGAAGGCTGTCCACAAGGTTTAGTGTGTCTATGGGAATGTTTGATCATACTTCCAGAAGTGCATTTGTGAGGCCAGGCACTGATGTTGGATGAGAAGGCCTGGCTCGCAGTCTCTGCTCTAATTCAGCCAAAGGGAGTTCTAGCAGGTTGAGGTCAGGACTCTGTGCAGGCCAGTCAAGTTTCTTCACCCCAAACTCACTCATCCATGTCTTTATGGACCTTGCTTTGTGCACTGGTGTGCAGTCATGTTGAAACAGGAAGGGGCCACCACCAAACTGTTCCCACAAAGTTGGGAGCATGAAGTTGACCAAAATGTCTCAGTATGCTGATGCCTTAAGAGTTCCCTTCACTGGAACTAAGGGGCCCAACCCCTGAAAAACAACCCCACACCATAATCCCCCTCCACCAAATGATTTGGACCAGTGCACAAAGCAAGGTCCATAAAGACATAGATGAGTGAGTTCGGGGTGGAGGAACTTGACTGGCCTGGACAGAGTCCTGACCTCAACACAACAGAACACCTTGGGGATGAATTAGAGCGGAGACTGCAGGCCAGGCCTTCTTGTCCAACATCAGTGCCTGACCTCACAAATGCACTTGGAAGAATGGTCAAACATTCCCATAGACACACTCCTAAACCTTGTGGACAGCCTTCCCAGAAGAGTTGAAGCTGTTATAGCTGCAAAGGGTGGGCCAACTCAATTTTGAACCCTACCGACTAAGACTGCGATGCGATTACAGTTCATGTGCGTCTAAAGGCAGGCGTCCCAATACTTAGGCCAATATATTCTATATTGCTTGGAGACACGGAACTTGGCTATGGACTTAGGGCTGGTTCACACCACAGAGATGCAGAGAACATGTGTGACGCTGCCTGGTGGCTAAGTGGGCAGCAATTCCGTCTAGCAACACTGGGGTTGCTGGTTCAATTCCCCAACATGCTAATGCTTATGTTGAAGTTTATATGTTTTCCATGTGTGGGTTTCTCACCACAATCCAAAGACATGCTGGCATTTTATTTGTCTCCTGTCAAAATAGTCTCTAATGTAAAAAAGTTTATTTTGGACTTTAGATTGGAAGCTCATTGGAGCCAGGGCCCGATGTTAATGTTTGTTAGCACTAATCATGCCCAGGGACTTGGACATTTAAAATTGTAGGGTTTACACTGCACAGGTACATATGCTTAGAAAAATGTTGCTTTGTTTATGTGCATGCAAATGGACTTGGATCTTTGGCCTGTAGTTGGAGATTTGATGCACATAGCCAAGGGCTAACACAGTTGCAAATAGTATTATTTGTTCCTGCCCATCAGGAGAAATAACTTTAGACATACATGAAGAGACAGATTGAAAGATACTGGTGGGCGTGTACTTCTATTGGGCGTGTGTCAGTTTGCTAACAATACAACCTCTCTTATATAAAGGCCTGCAGTATGGGGGATCATTTGGTTTGAGAAGGCCAGGTTTTTTGCTGTGATTTGTGGGGGGAGAAGGAATGATATTGTGCAGATTGACAAACCCCCCAACCAGTGTTATTTGCTGAAATTCTTGTGCATTTTTTCAATCAAAAATTGTGTGTGTATTGTTCCTGTCTGACCATGCAAAATCTTTTGGAAGCATCTGCTGACCTTCTACTCTTGGATCTCATTGCTTAATCATGTACACAGAAATGCAGCTTCCAGCAGAACATGGTCACCAATGTATGTATATGTGGCTTGTGGGGTGGGGGTGGGTGTTTTGAACATGTGTCTTTTTTATTATTATGTTGGAATGCTTTGTAAGAATAATGACTTGAGTATGTTTCTATATTCTTGCAGATAAAAATGTGATGTGTTGCCCGTTATACACTACAAGTAAAGCTGTGTGCACTCTAAGGTTTTGACAAATTTTAGATTGTAAGCTCCTATGAGCAGGGCCCTTAAAATCCAATTGCTAAATGTAGCACCATGTATTCTGTCCAAATTTTTTTTGAAGCTAGTAAATTTATGTACATAATTTTGTTTCTGCTGGCAAAATAAAAGTACGTTATTGAGCTTTGGTGTGTGTGTGTGTGTGTGCTTTTTTTTTTTTTTTTTTTTGGCAAAGTGCAAAATCCTTAATTATTTTATTTCTATATGGATTTGTGCACCAAAAAATTAATCTCTTTGCCCTTGTTCACATTGATGCTACTTTAAAATCACGCTACTTCACTTAAGCTAGCGCGATTTTAGGTACTACTTGATAGACATCTGTGTGGCTTCATACACAAATGTCTATTGAAGTCGCACCTGAAATAGGCAAAAGTAGTGCAGGAACTTTTTTTGCAAATCGGTGCGGCGCCACAAAATTGGGGTTGCATCGATTGGAACAGTGCCATTGCCACCAATAGTCATGCGATTTGATTTCTGAAATTGCATGACAAATCGCCCCAATGTAAACCTAGGCTTCAGCACACCTGCAAGTAAATGATAAAGGTGGAATCTTTATATATAACAGCTGTGGAGAATTGCAGGTAATGAATTTAGCTGGAGGATAGACAGTGTTGTATGTGTCAGCTCTGGTTCACATTGGTGCGATTTGACAAGTCAGATCGGTGGCAATTGCGCTGTTCTAATTGGTGTGATTTGTATTGATATAAGTGCAGAAACCTGCACAGATGTCTCTGATGTCCCCCCTCCTCCTGCAGTCGGGACTGACATGCGGGAATGAAAATCGTATGAGTTCAGCTGAACGATTTCCTCCCGCTGTCAGTGTGAAGCAGGGCTCAAACCGGGCCTTTTGCCTTTGTAATTCACCTGCTGCTATGGCAGAGACACCATTCCTTTTCAAACTCCCTTAAGTTTACCTTCAAATATCATATGTAGAAATACAGATTTGCATATCTGCAAATAATCAAAAATAAAACATTCTAATTGTGATTGAGATCAAATATTCGCAGCTGCAAACAACAGAGCGTGGTTTCACCTCCTGACCCGGAAATGAGTCATTGTAATCACCCGGAAGTTCCTGTGCTGGTCAGGATCTCCATCCTAGGTGGACATGGCGAGCTCCCTCTTTAGCATAGAGGAAGTGCTGCTGATTTGCCGGGTAAGTGTAGGATATGTACTTGTGCTTACTCAAGGTGGGGGTGGGCTTCATTGATTTGTTTGGTATCACTACACATTTACTTCTGGCCCATGTGCACACATCACTACTTCCTGCATTTGTTCTGCTGATGTAAATCAGTAAGGACTATGCAAGTATAAATGAGAGCTCCTTTCTATTAAAATATATATGACTTGATTCACAGTTGGGCGACTTTTCATGATTCTCAATGATAACCATTCATATCTGTGCTACTTTAAGTCAAACCAACTTCAAAGTAGTCCTTGTACTACTTTGGTGTGACTTTCAGGCTCAGTTTCCACTAGTGCGACTTCTCATGCAACTTGGGACTGCAAAGTCGCATGACATGTCATACCCTATGATTTCCAATGAGTATGGTTCATATCTGTGCGACATCAAGTCGTAGCGACTTCAAAGTAGTCCCTGCACTACTTTGGACCCACTTTGATACAACTTGAGGTCCATAGACCTCAAGAATATACAGGCATTGCTCCAAGTCGCATCCAAATTGCGGCAAAGAATTGCGGCAAAATCATGCAAATTTAGGGTTGCAATAGTGGAAACAGAGCCTCATGTGACTTGAGGTACATAGGGCGCAATATTACACAGGCATTCCCAGAAGTTGGGGCCAAGTTGCAGCGACAAAGTGGCAGCAAATTAGGGTGACTTTCAGGTCGCAGCAGTGTGAAAGAGATTCAAGGATATCTTTGAATTTGGCCCTATTGTCACGTGTGCATCCTGAAAGTGGGGAAAATTCATCCCTGCACTACCTTGGTTTGACTTTGATGCTATTTCAGGTCCATACACCACAAGATAACACAGACATTGCTTCAAGTCATGGCAAAGCTTTGCAATTTTAAGGTCGCCCAAGTGCAAATGGGGCTTTATTCAAAGGTGTTATCATTTAATCTCATTAGGTTACTTTCACACTTATGTGACTTTTCATGCAGCTTTGGACCTCAGAGTCGCATTAAAAGTATCCCCCCCATGAGTTCCATTCATATCTATGCAACTTCACCCATGTTCACATAGCTCTGAATTGACATGTCAAATTGCAGGCCAAATCGGCGCCTATTGACGGCAATAGAACTGTCCGAATTGGTGCAACGCCACACAGATTCCCAAAAGTAGTTCCTACACTACGTTGGGCAACTTCAGGAGGCGATTTCTTACCTCCCAACTTTTTGAGATGAGTATAAGGGACACCTGTTAGGAAAAGTAGGCATATGACACACCTCCTAAAACACCTTCTTAAAGGAGAAATATTTAAAAAATATATATATATTAGTTAAACCCCCAAGTGCTTTTTTTTAACAATAATATCCCTTTAGATTGGCTTTGGGAATTTACAAACAAAGCAATTTAGAAATTAGATGAAAGGTTTACCGCTGGGAAACACTTTTTGAAAGATAAAAATTGCATTTTATATCAAACTATACAGATCCGAACAAAATGAGGGACAAATGAGGAGGAAAGAGGGACAGAGGGACTTTGGTCCAAATCAGGGACAGTTGAGACCTATGTGATTTCACTAGACATCTGTGCAGGAAAGTGCACTGATGTCTCTGAAATTGCTCACAAAGTCGGGCTGAGGCCCCTTTCACACTTGAGCAACTTTTCCTGCAACTTTGGTCATCAGAGTTGCATGACAAGTCATACCCCATGATTTTCAATGTGTACCATTTATATCTGTGAAACTTCAAGTCACACCGACTTCAAAGTAGTCCCTGCACTACTTTGGTCCAACTTTGATACGAGTTGAGGTTCATAGACCTTAAGTTTACACAGGCATTCCCTGGGATCACAGAAAAAATGCAGATGGAAGTTTGCGCGCCTTTCCCTGCGACTCCTGCGTCCATAGACCTCAAGATTACACAGGCATTGCTTAAAGTCGCATCAAAATCACACAACTTTCAGGTCGCATAAGTGTGAAAGGGGCCTAAGTCACTGTGCTGAGTACTATTATACCTAGAATATAAAGTAGTCCCAACATCAAACACTCAGCAGCATATGCTGAAAAGAGGCGAATGCCTATTAGCCAATGCCACATCAGTATGAGCATGGTTGTTACAATAATATTAAAGTGGTTGTAAACCCACTTAGACAACTTGCATCTACAGGTAAGCCTAGATTAAGGCTTACCTGTAGGTGCAAGAAATATCTCCTTAACCTACACACACTAGTAGATGTTTCTGCTACGCTCAATAGGCTAGTGGTCAGCACTTCTACCTTGAAAAACTCAGACTTTGAAGCACTCATGGGTTCAAATCCCACAGAGAGATACTAAAAGATTGTATTGGTGAAAAAAAGGCAAATGCCAATTAGCCAAAACAGCAGATGCTGAAAATAGGTGAATGCCAAATAGCCAATGCACTTTTATTCAATAATATTATGGTGTGGACTTCCAAACATCGCACACTAGCTAACGGGCAGTTTACATTTCTTTGTTTGTTTATTTTAATTCGCTTGTGCAAATAATAAACATAGCTGTTGGATGGTAGGTTGGCTGGTATTTGAACTTGTAACATGAGAACTGTATAGACATGGGAGCAGACGACCACTAAGCCATTGTGCTAAGTACAAGACCTGCATAATAGTGTAGTATGATTAAAGAATGAACATAAATAATTAGCCACCTAAATGAAAAAATAAAAACAGGAAAAAAACCACATACAACAAATAGGTAACCTAAATGTTTAATACATGTAACTTTACATAATAGCAGACATTACTATGTAATAATCCTTCATAACTGCATTCGTTAGCAAAAGAAGGAAAAAAACTAGGAATACTAATTGCAATATACATCAATAGATAGAGCACATCTCATATAAAAATGTTTCTTTCACATACATGGATTATGGTTACAGTGCAGTGCTATATAAAAACTTAGTGGAAATTGGCATTTGCACGTACGCGGATTCGCTAATTAGCGCTGATTTCACATTTACTAACACTTGTTTGCTTCTAATAGCGCTCTTTTTCATTCGCACCTTACCGGGCAAGGAGAACATTGATCAGAGAACCAACCTAAAGGCCCAAGTTTAATTATATATAAAGGTAAGTATTATTTATTTTTAATTTTAAAATATTTTACATACAAACCTCTTATGTTCCTTCGTTTTTGCACAGAGTTGTCCCGATTCCTTCTCTTCATTGCTCATAACTCCTGCATACGATTCATCTCTTTTGCTGCCTTGTTGAACCTATTTCCATGGTGGCACTTGTGCGGCTAAACTTACATGTCCTGCTTCTTCGTCCATTGACACATAGAGCAGTACTCTGGTAAACCCCCCCACCTCCCTACCCACAATGGCTCCTAAGTTTTGAAATCTAATTGACAGCAGCAAGAGTCCATCACTGTAAACTTTATAGCCCATCAATGGTAACGTACAGTAGGTGCCGCCGATTTTGTGTCAATCTCGCCTCTTCTAGCGGCGAGATTGACACCCTACGAGCCCCGTCACGAGAGCCAGCGCCGAGCTGTCTCGTCATCGGGAAAGGAAAAATGTTGTTTTTCCTTTCGCAATGAGCGACACGCATTGCTGACATTGGGGCCGGTGGACGGAGATCCGACGTGGATTCCTGCCAATACCAGGCACTGTGTTTGGTAGGAATCCTGAGCAGGAACTCCACGCCAAATTTTAAATAAAAAACCCACATGGGTCCCCCCTCCAGGAGCATACCAGGCCCTTCAGTCTGGTATGGATTTGAAGGGGAATCCCCTAAGCCGAAAAAAACGCGTGGGGTTCCCCCTCAAAATCCAAACCAGACCCTTATCCGAGCACGCAACCTGGCAGGCCGCAGGAAAAGAGGGGGGACGAGAGAGCGGCCCCCCTCCCTCCTGAACAGTACCAGGCCACATGCCCTCAACATGGGGGGTTTGGTGCTTTGGGGCAGGGGGCGCCCTGCGGCACCCCCCACCCTAAAGCACCCTGTCCCCTCTTTACGACAACCCTGGCCATTGGTTGTTGGGGTCTGTGGGCGGGAGCTGATCGAAATCCGGGAGCCCCCTTTAATAAGGGAGCCCCCAGATGCCGGCCCCCCACCCTATGTGAATGAGTAGGGTTACATCGTACCCCTACCCAATCACCTGGTGGAAAAAAAATGTCAATAAAAAAACACACACAGGTTTTTAAAGTAATTTATTACACAGCTCCGGGGGTCTTCTTCCGACTCCGGGGGTCTCTTACGACTTCGGGGGTCTCCGGGGTTGTCTTCGTGCTCTCCAGTTCTTCTCTCGCTCTCTGGTTCTTTCTTCCTTCTGCGGGGCCTCCGCTATCTTCTTCCAGCCATTTTGCTAGCGGAGAGCCCCGGTCTTCCCTGTCGTCTCGTCCAGCTCTCTGTTGTCCTTCTGCCGTCCCCTCCACTATCTTCTTCCAGCTCTTTTGCTAGTGGAGGGGCCCGGTCTTCCCGTCGATGTTCCCGCTGTAATGCTGGGTGTTTGGTCCGCAACGATTTATATAGGCTTCTCATGACGTCACAGTCTCATGCTCCGGGTGGCCCCGGAGCATGTGACTGTGACGTCATGGGAGCATGTGACTGTGACGTCATGAGAAGCCTATATAAATCGTTGCGGACCGAACACCCAGCATTACAGCGGGAGGAAGCGACGAGTGAACATCGAGGAGGAGAAGAGGGAAGAAGACGCCGATGGCGACGGGAAGACCGGGCCCCTCCACTAGCAAAAGAGCTGGAAGAAGATAGTAGAGGGGCCTGGCAGAAGGACAACGGAGAGCCGGACGAGACGACAGGGAAGGCCGGGCCTCTCCGCTAGCAAAAGAGCTGGAAGAAGATAGCGGAGGCCCGGCATAAAGAAGAAAGAACCGGAGAACGAGAGAAGAACTGGAGAGCGCGGAGACGACATCGGAGACCCCCGAAGTCGGAAGAGACCCCCGGAGTCGGAAGAAGACCCCCGGAGCTGTGTAATAAATTACTTTAAAAACTTGTGTGTGTTTTTTTATTGACATTCCACATAGGGTGGGGGGCCGGCATCTGGTGGCCCCCTTATTAAAGGGGTCTCCCGGATTCCAATCAGCTCCCGCCCGCAGACCCTGACAACCAACAGCCAGGGTTGTCGGGAAGAGGCCCTTGTCCCCATCAACATGGGGACAGGGTGCTTTGGGGAGGGGGGGCGCAAGGCGCCCCCCTGCCCCAAAGCACCAAACCCCCCATGTTGAGGACATGCGGCCTGGTACGGTTCAGGAGGGAGGGGGGCCGCTCTCTCATCCCCCCTCTTTTCCTGCGGCCTGCCAGGTTGCATGCTCGGATAAGGGTCTGGTTTGGATTTTGAGGGGGACCCCACGCCGTTTTTTCGGCTTAGGGGATTTCCCTTCAAATCCATACCAGACCGAAGGGCCTGGTATGCTCCTGGAGGGGGAACCCATGCCGTTTTTTTATTTAAAATTTGGCGTGGAGTTCCCGCTCAGGATTCATATCAAACACAGTGCCTGGTATTGGCGGGAATCCATGTCGGATCCTGTTCAATACAGTGCCGCGTCTCCTTCTCGCTATTGCAGCGAGTGCGAGATGTTGCCACCCTGTCGCCGAGATGTCGGCACCCTGTCGCCGAGAATCTCCGCGATGGGATTGCGATAGATATACAATGTCGGCGGCACCTACTGTATCAGTGCATCCTATCACTGCCCATCAGTTTAGCCTATAAATAACCATTAGTGCTCCCCCAGAAGCATTGTATACACGCACATCTTTTAAAAAATACGATGAATAAAAACCACTTTTAAGCAACGGCATAATGAGCTAATATGCACCGGATTACTAACTTATTAATAACAAATTACCTTAGAAAAAGGTCACCATATAGCATGCTAAGTTGAACATCTTCTAAACCGTATATTTTTATGATATAACTAATTTTATTAAAAGTTATGGCTTATTATAGGATTATCTTGATTTTTTAAATTAAAAATATTCCATTATTTAAAATATATTGATAAATATAAATTTTTTAAAGAAAGTCATTTGAGAAGCACTTGTATAATATATTAATTCACAGTAATGAACAATATTTTTATATTGTGGATATTAAAAAAAAATTATAATATATAACATTCTAGAAATAATGTAATTAAATATATTTAACCACTTGACCACTGGGCACTTAAACCCCCTTAATAACCAGACCAATTTTCAGCTTTCGGTGCTCTCACATTTTGAATGACAATTACTCAGTCATACAACACTGTACCCATATGAATTTTTTGTCCTTTTTTTCACACAAATAGAGCTTTCTTTTGGTGGTATTTAATCACTGTTGGGTTTTTTATTTTTTGCGCTATAAGAGAAAAAAGACTGAAAATTTTGTAAAAAAATGATTATTTTTTCGTTTCTGTTATAAAATTTTGCAAATTACTATTTTTTCTTCATAAATTTTGGCCAAAATTTATACTGCTACATATCTTTGGTAAAAATAAGTACAAATTGGTGGATATTATTTGGTCTTTGTGAAAGTTATAGAGTCCACAAGCTATGGTGCCAATATCTGAAAATTGATCACACCTGAAGTACTGACGGCCGATCTCATTTCTTGAGACCCTAACATGCCAGAAAAGTACAAATACCCCCCAAATGACCCCTTTTTGGAAAGAAGACATTCCACGGTATTTAGAAAGAGGCATTGTGAGTTTTTTGAAGTTGTCATTTTTTCCCACAATTCTTTGCAAAATCAAGATTTTTTTTTCTCTTTTTTTTCACAAAATTGTCATATTAGCAGGTTATTTCTCACACACAGCATATGCATTCCACAAATTACACCCCAAAACACATTCTGCTATTACTCCCGAGTATGGTGATACCACATGTGTGAGACTTTTACACAGCGTGGCCACATACAGAGGCCCAACATGCAGGGAGCACCTTCAGGTGTTCTGGAGCACCCAGGCCAATTCTGACATTTCTCTCCTACATGTAAAAATCATCATTTGTTTGCTAGAAAATTACATAGAACCCCAAAACATTATATATGTTTTTTTAGCAAAGACCTTAGAGAATATAATGGTGGTTGTTGCAACTTTTTATCTCGCACAATATTTGCGCAGCAATTTTTTTAACGCGTTTTTTCCGGAAAAAAAATGTTTTGTGCTAAAAAAAAAAAAACCAGTAAAGTTAGCCCAATATTTTTGCATAATGTGAAATATGAAGTTACGCCGAGTAAATAGATACCTAACATGTCACCCTTAAAAATTGCACACGCTCGTGGAATGGCGCCAAACTTCGCTACTTAAAAAATCCCCATAGGCGACACTTTAAATATTTTTACTGGTTACATGTTTTGAGTTACAGAGGAGGTCTAGGGCCAAAATGATTGCTCTCGCTCTAACGTTCGCAGAGATACCTCACATGTGTGGTTTGAAAACCGTTTTCATATGTGGGCGGGACTTACGTATGCGTTCGCTTATGTATGCGAGCTCACGGGGACACAGGCGCTTTAAAAATATATATATTTTTTTATTGTTCATTTTACTTTATTTATTTTAGTTTGACATGTTTTTCCGCCCCAAAATTTTTTTGATCACTTTTATACCTATTACAAGGAACGTAAACATCCCTTGTATTAGGAATATGGCATGACAGGTCCTCTTTACAGTGAGATATGGGGTCAATAAGACCCCACATCTCACCTCTAGGCTGGGAAGCCTGAAAAAAAACCAAAAAAAAACAACAATCCTGGCTTTGATCGTAGCGGTGAGTCGGTAGAAGCACCGGAGGGCAGCGGGAGGGGGGGGCATCCCCTCTCGCCTCCCGTAAGAATGATCAAGCGGTGGAACAGCCACTATGATTGTTGTTATGGTGTAGGGAATCGCCGGCTGAAAAAGCTAATATCTGAATGATGCCTGTAGCTGCTCCCATCATTCAGATATCCCCGCACAAAGTCAAGGACGTCATATGATGGCCGGCGGGTGGGAAGTGGTTATTGCAGAGTATTGCCGGGCATTGCGGAGTATTGCCGGGCATTGCGGAGTATTGCCGGGCATTGCGGAGTATTGCAGGGCATTGCGGAGTATTGCGGACTATGGCAGGGTATTGCGGAGTATGGCAGGGTATTGCACGGGGTATTGCACAGGGGGTATTGCACAGGGGGTATTGCACAGGGGGTATTGCACACGGGGTATTTCACAGGGGGTATTGCACAGGGTATTGCAGGGTATTGCAGAGTATTGTGCAGGGTATTGCAGAGTATTGTGCAGGGTATTGCAGAGTATTGTGCAGGGTATTGCAGAGTATTGTGCAGGGTATTGCAGAGTATTTTGCAGAGTATTGCGCAGGGTATTGCAGAGTATTGCGCAGGGTATTGCAGAGTATTGCGCAGGGTATTGCAGAGTATTGCGCAGGGTATTGCGCAGGGTATTGCAGGGTATTGCAGAGTATTGCGCAGGGTATTGCAGAGTATTGCGCAGGGTATTGCAGAGTATTGTGCAGGGTATTGCAGAGTATTGCGCAGGGTATTGCGCAGAGTATTTTGCAGGGTATTGCGCAGGGTATTGCAGAGTATTTTGCAGGGTATTGTGCAGGGTATTGCAGAGTATTGCGCAGGGTATTACAGAGTATTGCGCAGGGTATTACAGAGTATTGCGCAGGGTATTGCAGAGTATTGCGCAGGGTATTGCAGAGTATTGCGCAGGGTATTGCAGAGTATTTTGCAGGGTATTGCAGAGTATTTTGCAGGGTATTGCGCAGGGTATTGCAGAGTATTGCGCAGGGTATTGCAGAGTATTGCGCAGGGTATTGCAGAGTATTGCGCAGGGTATTGCAGAGTATTGCGCAGGGTATTGCAGAGCATTGCGCAGGGTATTGCAGAGTATTGCACCAGGGTATTGCAGAGTATTGCACCAGGGTATTGCAGAGTATTTTGCAGAGTATTGCGCAGGGTATTTTGCAGAGTATTGGCAGGGTGTATTGCATAGTATTGGCAGGGTATTGCACCAGGGATGGCTGAGCAGGGATGGATGGATGGCTGGATCTGTGACTGCAATTGTCACAGATCCAGCCCACAGAGCTGCTGCTGCCATCCGCTCCCTCCCCCTCCCCTCTCACACTGTACCGATCGGTACAGAGAGGGGAGGGAGGAACCGGCGTCATCACATGACGCCGGTCTGTTTACAAGTGATTGCTCCGTCATTTGACGGAGCGATCACGTGGTAAACGGCCGCTATCAGCGACGATTTACCGCGATTCACGGAGTTTCCCGTGTGCGCGCCCCAGGGGGCGCGCGGGAGCGCGATTCTGGGAGGACGTTATATAACGTCCTCCCAGAGTTAAGCAACCACCTTGTCGACGTTATTTGTCGGCAGGTGGTTGCTAAGTGGTTAAATAAAATTATTATTATGAAAAAAAATTATTATTATTACATCAAAATGCCAAAGTGCATTTTTAATTCCTGCCCACATATGACGGGGTTTAAAGCTAAATATCCCGATGTAAAACTACACATCTTTCCCAAAAATTTGGAAATGATCAAAATGTGGATTTCATCAGCTAGTTTGACAGATGACGACCTTAGAATTGCTGCTGACGAAATTCTTAAAGACACTAACGGAGATCGTTATAGAATGTGCTCTGCCCATTTTTCTTCGGAGTCCTATTACAGAAAAAATAAACAAATGTTTTGAAACACGATGCTGCTCCGTCAATTTTTCCCGATGACCGATCTATTACCGTAAAAAAAAGGAACCTCCCTTCTGCTGCCGATGTCATAAATCCATCTTGGAAAAGCAGATTACAACATGTGAATTGAGTACCCAAATCATAGCAGAAGATTTTTAATTCTTCTTTTTCAGAAAAATCATATGGATTTCTTGCCAGTTACCATGACATATGTCAGGATCATGATTACTCAGGGGGTAATTTACTATAGCGCTGCGGCGCTAATTAGCGCAAATTGACGCAAATTTGCGCTAATTAGTGCGATTCGCGGCAATTTGCGCGAATTAGCGCGAAAACGGTATTCACTATAGCGCTGGAGAGAAAATACTCCCAAAATCAAATTTACTATAGCTCCCAGAATCCAAATAGAGCCCAAATCCTTACTCTACTAAAAGCTGGAGAATTGCACATGGAAATAATGTTTGGAGCATGATATAATTGCCTAAATGGTACTGAAATATGCGGTATATTATTTGAAGATAATCTGCTTTTAAACTGTGTGAAAAAGTGATTTCTACACTGAAATATCTTTAAAAGTCTGAAGCCTCGTACACACGACTGAGTTTCTCATCCAAAACCGACAAGAAAAGTGCCGCGAGAGCTTTATTGTCGAGAAAACCGTTCGTGTGTATGGTTTTACGACGAGAAAACTGCCGTGAATCTCGACGAGAAAAATAGAGAACCTGCTCTCTATTTTCTCGTCCGGATTCTAGATTTTCTTGTCGTGTTTCTCGTCGGCCTGTTTTGCGACGAGAAAATGGTTCGTGTGTATGCTTTTACGACTCTTCAAAAAGCGCGCATGCTCAGAATCAAGTATGAGTCGGGAGCGCATCTTCTGGTAAAACAAGCCTTCGTAATGGAGATAGCACATTCGTCACGCTGTAAATTATTGCATCATTTAAATGTTGTGCATTTAAATCTTCTTTAGAATGTTACAATAATGAAAACTAATGAACTTGTTTTGCTGCTGATATTCACACAGAGTTATGACTATCTATTTTAAACCTTTTTCATGCTGCTCTTAAGAAGATTTAGCTGTATTATATCGTGCAAGATCTTCTGAATATTTTTATGTTTTATATTTTTTAGACAGATGTTAATTGTAATTTGTCAATGTTTTGATAGTGATCTCCCATTGTATTTTTTAAATTTAGTTGTGTCAAGTTTACACCCTATATTTTTTAAAGAACACCTTTAGGCTCCATGTACACAGAAGCTGATAAACTGCAGTTAATGGGCGTTTTGCCGTTTTTTTAAAAAGCCCATTAACTGCACTCTATGTTAGCCTATGTGTTCATGTACACATAACGTTTTTTAGCTTTAATGAGCAGTGGAGTTAATGGGCTTTTTTCTGAACGCAAGAAATTTGCGTTCAAAGTGCCGTTTTTCGGCAGAAAAAAACGAAAAACGCCGAAAAACGCTCATAAACACTCAAAAACGCTCAAAAACGCTGGCCGCGAGCGTTTTTTAGCAATTTTTGGTCCATTGAATTTTTTTTTTTTTTTTTTAAAGCTAAAAAACGCTACACTGAAAAACGCTAATAAAAGCTAGTAAAAAAAAACGCTGATAAAATCTAGCTTTTTCTGCTGCTTTAAAAACGACCGTTTTTGAGCTTCTGTGTACATGGAGCCTTAATGATTTTTTTTTGGTGTTATCTGTCCCTTTTTTTGGGGGTCAAATGTATCTGCTTACTCCAAAGGTAAATAAATAATTATTATAAAAACACATAGTCAAGTATGAACTTAAAAAAAAAAAAACATTTATTCATGTCTTGAACAAAATAAATAGAAGGCATCGCTGGAGAACCTGCTGCCATTTGTGCATCCATGGGACCCCAGAGCACACATCAACCCTGTGTGGACACTAAAATTGGGAGCTTGAGAAGCACAACAGTTGTGAGCACAATCTGATGCTGGCCTCCCAGAGGTCAGGAACAGCAGCAGGTGATATATATGTCCCAAGTCTGTGGTACCACAACAGGCTGCCTTCTGTCCGACCACAATGAAGCAAGGCCATCACTTCCTCGTCTTCTTGGCAGCCTTCCCTGCAGCCTTCCCTGAAGCCTTCTCTGCAGCCTTCCTTCTGCGTGTGGCTGGAGGCTGGGCCACTGGAGGGGTACTCCTGTCAGGAGGAGGAGAAGGAGGTGGAGGAGAAGGGGGTGGCACAGAAGAAGAAGGTGGAGGTGGAGAAGGAGGTGGAGGAGAAGGGGGTGGCGCAGAAGTAGAAGGTGGAGGTGGAGGAGGAGGTGGAGGAGAAGGGGGTGGCGCAGAAGAAAAGGTGGAGATGGAGGAGGAGGTTGAGGTTGGGATAGTTGTGCGACCTCACATATGGCCGTATTGGGGGCAATTTTCTCCATCACCCCCTTGTTCAGCAAGTTGATGAGCAGGGGCTCGCATAGGAGGCATTGATCCATGCTCATCACCTTGAACTTGGCCTCAACTAGGCCGGCAATGGCCTCTTCAGGGGATGTGGGCTCCTGGAGGGTGGCATGTGCCTCTCTAATAAGGGCCATTGCTGCCTCACTAGTGGTCCTGTCCCTCCTGCTTCTTTTCGGAAGGCGGATGGGAGGCACCTGAGATCTAGTGCTTCTCCTCGTGCCGGCCAACTCCTGTCTGCCACTGGGCCCTGCCACCTCCTGTCTGCCACTGGGCCCTGCCACCTCCTGTCTGCCACTGGGCCCTGCCACCTCCTGGCTGACAGTGGGCCCTGCCACCTCCTGGCTCACAGTGGGCCCTGCCACCTCCTGCCTCACAGTGGGCCCTGCCTCCTCCTGCCTGACAGTTTCCAGACCCTCCTCCTGGCTGATTTCATCCTGTGTATGAAAAAGGGACATAGTTTAATATTTTGGTTTATTATTTTCACACAAATTTGAGATCATGAATGTAGCAATTTGAATGTAAATCAAGAAAAAATACAAATATTTTTAGGACTACATCAGATTGACTATTTAGCACCCAATTTATGGCAGACTAATGTCTCTAGATCTTGATTTCACTATTGTATCCCAAAATAGTTTAGGATTTTCATCTTGACTTCTTTTTCCTGCATTAAGTTTTTCACAATACATTTTCATTTAATACTATACCTGGCTCCAGATGTCCAAATCAGCTTCTTCCAGGATGGCTGCCTCCTCTTGCTCCAGAGAAGGCTCAGGTTGGCTGCAGGGAAGTCTGGGGGGAAGAGTGGACAGTGATGGCCTTGCCTTAATGTGGTCATCCAGAAAGGACATCCTGCTATAGTACCACAAATTCGGGACATACACATCATCTGCTGCTGCTCCTGACCTCTGAGAAGCCAGGACCTTAGAGCGTTCAGTCCTGTATGTGCCTCTCAAGCTCCCAATTTTAGTGTCCACCTGTTTTGCTGTTGCTGTGGGCACCTTGGTATGCACAAATGGGAGCAGGGTCTCCAGCGCTGCTTTTCTTACCCCTTTTTTTCTATGGATGGGGTTTTTGTTTCCCACAGAGCGGGCAGCTCCCTTACCCGGTCTATAAATTCCGCAAGGAATTCCTTGTCACTTATGAAGACATTCATTTTGGGTCTGCAAGCCAAAAAAAAAATAATAAAAAAGAATGTGAGGCACACAGTCTAACCTCCTGTAAATCTTAGTCACCATATATATCCTCCAACATTCTCTAGACAGTATATGCCACCAATTTCTCAAAGTCTACAAATCACATACCTTCGTTCGCACGTCCGTCACTTTTACTCCTCTCTCCGCACACCGAACGTAGTATAGTCACATGTGTGTTTGCTATATATACACCACGCATGCGTAAAACTACTCACACGTCGCTCCGCACACGTCGCCCGCCCATGACGTTCTAAGTAACATCTTTTCCCCGCCCCTTCTCTTTCGGTGCGCAGACAGATATGGCGGATTCACAGCAGGTGTCTGCTAATTCCTCAAATAACGAGGAGGAGACAAGCCCAGAGACTGAGGAAACGTCACGATCAAGGAGGAGATTCAAGGCATCTAATATGTCTTATGCGGAGATGGCGGAGATGGTGGACATATTGCTAAAGTCGGATTATGACGCAAAGCATGGGCCGTATAGCAAACCTAATCGAAGGAAGGCCAAAATCATGAAGAAAGTCGTGAAGAGTCTGAAGAAGAATTTCGGGGTGAAACGATCAAATGAGCAGCTCAGAAAGAGGTGGTCTGACCTCAAACTGAGGGAGCCGGAGCAGTTAAGGAGCATTAAGAGAATGCTTGAAAAAAGTACCGTATTTATCGGCGTATAACACGCACCGGCGTATAACACGCACCCCAAGTTTAGGAGGGAATTTTAAGGAAAAAAACTTTTAGGAGGGAAATTCAAGGAAAAAAAACTTACATTTAAATGCAGCATGCAGCCTTGCCCAGTGTCCATCTGCAGCCTTGCCCAGTGTCCATCTGTCCATCTGCAGCCATGCCCAGTGTCCATCTGTCCATCTGCAGCCGTGCCCAGTGTCCATCTGTCCATCTGCAGCCTTGCCCAGTGTCCATCTGTCCATCTGCAGCCGTGCCCAGTGTCCATCTGTAGCCTTGCCCAGTGTCCATCTGTCCATCTGCAGCCGTGCCCAGTGTCCATCTGTCCATCTGCAGCCGTGCCCAGTGTTCATCTGTCCATCTGCAGCCTTGCCCAGTGCCTTTGCGATCGTGTCAGTCCCAGCGGTTTTTAAAATTTGGCGCCGATTTCTGTGGAGAGGAGCGAGCGGGGCCGAGTGTACTTCGGCTGGACTCGGCTCCTCTCGCAGTTCCGCCATCTCCACTGACTGCGCCGCTGACAGAGAAAGCCGAGTGTACTTCGCCTAGACTCGTGTCTGCTCACAGTCACAGGCAGGACTGCGAGAGGAGCCGAGACTAGGCGAAGTACACTCGGCTTTCTCTATGTCAGCGGCGCAGTCAGAGATGGGCGGGACTGCGAGAGGAGCCGAGTAAAGCCGATTGTACTTCGGCTTCGGCTCCGCTCGCTCCTCTCGCTCGTTTTCAGCAGGGGAATTCGACGGAGTATCGGCGTATAACACGCACCCACGATTTTCCCCTGATTTTAAGGGGAAAAAAGTGCGTGTTATACGCCGATAAATACGGTAAGTACTTTTCCCCTTTTTTCCTATTATTGTATTTCACAACTTGCATGTTGCTCCATGTTATTGCATTTTTCTATTGTACTACCTTACAAAATGTCATAGTTTGAACTTGGTTTGGCACAGTAATCGTTTGTTAGAGACACATCGTTCGGCCACTATCCTCGATTTTTATAGATTTTACAGGGCTAAAATAGTTTACACATCTGCCTGCTTTTCTTCAATAGTTGTTATTACATTGTTGGCTAGATGATGTGTTTGTAAAGAGAATGAAATGCAAACTTTAATCAGTGTAAAGGAGAGGACACTTAGCAGCTGGTTCCACATCTGTACTTTTGAGCACTATAGTGTGGGCCACCAGAACCGCCTTTTTTGGGTGTCCCACACAGGTGCATCAGTGAATTTTTGTGGTGCCTCCATGTATAAAAATTGACAGCCAAAGGTGAATAGTAAAGAAATTATTGTGAAAAAATAATGTCTTCATCTTGAAATTCCGCCCAAGCAGACACTTGTACCCCACTTCCAAGCAATTTAGCATGTTTTTATTTTTTATTGAGAATTTCTGTGTGATAACTAGACCTTTTGTTTGATTCTCATAGGGGAGAGAAGACTGGGAGGAGAACACTCCAGGAAGCACAGGAACCCCACAGCTTCTAAACAACCCCAACCTCACAAAGACCCACAACCTAAGGATGTTGAGGAAGTTGAAGAGGTGGAGGAAGGAGAAGTGCAGGAAGGAGAAGTGGATGACGTGGTGGAACTGGTCACCACAAGAGGTCAGTATCTGTCACCACAGCTTCAGGTAAGAGATGTAGGCCTGCAGAGTTATAATACCTTTTGTATTTTTTATAGGGGATGAAAATGTTGTGGTGAAAGAAAGTAGACGTTTCTCTGCTGACAGTGCCCTACGAATCATACAGCAAGTGATGGAATGTAGCACAGAACTGGACAGAATTAAGCAAAGAATTCATGTGATGGATCAAACCTTTAAAGACATCCTAGATGTTTTGGGGAGAATTGAATAAGGCAACATTTTTTGTTTGAGATTGTTCTTCCCCCTTTTTTTATCTTTTAGACTATCAATCCAGCCAAAATTTGAATATGCACACAGTGTCAACATGTGCCATCTGCCATCAGGGGATATCCATGTACGTCTTATGGGGGTGCAACCCCTTCCTCGTATCTCAAGTAGGTGAACTGAAGAAGGGGTTGCACCCCCAAAACACGTCCATTGATCACCCCCGATGGCAGATAGCACATGTTGACAATAGGGATCAGGAGTCAAAAATCCCTATTGGAAATTACTTCAAATTGTGTGCATATTCAAATTTTGGCTTGGCCAGGGGTGCCAATACCCCATATTTGGACGGCCAGATAGAGACATATTTTGGGTAATTAAATGTCTCATATTGCCAAGAGGTATCCAATGTTGTAGTTTGTTGAATGCTACAGATGGTTTTGTATTTTCGTAAAAAAAAAAAGCCGGTTTGTGGCCAGCCAAAAAAAGAAAAAAAAAGTTCTATTTACCATGTGTGTGAATGTGCACAGAGTAAAATTTTAGAAAAAAAAAAGTGTAGCTTCTTTTTCAAATACGCTCTAACCTTATTTGTGTATATTTTTGTGGTTCATAGTTAAATGGTTGGTATTTACTAAAGGAAAATACACTTGGCACTACAAATGCACTAAGACAAACTAGGAGACAGGAAACAAAAAAAGTTACAAGATTAAATCTGATTTTTATTGAGTTCTTTCTCCATGAATCTTTACACATGGCCTGGCATAGGAATTGCCCCCCCTACCCGTGAAATATTCCATATATTTCTCCCGAACCTCACGGGCATTTTGGGGGGGCAAGCCAGGACGGGCAGATTCGAGGCACGGCAGGGTATTGCCATAGGAAAGTCCTGCCTCAGGCAATATTGAGGCCATATAATTACTGGATTTTCGGCTCAGAAAATTATGGAGCACACAGCAGCATAAAACGACATAGTTTGTCTTGTACTCCGCCAAGTGAATAGGAGTCATAAAAAGGCGGAACCGGCTGGCCATTATCCCAAAGGCATTTTCTACGACTCTTCGGGCCCTGGCCAGCCGGTAGTTGAACACCCTCTTCTCTGGGGTCAGGGTCCTCTGGGGAAATGGCCTCATGAGGTGCGGTCCGAGTCCGAAGGCTTCATCAGCCAAAAAAACAAAGGGGAGTCCTTCAACATTCCCTGCATCTGGTGGCAATGCAAGGTCGTCACTCTGGAGACGGAGGGCAAACTCTGTCTGGATGAAGGATCCCCCATCGGACATCCGGCCATTCTTCCCCACATCCACATAGAGGAATTCATACCGTGCTGACACCACCGCCATCAGCACAATGCTATGAAACCCCTTGTAGTTGAAGAAGTAGGACCCAGAACGGGGTGGCGGCACGATGCAGATGTGCTTCCCGTCAATGGCTCCACCGCAGTTGGGGAAGTCCCACCGCGTGGCAAACTCCGATGCCACAGTCTGCCATTCCTGTGGCGTGGAAGGAAGCTGTGGAGTCAAACAAGATAAAAATATATTAGTACTTTTGCACATAACATTTCAAGCAGATTATAATAAAATACATTCGAGGCCAACATCAATAAAAATCTCTGTTTAATGTGTTTTTTAAAAGTATAATGGAAGGCTCAAGTATCATATTCATCACCCCCTCTGATGGTCCATTATAACCAAATTTGGGGGGGGGTAGATGTGTTTGGCCACAGGATAGCATTGCAGTGGTGGTGCGTCCAGAGTGGGCGCTGGAGCACTGCCCCCTCTCTCCTGCGCCCGTCACTCAGAACAATACATAGGTTCATGCCTTGCATTAACCTATGTATTGTCAATGCCGCCCACTATTCAGGTGGATGGCCCCTGTTGAGCGACGGCCATATAAATAACTGCAGCATTTTTGGGGTTAAAATTGCCTATCAGAGACAGGGGGCAAATAGGCTTGGCGATTACAGCCTGAGGGATATAATTGGCTTCATAAAAGTTAACCAGGGGACGCAGGGGGGGCATTCCTTGGGTAAACACTGACAGGCTCCTCTGCCAATCATGTTCACCAAGTCTGTTTACCGGTAACATGATTGGCTGATGCAACATCGAGGGCAGGAGAAGACATCAAGGAGAGAAGAAGGATGGCGCTGACCAGAAGAAGGTAAGTGCAGGGCTGGGGGGGGAACTGGCTGCATTTGAGGAGGCAAAATGGCTGCATTTGAAGAGGCAAAATGGCTGTATTTGAGGAGGCAAAATGGCTGCATTGGAGGGGGCAAACTGGCTGCATTGGAGGGGGCAAACTGGCTGCATTGGAGGGGGCAAAATGGATGCATTGGAGGGGGCAAACTGGTGGCGTTTAATAGGCACAGTCGCAAAAATGGAGGAAGTTTATATATATAATTTGGGGGTGGCCCCCCAAACATTTGGAGCAACAGCCGCCACTGATGGAGAGGTTAGTGAAGGGAAATATGCATGGAGGAGAAAAAAGTGCCATTTAAAAGCATCCAGCATGCATGAGGACAAAGGGGACATTCTCAGCATATTACAATCATGGTAATTAGGGAAGGATGAAAGAAATACAATACATTAGCATACATGAAATACATAAAATGTGATGTTAATGGAGAAAACTTACCCTAATATAGTCCTCCTGCAGGACTTGTATAATGGCAGAACAGGTGTCTGGGATTATGAGGCCCAGAGCCTGGGGGAAGATGCCTGTGGTGAACTTCAAGTCCTGAAGACTTCTCCCTGTCGCCAGGTAACGTAACGTGCCGATGAGCCTCTGCTCAGTACTGATGGCTTCCTGCATAATGGTGTCCTGCCTGGTAATATAGGGGGACACCAAAGCCAACAGATGCTGAAAAACGGGGTCAGACATCCGCAGAAAATTCCTGTAGTCCTCAGGATTATTCTCGACGATCTCCCACAGCAGAGGCATATGGCAGAATTGGTCCCGCTGGAGCAACCAATTCTTGGTCCATGAACTCCTCCTCACCCCGTTCATGGACTCGTCTTGGTCCAAAACAAGCAGACCAAAACCAAGCGCCCGCACAGCACGAACTCGACGACGAGAACGTACCCGTGACATGGCTAGGAAACGGTCGTCTTATCAGAACGTACAGAACAGAACGCACTTTAGAACAGCAAGGCCTATGAAGAACGAGCTGAAATTCAGAAACGAACGGGCAAGAACGCACTGTAAAACATATACGACCTGCCTACACGCCCTGAAAGACAAGATACGAACCCACAAGCACAAACTGAACCGCAGAAAATGAACTGAAAGCACGAAGACTGAAAAGCGCGAATCGTCTCTTCCCAAACTTTTACTTCACACGCGGTAACACGAGATCAGCAAAAGCAGCCCAAGGGGTGGCGCCAGGGAAATCGATCTTCCCCTTTATACTGCCGTCGTACGTGCTGGACGTGACCGCGCAGAACAACGACGAGATTTGGAATTGTCAGTGTGTACACATGGAAAGCTTGACGAGAAACTCGTCAAGGTTAACAAGAATCTCGTCGAGAAAAACAACGTGTTTTTAATAACGAGAAACTCGGCCGTGTGTACGAGGCTTGAGAAGTGAAAAATTCCTTGTTTTTTGGACAAATTTGGCAACACAACTGAGCATGCTCAGAAGTGAAATAACTCAAATTTTAACTCAAGTGTCTTTTTTCACAAGAGTTAGGCCTCGTACACACGACCGAGTTTCTCGGCAAGAACCAGCAAGAAACTTGCTGGCAGAGATGTCTTGCCGAGAAATTTGTTTGTGTGTATGGTTTCTCGTCAAGAAAACCGACAAGTAATCTCGACGAGAAAATAGAGAACCTGCTCTCTATTTTCTCGTCGAGATTCTCGTCAGCCTGTTTCTCAACGAGAAAAGTGAGTGTGTGTACACTTACCTGTCCTCCGGGAAGCCCGCGCATGTTCGAAATGAATTTGACGCATGCGCGGTAGCTTCCTAGGCATAGGTAGGGTATACCAAGATGGCGGCGACGGCATCAAATGTGACGAGCGCATGCTCGTCGTAGTCGATGACGTCACTGCGTACGCTCCATTCAAAGAACCGCGGGTTCTTTGAATCGAGCGTGTGTACACTCGGCCGGGACAAGTTTCTTGTCCAAGAATCTCGTCGAAAAAAACGACATGTTTTTTTCGACGAGAATCTCGGCCGTGTGTACGAGGCTTTCTAGTAAATACCGAAAAGAGAGCTAATTAAAGAGCATTGTTTGGAAGTAAAAATCTGCTCTATTTTAGTCCAATGCAAGTTTTAGCCATTGATTCTAATGATACAATTGTAACTTTCACAAATAAATTATTTTAATGTTGAGATGAAATGTATCTTTCTCTGAAATAAATTTTCCTTTGCAACAATGTTGCTTCTAATTAAAATATTTTGTTTTTAAGAATGTGGAATGTGAAATGTTTTGATAAAATATATTTTTCTCTATCACTTTCACTTGTTACTCTCCATCTCACAACAATCTGTACCCAGACTCACACAGGTGTCTTTACAGAGCACAAACAATACCATTGCTGTGCAAATTTAAAACCAGTCACATTTTTTTGTGCCTTTTATTATTTCTAAATAATCATAATTTGAGCCCCAAAAATTTGATATGTGTTTCAATATCAGAAATCAAAATGTAATTCCCCAAAATTTGAGGGTAATATCACTATTCTAAACTCACCCACAAAAAAACACCAAATTTCACAGAATAAATCAAGAAGAATAACTCCTGAGTAATGTAATTCCATCACCTGTATGTCCAAAGAAATGCAGTATTCATGTGTATTTATGTGCATGAGGATGTAACACGTGGAGGCTCTGTGGCTTAGCGATTAGAACTTCTGCTTAGCATCCCTCAATGTCTGGGTTCAAATCCCAAGCATGCTGCTTCATGTAAAGAAGTTGTCTCATCTCCCAGGTCTTAAAAATATGTCTAAATGTTGTATTTATGTGTAGGAGGGTTCCAGCACCATTGTAAATTTTGCCCGATACAAAATTTAGCCAAAAGTATTGGGACACCTGCCTTTACACACACATGAGTTGAGTTGAGTTGAGAGGTATCTTAATATAGCGCGGTCTTACCCCGAAGGGTCCCGACGTGCATGAACTTTAATGGCAGCCCAGTCTTAGTCCGTAGGGTTAAAATTTGATTTGGCACACCCTTTGCAGCTAGAAAAGCTTCTAGGAAGGCTGTCCACAAGGTTTAGTGTGTCTATGGAGATGTTTGATCATTCTTCCAGAAGTGCCTTTGTGAGGCCAGGCACTGATGTTGGATGAGAAGGCCTGGCTCGCAGTCTCTGCTCTAATTCAGCCAAAGGGTGTTCTATCGGGTTCAGGTCAGGACTCTGTGCAGGCCAGTCAAGTTCCTCCACCCCAAACTCGCTCATCCATGTCTTTATGGACCTTGCTTTGTGCACTGGTGTGCAGTCATGTTGAAACAGGAAGGGGCCACCCCCAAACTGTTCCCACAAAGTTGGGAGCATGAAATTGTCCAAAATGTCTTGGTATGCTGATGCCTTAAGAGTTCCCTTCACTGGAACTAAGGGGTCAAGCCCAACCCCTGAAAAATAACCCCACACCATAATCCCCCTCCTCCAAATGAATTGGACCAGTGCACAAAGCAAGGTCCATAAAGACATGGATGAGTGAGTTTGGGGTGGAGGAACTTGACTGGCCTGGACAGAGTCCTTACCTCAACACAACAGAACACCTTGGGGATGAATTAGAGCGGAGACTGCAGGCCAGGCCTTCTCGTCCAACATCAGTGCCTGACCTCACAAATGCACTTGGAAGAATGGTCAAACATTCCCATAGACACACTCCTAAACCTTGTGGACAGCCTTCCCAGAAGAGTTGAAGCTGTTATAGCTGCAAAGGGTGGGCCAACTCAACATTGAACCCTACGGACTAAGACTGGGATGCCATTACAGTTCATGTGTGTTTAAAGGCAGGCGTCCCAATACTTAGGCCAATATATTGTATATTGCTTGGAGACACGGAACTTGGCTATGGACTTAGGGCTGGTTCACACCACAGAGATGCAGAGAACATGTGAGGCTGCCTGGTGGCTAAGTGGGCAGCAATTCTGTCTAGCAGCACTGGGGTTGCCGGTTCAATTCCCTAACATGCTAATGCTTATGTTGAAGTTTATATGTTTTCCCTGTGTGGGTTTCTCACCACAATCCCAAGACATGCTGGTATTTTATTTGTCTCCTGTCAAAATAGTCTCTAATGTAAAAAAGTTAGTTTTGGACTTTAGATTGGAAACTCGTTGGAGCCAGGGACTGATAATGTTTGTTAGCACTAATCATGCCTAGGGACTTGGACATTTAAAATTGTATGGTTTACACTACACAGGTACATATGCTTAGAAAACTGTTGCTTTGTTTATGTGCATGCAAATGGACTTGGACCTTTGGCCTGTAGTTAGAGATTTGATGCACATAGCCAAGGGCTAACACAGTTGCAAATAGTATTATGTGTTCCTGCCCATCAGGTGCAATCACTTTAGACATACATGAAGAGACAGATTGAAAGATACTGGTGGGCGTGTACTTCTAGTGGGTGTGTACTTCTATTGGGCGTGTGTCAGTTTGCTAACAATACAACCTCTCTTATATAAAGGCCTGCAGTATGGGAGATCGTTTGGTCTGAGAAGGCCAGGTTTTTTGCTGTGATTTGTGGGGGGAGAAGGAATGATATTGTGCAGATTGACAAACCCCCAACTAGTGTTATTTGCTGAAATTCTTGTGCTTTTTTTCAATCAAAAATTGTGTGTGTATTGTTCCTGTCTGACCGTGCAAAATCGTTTGTAAGCATCTGCTGACCTTCTACTCTTGGATCTCATTGCTTAATCGTGTACACAGAAATGCAGATTCCAGCAGAACATGGTCACCAATGTATCTATATGTGGATTGTGGGGTGGGGGTGGGTGTTTTGAACATGTGTCTTTTAATATTATGTTGGAATGCTTTGTAAGAATAATGACTTAAGTATGTTTCTATAATCTTGCAGATAAAAATGTGATGTGTTGCCCGTTATACACTAAAAGTAAAGCTGTGTGCACGCTAAGGTTTTGACAAATTTTAGATTGTAAGCTCCTATGAGCAGGGCCCTTAAAATCCAATTGCTAAATGTAGCACCATGTATCCTGTTCTAATTTTTTTTGAAGCTAGTAAATGAATGTACATAATTTTGTTTCTGCTGGCAAAATAAAAGTACATTATTGAGCTTTGGTGTGCTTTTTTTATTTTATTTTTTTATTTTATTTTTTTAACTTTCAATATTTTTATTATTCAAATGACAAGCTATGTCCCAAAGAATACATTCAATAATCAACAATGTTTGCAGATGAGAAAGTAAGCATATTTTTTTTTTATTTATTTATTTATTTTTTTAATTTTTTTTTGTGGTGGTGGTTTTGGAAAAGTGCAAGATCCTTAATATTTTATTTCTATATGGACTTGTGCACCAAAAAATGTATCTCTTTGCCCTTGTTCACATTGATGCTACTTTGAAATCGCGCTACTTCACTTAAGCTAGCGCGATTTTAGGTACTACTTGATAGACATCTGTGTGGCTTCATACACAAATGTCTATTGAAATCGCACCTGATATCGTCAAAAGTAGTGCAGGAACTACTTTTGCAAATCGGTGTGGCGCCACAAAATTGGGGTTGCATCGATTGGAACAGTGGCATTGCCACCAATAGTCATGCATTTTGATTTCTGAAATTGCATGACAAATCGCCCCAATGTAATACTAGGCTTCAGCACCCCTGCAAGTAAATGATAAAGGTGGAATCTTTATATATATATAACAGCTGTGGAGAATTGCAGGTAATGAATTCAGCTGGAGGATAGGCAGTGTTGTGTGAGTCAGCAGTGGTTCACATTGGTGCGATTTGACATGTCAGATCGGTGGCAATTGCGCTGTTCTAATTGGTGTGATTTGTATTGATATAAGTGCAGAAACCTGCACAGATGTCTCTGATGTCCCCCCTGCAGTCGGGACTGACATGCGGGAATGAAATCGTATGAGTTCAGCTGAACGATTTCCTCCCGCTGTCAGTGTGAAGCAGGGCTCAAACTGGGCCTTTTGCCTTTGTAATTCACCTGCTGCTATGCCAGAGACACCATTTCTTATCAAACTCCCTTAAGTTTACCTTCAAATATCATTATATGTAGAAATACAGATTTGCATATCTGCAAATAATCAAAATGAATAAATTCTAATCGTGATTGAGATCAAATATTCGCAGCTGCAATCATCAGAGCGTGGTTTCACCTCCTGACCCAGAAATGAGTCATTGTAATCACCCAGAAGTTCCTGTGCTGGTCAGGATCTCCATCTAGGTGGACATGGCGAGGTCCCTCTTTAGCAAAGAGGAGGTGCTGCTGATTTGCCGGGTAAGTGTAGGATATGTACTTGTGCTTACTCAAGGTGGGGGTGGATTTGATGTGGGTGGGCTTCATTGATTTGTTTGGCATCACCACACATTTGCTTCTGACCCATGTGCACACATCACTACTTCCTGCATTTGTTCTGCTGATGTAAATCAGTAAGGACTATGCAAGTATAAATGAGAGCTCCTTTCTATTAAAATATATATGACTTGATTCACAGTTTGGCGACTTTTCATGATTCTCAATGATAACCATTCATATCTGTGCTACATTAAGTCACACCAACGTCAAAGTAGTCTCTGTACTACTTTGGTGTGACTTTCAGGCTCGGTTTCCACTAGTGCGACTTGTCATGCAACTTGGGACTGCAAAGTCGCATGACATGACATACCCTATGATTTCCAATGAGTATGGTTCATATGTGTGCGACATCAAGTCGCAGCGACTTCAAAGTAGTCCCTGCACTACTTTGGTCCCACTTTGATACAACTTGAGGTCCATAGACCTCAAGAAAATACAGGCATTGCTCCAAGTCGCATCAAAATCGCGGCAAAATCATGCGAATTTAGGGTTGCAATAGTGGAAACAGAGCCTCATGTGACTTGAGGTACATAGGGCGCAATATTACACAGGCATTCCCAGAAGTTGGGGCCAAGTTGCAGCGACAAAGTGGCAGCAAATTAGTGTGACTTTCAGGTCGCAGCAGTGTGAAATAGATTCAAGTATATCTTTGAATTTGGCCCTATTGTCACTTGTGCATCCTGAAAGTGGGGAAAATTCATCCCTGCACTACCTTGGTTTGACTTTGATGCGATTTGTGGTCCATACACCACAAGATAACACAGACATTGCTTCAAGTCATGGCAAAGCTGTGCAATTTTAAGGTCGCACAAGTGCAAATGGGGCTTTATTCAAAGGTGTTATAATTTAATCTCATTAGGTTACTTTCACACTTATGTGACTTTTCATGCAGCTTTGGACCTCAGAGTCGCATTAAAAGTATCCCCCCCATGAGTTCCATTCATATCTATGCAACTTCACCCATGTTCACATAGCTCTGAATTCACATGTCAAATTACATTGACGGCAATAGAACTGTCCAAATTGGTGCAACGCCACACAGATTCCCAAAAGTATTTCCTACACTACTTTGGGCGACTTCAGGAGGCAATTTCTTACCTCCCAACTTTTTGAGATGGGTATAAGGGACAACTATTAGCAAAAGTATGTAGGCATAGTACACACCTCCTAAAACACCTTCTTAAAGGAGAATTATTACACAAATATATATATTAGTTAAGTCCCCAAGTGCTTTTTTTTAACAATAATATCCCTTTAGATTGGCTTTGGGAATTTTCAAACAAAGCAATTTAGAAGATAGATTAAAGGTTTAGCGCTGGAAAACCCTTTTTGAAAGATAAAAATTGCATTTTATGCAAAATTATACAGGACAGAACAAAATGAGGGACAAATGAGGAGGAAAGAGGGACGGAGGGACTTTGTTCCAAATCAGGGACAGTTGAGACCTATATGATTTCACTAGACATCTGTGCAGGAAAGTGCACTGATGTCTCTGAAATTGC
Organism: Rana muscosa; assembly: GCA_029206835.1. NCBI lineage: Eukaryota > Metazoa > Chordata > Amphibia > Anura > Ranidae > Rana > Rana muscosa. The sequence goes on from CM055116.1 coordinate 484,345,413, forward strand.
TCACAAAGTCGGGCTGAGGCCCCTTTCATACTTGAGCGACTTTTCCTGCGACTTTGGTCATCAGAGTTGCATGACAAGTCATACCCCATGATTTTTAATGTGTACCATTTATATCTGTGCAACTTCAAGTCACACCGACTTCAAAGTAGTCCCTGTACTACTTTGGTCCGACTTTGATACGAGTTGAGGTTCATAGACCTTAAGTTTACAGGCATTCCCTGGGATCACAGAAAAAATGCAGACGGAAATTTGCGCGCCTTTCCCAGCGACTCCTGCGTCCATAGACCTCAAGATTACACAGGCATTGCTTAAAGTCGCATCAAAATCACACAACTTTCAGGTCACATAAGTGTGAAAGGGGCCTAAGTCACTGTGCTGAGTACTATTATACCTAGAATATAAAGTAGTCCCAACATCAAACACTCAGCAGCATATGCTGAAAAGAGGTGAATGCCTATTAGCCAATGCCACATCAGCATGAGCATGGTTGTTACTATAATATTAAAGTGGTTGTAAACCCACTTAGACAACTTGCACCTACAGGTAAGCCTAGATTAAGGCTTACCTGTAGGTGCAAGAAATATCTCCTTAACCTACACGGTTAAGGGGATATTTGCTTTTAAAACAGCACCGATGACATCACACACATGCGCACTAGCGGGCTGGCATCATTGCCGGTTTTCTGAATGGGATCTCACCGGCCCCAGCGCACATGCGTGTGACATCGCAGCTCCGGCCAATCACATCGCCGGAGCGGCGATACACTGAAGGCAGTGACGGGACATCGAGGCAAGATAGCGGCGGAGGGGAACGACGAGCAGTTTGGGGGCTTTGATATCAGGTAAGTCATTCATAATGTGCTAGTATGCTATACATAATAGCTCATTATGCCTTTCTTTTGCAGGTTTTTTTTAAAAAAATGCGTTTACTTCCTCTTTAATGCCTGAAATGCAAAACATTATTGTATAAAATTAAACATTAGTAAAAGTATTTTCTCTGTAGGTATGTGCTCAGCTCTGTAGCATAGTGGTATTCCCTGCTGCCCTCAAAGGTTTAAGCCATAAATTCAAATCCTACTGACGGCAGCACCTCCTGAAAGTGTGCATTTTACTCAGCAGCATATTTCTTGCGTTGTTGTGTTCTTCCGCGCAGTCGGTTACTAGCCAAAGCAGCATATGCTGAAAATAGGTGAATGCCAATTAGCCAATGCACTTTTATTCAATAATATTATGGTGTGGAATTCCAAACATCACACACTAGCTAACGGGCAGTTTACATTTCTTTGTTTGTTTATTTTAATTTGCTTGTGCAAAAAATAAACATAGCTGTTGTATGGTAGGTTGGCTGGTATTTGAACTTGTACCATGAGAGCAGTGGTGACATCTGAGCCACTAAGCCATTGTGCTAAGTACAAGACCTGCATAAGAGTGTAGTATGATTAAAGAATGAACATAAATAATTACTGCTTTATAGCCACCTAAATGAAAAAAAAAAAACATGAAAAAAACAACATACAACAAATGGGTAACCTAAATGTTTAAATAAATGTCATTTTACAGAATAGCAGACATTACTATGTAATAATCATTCATAAGTGCATTCGTTAGCAAAAGAAGGAAAAAAACTAGGAATACTAATTGTAATATACAGCAATAGATGCACGCGAGGTAGAGCACATCTCATATAAAAATGTTTCTTTTACATACATGGATCATGGTTACAGTGCAGTGCTATATAAAAACATAGTGGAAATTGGCATTTGCACGTACGCGGATGCGCTAATTAGTGCTGATTTCAGATTTACTAACACTTGTTTGCTGCTAATAGCGCTCTTTTTCATTCGCAAATTCGCGCATTTAATTTTTAATTGGCAAAAATGGGAGCTATTATTTGCTCAGTGCTCAGTACTTCCTGGAGTTATAGTAAATCAGCCCCTAAGTGTCCTGTCCTATAGTTGACGCACGTTTGTTAAAATCTACTCCGGCAAAAAAAAATACTAAAAATGTTGATTCAGATTTACAAATCACCCCAATTAAGAATAATGTTACACTGTCCGATGGTGACTTTACGGAAGCTGCGACTAGTGCTACCCAATTTTTTTTAACCGCTGAACAAAGTGAAGAAGATCATCCAATTGAGAGTATGGATACAAATGACCCAATGAATACCTCATCAGATCCAAATACAACACTCTATGAAAGTTATGTACCAGATTTTTCAGAACTTTCTGAAACTGATATTTCAAGGGCTGAAAGTAGCTTTAACATGGGCAATACTAGACATGTGCAGGATGAAAAAAACTTGTTTTGTTTCATTTAGTTTCGATTCGTTATTTACCTAAATTTGTTTAGTTAAATTCATTGCATTTGTTACATTCGTCTTCGGGATTAGTTTAGTTTCATATTCGAATTTGAAAAAATTCTACCGCATTCGAAAAAATTCTACCGCATTTGAAAAAAAAGTCTACCGAATTCGAAAAAAACCATCAAATTCGAAATAATTCTACCACATTTGAACTAAACTATATATAACCATTTCCGAAATTCATATAGAATGAAATCGAATTTGAATAGAAAAGATTAGGATGGAATCGAAAATACTAGAAAAACAATAGCATAGAACAGAAAAAAAATTCTGATAGATATATAGATATATATTATAGATATACTGTATATATTTATATTTAACATCTTCTGAAATTCGAATTTCGTATAGAATGAAATCGAATTCCAATAGAAAAGATTAGAACACAATAGAAAATAATAAAAAAGAATAGCATAGAAAATAAATAGAACAGAATAGAAAAAAAATATAAAATATTCTATTCTAATCTTTTCTATTCAAATTCATTCTGTACCAAATTCGAATTTCGGAAGTTGGTTTTTCTTTTTTTTCTATTCTGTTCTATTGTTTTTTTCTATTCTATTATATTCTATTAGAATTCAATTTTATTCTATATATATATATATATATATATATATATATATATATATATATATAACCATTTTACTATAGAGTAGAATAAAATATGATACATATTATATTTTATTCTGTTCTATTGTTTTTCTATTTTATTATTTTCTATTCTTTTCTACTCTAATTCAAATTAATTCTATATGAAATTCGAATTTCAGACTTTCAGAAATCTCTAAAATTTGAATAGAAAAGATTAGAATAGAACATAATAGAAAGGAATAGCATAGAAAAACAATAGAACGGAATAGAAAAAAATATATATATTATATTTTATTCTGTTCTATTGTTTTTCCATGCTATTCTTTTCTATTATTTTCTATTCTAATCTTTTCTATTCAAATTCGATTTGACTCTATATGAAATTCGAATTTCGGAAGAGGTTTTATATATATATATATATATATATATATATATATATATATATATATAAATAATATTTTTTCTATGCTGTTCTATTGTTTTTCTATGCTATTCTTTTCTATTATTTTCTATTCTAATCTTTTTGATTCACATTCAAAATAATTCTATACGAATTTCAGAAGCCATCTTCCAAAATTCGTATAGAATGAATTTGCATTTGAATAGAAAAGATTAGAATAAAATAGAAAATAATAGAAAAGAATAACACAGAAAAACAATAGAACAGCATAGAAAAAATATAATAATATAATATATATATATATATATATATATATATATAAATATATATATAAAACCATTTTCTGAAATTCGAATTTTGTATACAATGATTTTGAATTTAAATAGAAAAGATTAGAATAGAGTAGAAAAGAATAGACTAGAAAAACAATAGAACAGAATAGAATAAAATATAATATATATATATTATATTTTATTCTATTCTGTTCTATTGTTTTTCTAGTCTATTCTTTTCTATTATTTTCTATTCTAATATTTTCTATTCAAATTCATTCTATACGAAATTTGAATTTCTGAAAATGGTTATTTATATATATATATAATAGGGTTAGGGTTAGGGTTAAGGTTAACCCTAACCCTAATATTTATATATATATAACGATTTTCCGAAATTCGAATTTCGTATAGAATGATTTTGAATTAGAATAGAAAAGATTAGAATAGAATAGAAAATAGAAAAGAATAGAATAGAATAGAAAAACAATAGAACATAATAGAATAAAATATAATATATGTTTTTCTAGTTTATGCTTTTCCATTATTTTTTGTTCTAGTCTTTTCTATAAGAAATTCAAATTTCGAAAGGTGGTATATTAATACATATATATAACACCTTTTGAAAATCGAATTTCATATAGAGTGAAATCGAATCTGAATAGAAAAGATTAGAACAGAAAATAATGAAAAAGAATAAACTATAAAAACATATATTATATTTTATTCTATTCTGTTCTATTGTTTTTTAAGTCCATTCTTTTCTAATATTTTCTATTCTAATCTTTTCTATTCAAATTCATTCCGTACAAAATTCGAATTTCGGAAAATGGTTATGTGTATATATAATAGGGTTAGGGTTAACCCTAACCCTAATATTTATATATATATATAACCATTTTCCAAAATTCGAATTTCATATAAAATGATTTTGAATTAGAATAGAAAAGATTAGAATAGAATAGAAAATAGAAAAGAATAGAATAAAATAAAATATAATATATATTATATTTTTATTATATTGTTTTTCTAGAAAAACAATAGAACAGAATAGAATAAAATATAATATATATTATATTTTATTCTATTGTTTTTCTAGTCTATTATTTTCTATTATTTTCTATTTTAATCTTTTCTATTCAAATTTATTCTATACAAAATTCTAATTTCGGAAAATGGTTATATATATATAATAGGGTTAGGGTTAGGGTTAACCCTAACCCTTATATATATATATATATATATATATATATATATATATATATATATATATATATATATATATATATATATAACCTTTTTCCAAAATTTGAATTTCGTATAGAAGGATTTTGAATTATAATAGAAAAGATTAGAAGAGAATAGAAAAGGATTAACTAGAAAAACAATAGAATAGAATAGAATAACATATAACATATATTTTATTCTATTCTGTTCTATTGTTTTTCTAGTCTATTCTTTTATTTTATTTTCTATTCTAATATTTTCTATTCAAATTCATTCTATACGAAATTTGAATTTCTGAAAATGGTTATATATATATATATATATAAATATATATATATGTATATATTTATATATATATATATATATATATATATATATATAATGGGGTTAGGGTTAGGGTTAAGGTTAACCCTAACCCTAATATTTATATATATATATAACGATTTTCCGAAATTCGAATTTCGTATAGAATGATTTTGAATTAGAATAGAAAAGATTAGAATAGAATAGAAAATAGAAAATAATAGAATAGAATAGAAAAACAATAGAACATAATAGAATAAAATATAATATATGTTTTTCTAGTTTATGCTTTTCCATTATTTTCTGTTCTAGTCTTTTCTATAAGAAATTCAAATTTTGAAAGGGGGTATATTAATACATATATATAACACCGTTTGAAAATCGAATTTCATATAGAGTGAAATCGAATCTGAATAGAAAAGATTAGAACAGAAAATAATCAAAAAGAATAAACTATAAAAACATATATTATATTTTATTCTATTCTGTTCTATTGTTTTTTAAGTCCATTCTTTTCTAATATTTTCTATTCTAATCTTTTCTATTCAAATTCATTCCATACAAAATTCGAATTTCGGAAAATGGTTATGTGTATATATTAGACATGTGCATTCGTTTTCGTCCAAATGCATTTTCGTCCGAATTTCAGCTATTTTCGTTATCGTTTTAACAAACGAAAACGAAAGCACAGAATCCGAAAACCGAAAGATCCGACATAAACAAATGCTTTATTTTCGTTTTCGTTGCTACAACAGTTCAATATAGATAGGAGATTCGACGTGACACTGACAATAACAATCTGTGTCTATCGAACCTGTGGTCGAATGTGCGTAACCTTAACTCTATTAGTCCAAGATTATTCTACATAGGAGAGAAAAGATTCGACATTATAGAGAGAAAAGATTCGATATAGGAGAGAAAGATTCGACATAGGAGAGAAAAGATTCGACATAGGAAAAAAAAGATTCGACATAGGAGAGAAAAGATTTGACATAGGAGAGAAAAGATTCGACATAGGAGAGAAAAGATTCGACATAGGAGAGAAAAGATTTGACATAGGAGAGAAAAGATTTGACATTATAGAGAGAAAATATTCGACATAGGAGAGAAAATATTCGACATAGGAGAGAAAAGATTCGACATAGGAGAGAAAAGATTCGACATAGGAGAGAAAATATTCGACATAGGAGAGAAAAGATTCGACATAGGAGAGAAAAGATTTGTTATTATAGAGAGAAAAGATTCGACATAGAGAAAAAAAATCACTGCTGGAATTGGGTGGGGGAAGTAAAATAAAAATAAAGTTGATGATGAATGTTATTGGCTGATTGTAACCAAAGAGGAGGAGCAGTAAAATAGCTAGAATGACGAAGATTCGACAAAGCATCGAAAGTTAGAAGATTCGACGGTGCAGCAAAACTGTACGACGCTGCAATCGTACATTTCCGGTCAAATGCATCCGCCCATAGGCTATAGAAGAATTCTAATGTTGGTTGACTAGTAATAGTAATGAATAAATATAATTATTACTAGTCATACATTAGAATTCTTCTATAGCTTGTGGGCGGAACATTCGACCGGAAATGTATGATTGCAGCGTCGTACAGTTTCACTGCTCCGTCGAATCTTCTTTGAACATTCGACAGACACCATAAGCCTTCAATGACAGATTCGACCTTAATTAATTCAGATTTTCGGACGAATGCAATTTCTAACGAAAAACAAAATAAATAAAAACGAATTTCGGGAGTAACTAAATACATTTATTTTTCGGACGAAAACGAAATTCCGAAACGAAATATTTCAGTGTGCACATGTCTAGTATATATAATAGGGTTAGGGTTAGGGTTAAGGTTAACCCTAACCCTAATATTTATATATATATAACGATTTTCCAAAATTCGAATTTCATATAAAATGATTTTGAATTAGAATAGAAAAGATTAGAATAGAATAGAAAATAGAAAATAATAGAATAAAATAAAATATAATATATATTATATTTTTATTATATTGTTTTTCTAGAAAAACAATAGAACAGAATAGAATAAAATATAATATATATTATATTTTATTCTATTGTTTTTCTAGTCTATTATTTTCTATTATTTTCTATTTTAATCTTTTCTATTCAAATTTATTCTATACAAAATTCAAATTTCGGAAAATGGTTATATATATAATAGGGTTAGGGTTAGGGTTAACCCTAACCCTAATATATATATATATATATATATATATATATATATATATAAAACCTTTTTCCAAAATTTGAATTTCGTATAGAAGGATTTTGAATTATAATAGAAAAGATTAGAAGAGAATAGAAAAGGATTAACTAGAAAAACAATAGAACAGAATAGAATAACATATAACATATATTTTATTCTATTCTGTTCTATTGTTTTTCTAGTCTATTCTTTTATTTTATTTCCTATTCTAATCTTTTCTATTCAAATTCAAATTCATTCTATACAAAATTCGGAAACGGTTATATATATATATATATATATATATATATATATATATATATGTATATATATAATAGGGTTAGGGTTAGGATTAAACCTAACCCTAATATATTTATATATATAACCATTTTCCGAAATTCGAATTTCATATAGAATGATTTTGAATTAGAATAGAAAAGATTAGAATAGAATAGAGAATAGAATAGAATAGAAAAACAATAGAAAATAATAGAATAAAATCTAATATGTGTTTTTCTAGTTTATTATTTTCTATTATTTCCTATTCTAATCTTTTCTATTCAAATTCATTCTATACGAAATTCGAATTTTGAAAGATGTTATATATATATATATATATATATATATATATATATATATATATATATATATAAAACCATCTTCTGAAATTGGAATTTTGTATAGAATGGACTTGAATAGAAAAGATTAGTATAGAATGTAAAATAATAGAAAAGAATAGCATAGAAAAACAAAAACAATAGAACAGAACAGAAAAAATATAATAAATATATATATATATATATATATATATATATATATAACCATCTTCCGAAATTCGAATTTCGTATACAATGAATTTGAATTCGAATAGAAAAGATTAGAATAGAGTAGAAAATAATAGACTAGAAAAACAATAGAACAGAATAGAATACAATATAATATATATATATATATATATATATATATTATATTTTATTCTATTCTGTTCTATTGTTTTTCTAGTCTATTCGTTTATATTATTTTCTATTCTAATCTTTTCTATTCAAATTTAAATTCATTCTATACAAAATTAGAATTTCAGAAAATGGTTATATATATATATATAATAGAGTTAGGGTTAACCCTAACCCTAATAATTATATATATATATAACCATTTTCCGAAATTCGAATTTTGTATAGAATGAAATCGAATTTGAATAGAAAAGATTAGAACAGAAAATAATCGAAAAAAATAAACTAGAAAAACATATATTATATTTTATTCTATTCTGTTCTAATATATGTTTTTCTAGTTTCTTCTTTTCTATTATTTTCTGTTCTAATCTTTTCTATTCAAATTCGATTTCATTCTATATGAAATTCGAATTTCGGAAGGTGTTTTATATATATATATATATATATATATATATATATATATATATATTATATTTTATTCTATTCTGTTCTATTGTTTTTCTAGTCTATTATTTTCTATTCTAATCTTTTCTGTTCAAATTCAAATTCATTCCATACAAAATTCGAATTTCGAAAAATGGTTTTATATATATATATATATATATATATATATATATATATATATATATATATATATATATATAATAGGGTTAGGGTTAGTGTTAGGGTTAGAATGATTTTGAATTAGAATACAACAGATCAGAATAGAATAGAAAATAGAAAATAATAGAATAGAAAAACAATAGAACAGAATAGAATAAAATATAATATATGTTTTTCTAGTTTATTATTTTCTATTCTAATCTTTTGTATTCAAATTCAAATTCATTCTATACGAAATTCGAATTTCGGAAGATGGTATATACACACACATATATATTACATTTTTTTCTGTTCAGTTTTATTGTTTTTATGCTATTCTTTTCTATTCTATTCTAATCTTTTCTATTCAAATTCGATTTCATTCTGTACGAAATTCGAATTTTGGAAGATGTTTTATATATATATATACATATATATATATATATCTATATATATATCTATATATATATAGATATATATATATATCTATATATATTATATATTTTTATTTTCTGTTCTATTATTTTCTATGCTATTATTTTCGAATATTTTTTTTCTAATCCTTTCTATTTGAATTATATGTTTTATTTATTTATATATATATATATATATATATATATATATATATATATTATAGAATGGATTTGAATTTGAATAGAAAAGATTACAAAAGAATAGAAAAACAATAGAACAGAATACAAATATATATATATATATATATATATATATATATATATATATATATTTTTAGTTTGTTCTATTGTTTTTCTAGGCTATTCTTTTCTATTCTTTTCTTTTCTATTCTATTGTAATCTTTTCTATACAAATTCATTCTATACGAAATTCAAATTTCAGAAGATGGCTTCAGAAGTTCGAATTTCATATAGAATGAATTTGAATTAGAATAGAAAAGATTTGAATAGAAAATAATAGAAAAGGATAGACTAGAAAAACAATATAACAAAATATAATAAAATATAATATATATTACTTTTCATTCTATTCTGTTCTATTGTTTTTCTAGTTTATTCTTTTCTATTCTATTCTAATCTTTTCTATTCTAATTCGATTTAATTCTATACGAAATTCGAATTTTGGAAAATGGTTATATATACTTTTTCGAATTCGGACAATTTTTTTCAAATGCGGTAGAATTTTTTCGAATTTGATCGTCTTTTCTAATCCGGTAGATTTTTTTCAAATGCGGGAATTAATTTAGAATGCGGTAGTTTTTTTTCGAATTTGATCAAATTTTTCAAATTTGATCGACTTTTTTTGAATTCTGTCAAACTTTTTTCAAATTCTAATACGAAACTAATCTATTATAATCTTTTCTATTCAAATTCGATTTCATTCTATAAGAAATTTGAATTTCGTATAGAATGAATTCAAATTTGAATAGAAAAGATTAGAATAGAATAGAAAAGAATAGAAATTCTGTTCTATTGTTTTTCTATTTTAGTTTCCATTGTTTTGAATTATTTTCCAATCTATTCTCGAATTCAAATTTATACTATTCGACGGTCATGTTCTATTTTATTACATTCTATTAAATTCTATTCTATTCTTTTCTATTCTTTTTTTATTCTATTGCTTTATTGTTTTATATTCTATTTTATTGTATTTTTTAGAAAATCGATTTCTATTTTTTCTAATTTGATTCAAATTTGTTTTCGAATTCGGTTCAAATTTGTTTCGAATTCGATTCGAATCGAATTTCATTTGCGTTTTTTTCAAATTGAATCGTTTTTTTGGATTTGTTTAAATTCGGAAATTCAAATGCATCCGAATTTCCGAATAATGAAAAGTTTGTCCGAATTTCGATTCGGGAACGAAACGAAATGCACATGTCTAGGCAATACCATTATTACATCTCCCACTGAATGTGTATGTGTTGACAAAAGAAAATTCATAGTCTTTGAATCTAGTCTGGAAAAATTATTTGAGCATATACGTTGCCCCAAAGAGCAATGTTCTGAAAAAAAAATAGCTAAAGTGATGGTTGTCAGCTTACTCAAAGTGTATGGCACATGCGATGAAAATCATCAAATTCTGCTTTGGGAAAGTCAACCAAAGATTGCAAATTTTGCAGCTGGCAATGTAATTCTTGCGTCCGCCATTACTTGCAGTGGATCCTCATTTACAATTGTCAAAGAAATGATGGATCTATGTAATATTCCCATTTTTTCAAAGGCACCATATCACAAATATTTGACAAGATTCATCTATGGTGGAATTGATCATACCTTGGGTTCAAGAAAAAAATTAAATAAAGTTAAAGATGCAAAGAGATTCAATTTTATTTAGTCAGCGACGGACAATGTGATAGCCCAGAGTTTTCTGCAAAATACACCACATATACCATGATGGGGCTGAAGTCTGAAATTAAAATTGATTTTGAAACAGTGCAGGTGACTCAGACTAGCTCGTCCATTGCCATGGAAAAAATGGCTTTTCAGAATTGCCTGGACCGCATTATCGCTGAAAAATATGATGTTCAGGTTCTTGGAACTGACAGACACCTGGGCATCAAATAAAAAATGAGAGAGGAATATAGCCACATTTCACATCAGTATGACCTGTGGCACTACGTCATACATTTAAAGAAAAAATTTGTAGAGGTCAGCAAAAAATCAGGTTGTAAAGAGTTGCAATTTTGGCTAGCTGCTGTGATTAACCACTTCTACTGGTGCAGTAGGCACTGTAAAGCTGATACTGAAATTTTCTGGAGCACATGGACATCCCTGCTGTACCATGTACACAACATACATGAGTGGGAGGAGGCTGGTGTAAAAATGTACTGTTAGCATTCTCCGATATGTGACTCTGATGCCCATGTGGAATGGCTAGTGCAACCCAGTGCAGAATTCAAGGCACTTGAGGATTTTGTACTGTCAGCAAAGTTGATTAATGATGTCCCTCATTTGGTGCTGTATTGTCGCACTGGTGCTATTGAAACATTTCATTCCAGTGTTCTTAAATACCGTAGCAAACGACTACATTACAGGATGAACTCCATGGAGGCACGAACAAAGCTGGCCGTTCTAGCACACAACAAGAATGTTGGCCGTTCCCAAGCCATAGTTCGTCGACCAACTAAGAAAAGTGAAGAGATTGGCACAAAAAAACATCTTTGGATCACCCCCGCTCTAGGAAGAAAGGAATAGCGCGTAAAATATATGAGCCTGTATGCCATGATCATTTTTCAGAAATTACGAAGACTATTGTGAGTGTTGCTGCCGGAAAAACAACACAGATGTGGAAATCTGAAGAGGAAATTGGAACGCATGCCGTACACGGAGGCGGACATATGGGAGAAGTTCCGCGCTACACTATCTATTGACAAGCCAGCAGCCCCAGTGCCGGGATATAGGCACTTTTAAATGTGAGTAAGCCTTTGGCTTTCTGTTTTAATTTGTTTTAAATTTAATAAATGGTTTTACGCTATGGGCACTTTTCATTATTCTTGAATATGATCCTACCGGCACGTCTGAGGAGGAAGGGTGTACGTCTCCAATTCATATGTATGTGAGCAGGCACAATCCTGCATAAGCGCTACTGACCTACTTTTTGGCTAAAGTGGTCATATTGTTCTGGTAAGCAGAATCTATATACAGGCACATTGGGTGTGTTTTCTGCATATTGGTGGAGGATCAATTTCATATTACACTTCAAGCTATCATCAGAGACATTGAATGGGCACGTTTGATGTTTGAACAACTATTTCACTTTATTCTTTCAAGATATATCACGACAGCAAGCAGATGTTTATGTTGGATATGGACTTTCAATGTTAATTTTGAATCACAAATATTGGGACTTTTGCATATACTTTCTATTATATTAATTATTTGTGTTTTGGATCTAAAAACTGATTAATTAACTTAATATTTTTTAAATATATATACCAGGTTAATAGTTGGGTTTATTCATGGTGTATAGTCACATCTAATATATCTAGCGCCCCCTATAACAATTATTATAACACTGGGAGTACCTACTTCACAGGGGAGCAGCTTATTTAAATTAATTAGATACCAATATTCTAGTAGGTATAATTTATCTTATAGATAGTTCACATTATTTTGGCACGGAGTTCACCCTTACCAAAGAGGAAATTATGCCTGTAAATATAGCAGCTTCAGAAAGACCAGACAAAAAAATTGCTGTGTCCATGCACATGACACGCTTTCCCCTAAATAGGGTGGATGATTCGATGGAATGAAATTATCTGTTAAAAACTAAACGTAATTTTTTTTATTTATATAATTTATCAATAATATTTCATTAAAATATTTATATTATTAATAATAATTTTTTCTAGATATTTATACATTATTATGTTATCGTATTTGTTTCAGGTTAGTCTTAAATTTATATTTAATTTATATTATTAAAAGTTATAATCTACATAACTGTAACGCCGAGCGCTCCGGGTGTCCCATCCATCCCGGAGCGCCCGCGGCGTCTGTCTCCCTGCAGCGCTCCGGTCGGCTCCTCTGACCGTGAGCACTGCTCTGATGCTGGCGGGGATGCGATCTTGCGGCGGCAACTGTCCGCCTGCGGATCGCATCCCATTCTGCTCACCGGCCTCCTCCTCCTGCTCCGTCCCGGCGCGCGCGGTCCCGCTGCTCTCTAGGGCGCGCGCGCGCCGGTCTTCTTAAATTTAAAGGGCCAGTGCACCATTGATTGGTGCCTGGTCCAATTACTGTGTCACACTCCAAAACACTTAAAAACCCACTCCCCCTTCCTGTCCTTGCCGGATCTTGTTGCCTTAGTGCCATGAGAAAGCATTTTGTACTTGCCTTTCCAGTGTATCTGACCTTCTGCCGTTGCCCCTGACTACGTACCATTGCCGCCTGCCCTGACCTTTCGCTACGTCTGACCTTGCCTCTGCCTAGTCCCAGTGTACCGTGCCTATCTCAGCTGCCAGAGAAGTCGAGCTGCTTCTGGGGGACACGACCTGGTTGCTACCGCCGCAGCAAGTCCATCCCGCCTTGCGGCGGGCTCTGGTGAAAACCGGTAGCTACTTAGAACCGGTCCTCCAGTGCGACCCGTGCCTTCGCCTCTCTGGCACAGAGGATCCACCTCCTGTGTCCTCACTAGTTGCCAGTCCGGGCCCTGACAGTAGATCCGGCCATGGATCCCACTGAGGTACCGCTGCCTAATCTCGCTGACCTCACTACCGTGGTTGCCCAGCAGTCGCAACAGATCGCACAACAAGGACAGCAGCTGTCGCAGTTGACCGCCATGGTCCAGCAGCTTCTGCCGCCGCAGCCTCCAGCATCTTCCCCTCTCCGAGCTGCTGCTACTGCCTCGAGAATTCGCCTGTCTCTTCCGAAGAAATTTGACGGGGATTCTAGGATGTGCCGGGGATTCTTGTCCCAATGTTCCCTGCATCTTGAGATGATGTCTGACCAGTTTTCCACAGAACGGTCCAAAGTGGCATTCGTGGTCTCTCTGTTGTCTGGAAAGGCCTTGGCCTGGGCCACGCCACTCTGGGACCGCAACGACCCTGCTACAGCCACCGTTCAGTCCTTCTTTGCTGAGGTTCGCAGCGTTTTTGAGGAACCAGCCCGAGCCTCATTCGCTGAAACCGCCCTGCTTAACCTTGTCCAAGGAAACTCTTCTGTGGGCAAATATGCCATACAGTTCCGCACACTGGCCTCAGAGTTAGCTTGGAATAATGAGGCTCTCTGCGCGACCTTCAAGAAGGGTTTATCCGGCCACATCAAGGATTGTCTGGCCGCACGAGAGATACCATCTTCCTTGACGGAACTCATCCATTTAGCTACCCGCATCGATATGCGTTACGTCGAAAGACGCCAAGAGCTTCGCCATGAGAAAGATCTTGTTCGCACCAGGCGTTATCCGCGCCTGGCTCCTCTCTTTCTGAATCCAATGCATCCTGTTACCGTGCCTCCCGCCGAGGAGGCCATGCAAGTGGACTGGTCTCGCCTGACCCTACAAGAGAGGTCTCGCCGTAGGAACGAGAACTTATGCCTTTATTGTGCGAGCTCTGATCACTTCCTAAAAGACTGCCCTATTCGTCCTCCGCGTCAGAAAAACGCCCGCACCTAGTGAACGTGGGAGAGGCGTTACTGGGTGTGAATTCTTCCTCTCCACGTCTGACTATTTCTGTGCGGATTTCTCCTTCTGCTGGCTCCCTCTTCCCTGTGGTGGCCTTCCTGGACTCTGGTTCTGCAGGAAACTTTATTGAAGCCTCTTTCATCAACAGGTTCAACATTCCTGTTACCCGTCTCATCAAACCCTTCTTCATTTCCTCGGTAAATGGAGAGAATTTGGATTGTACCGTGCGTTACCGCACCGAACCCCTGCTCATGTCCGTTGGTGTTCTTCACCAAGAAAATATTGAATTCTTTGTTTTGCCGAACTGTACTTCTGACATCCTTCTTGGCCTACCCTGGCTCCAGCGTCACACTCCTACCCTCGACTGGACCACTGGGGACATCAAATCCTGGGGTGACTCCTGTCACAAGCATTGCCATAAGTCTGTACCGACCTGTCAAGTCCCCATCACTACTCCTTTGCCTGGCCTTCCAAAGGCCTATCAGGACATTTCTGATGTCTTTTGCAAAAAACAGGCGGAGGTCTTACCACCACATAGACCCTACGACTGCCCCATTGACTTGCTCCCGGGTACTACACCACCCCGTGGCAGAATTTACCCTCTCTCCTCTCCTGAAACCAAGGCTATGACTGAATACATTCAGGAGAACCTCAAGAGAGGTTTTATTAGGAAATCATCTTCTCCAGCCGGAGCTGGCTTCTTCTTCGTGGCCAAGAAGGAAGGATCTCTACGCCCTTGCATAGACTATCGTGGTCTCAATAAAATCACTATTAAAAACCGCTACCCTCTGCCTCTCATCTCGGAGCTCTTTGACCGTCTGCGCGGAGCAAAAGTTTTTTCTAAATTGGACCTCAGGGGCGCTTATAACCTCATCAGAATCCGTAAGGGAGATGAATGGAAAACCGCATTTAACACCAGAGACGGTCACTTTGAATATCTCGTCATGCCGTTCGGACTTTGCAACGCCCCTGCAGTCTTTCAAGATTTTGTCAACGAAATCTTCCAGGACCTACTGTATACCTGTGTGGTTGTCTATCTTGACGACATCCTAATCTTCTCTGCCAACCTTAAGGAACATCGGCTCCATGTCCGTCAAGTGCTCCAGCGCCTCCGCGTAAATCATCTTTACGCTAAATTTGAAAAATGCCTTTTTGAGCGCAGCAGTCTTCCTTTCCTAGGATATCTGGTCTCTGGACAAGGTCTTCAAATGGACCCTGACAAACTCTCCGCAGTCTTGGGTTGGCCACGCCCCTCTGGACTTCGTGCTATCCAACGCTTCCTTGGTTTCGCCAACTACTATCGTCAGTTCATACCCCACTTCTCCACCATCGTTGCTCCTATAGGGGCACTGACCAAAAAAGCCGCGAATCCTAGGTCCTGGCCGCCTCAAGCGGAGGAAGCTTTTACTCGCCTTAAGACCGCCTTCTCCTCTGCACCTGTCCTGTCTCGGCCAGATCCTCTAAAGCCGTTCTTCCTTGAAGTCGACGCCTCCTCGGTAGGAGCCGGAGCTGTGCTTCTTCAAAAAAACGCTAAAGGGAAAAACGTCACTTGTGTTTTTTTCTCTAAAACTTTCTCCCCTCCGGAAAAAAACTATTCCATAGGTGACCGTGAACTGTTGGCCATCAAGTTGGCATTAGAAGAGTGGAGACATCTCCTGGAAGGATCCCTTCACCCTATCTCCATCTACACTGACCATAAAAATTTGTCCTACCTTCAGTCCGCTCAGCGCCTAAATCCTCGCCAGGCCAGGTGGTCATTGTTCTTTGCCCGCTTCAACTTCCAGATCCATTTTCGGCCCGCAGACAAAAATGTCAGGGCTGATGCTTTGTCCCGTCTCTCTGATACCTCTGAAACCGAGACTCCTCCTCAACACATCATACCCCCTGAGTGTCTGATTTCCTCTGCTCCCGCTTCTCTCGTACCAATTCCTCCAGGAAAGACTTTCGTTCCTCCACGCCTTCGGCTTAAGATACTCAAGTGGGGCCATTCCTCCCATCTAGCCGGTCACGCTGGGATCAAAAAATCCATACAATTGATTGCCAGACACTATTGGTGGCCTACCCAGGAGGAAGATGTGACTGACTTTGTACGGGCCTGCACTATCTGTGCACGTGACAAGACGCCTCGCCAGAAGCCTGCAGGTCTTCTCCTTCCCCTACCTGTGCCTGAACAACCATGGTCCCACATCGCCATGGATTTCATCACGGACCTCCCTTTGTCTCGTAGTAACACTGTCATCTGGGTGGTCGTTGACCGCTTTTCTAAAATGGCTCATTTTGTCCCGCTCCCTGGTCTGCCTACTGCACCTCAGTTGGCGAAGCATTTTTTTCTTCAAATTTTCCGCCTCCATGGGCTGCCCTCACATATCGTCTCGGATAGAGGTGTTCAATTCATCTCAAAATTTTGGAGAGCTCTCTGTACTCAACTAAAAATTAAGTAGAATTTTTCTACCGCTTATCACCCGCAGTCCAATGGACAGGGGGAGAGAGTTAACCAGGTCCTTGGCGACTACCTACGACATTTTGTCTCCACCCGTCAAGACGATTGGGTCGACCTATTGCCCTGGGCAGAATTCTCATACAATTTCAAGAGCTCTGAATCTTCCTCCAAGTCGCCTTTCTTTGTGGTCTACGGCCGTCACCCATTGCCCCCCTCCCCATTCCCACGTCTTCTGGAGTTCCGGCCGTGGATGAATTTTCTCAGGACTTTGCCTCTATCTGGAAAGAGACTCAAAAGTCGCTCTCACTGGACTCTGCCCGCATGAAGAGACATGCAGATAAAAAAAGAAGAATCCCTCCTGTCTATACCCCTGGTGACAAAGTGTGGCTCTCCTCCAAATATATTCGGTTTCGGGTACCTAGCTACAAGCTGGGCCCTCGTTACCTCGGGCCATTTAAAATCAAAAACCAAATCAATTCTGTTTCTTACAAGCTCCACCTTCCTCCTTCTCTTCGTATTCCCAACTCTTTTCATGTGTCTCTTCTTAAACCCCTCATTCTTAACCGATTTTCCCCTAAGGTCACTGCTCCTGCTCCTGTCTCTGGTTCTTCTGATGTCTTCTCGGTGAAAGAGATCCTCGCCTCCAAGGTCATCCGAGGTAAACAATGTTTTTTAGTGGATTGGGAGAACTGTGGTCCCGAGGAAAGGTCCTGGGAACCTGAGGCCAACATTTTAGATAAAGAGCTCATCCGAAGATTCTTGGGTTCCAAGAAGAGGGGGAGACCTAAGGGGGGGTACTGTAACACCGAGCGCTCCGGGTGTCCCATCCATCCCGGAGCACCCGCGGCGTCTGTCTCCCTGCAGCGCTCCGGTCGGCTCCTCTGACCGTGAGCGCTGCTCTAATGCTGGCGGGGATGCGATCTTGCGGCGGCACCTGTCCGCCCGCGGATCGCATCCCATTCTGCTCACCGTCCTCCTCCTCCTGCTCCGTCCCGGCGCGCGCGGTCCCGCTGCTCTCTAGGGTGCGCGCGCGCCGGTCTTCTTAAATTTAAAGGGCCAGTGCACCATTGATTGGTGCCTGGTCCAATTACTGTGTCACACTCCAAAACACTTAAAAACCCACTCCCCCTTCCTGTCCTTGCCGGATCTTGTTGCCTTAGTGCCCTGAGAAAGCGTTTTGTACTTGCCTTTCCAGTGTATCTGACCTTCTGCCGTTGCCCCTGACTATGTACCATTGCCGCCTGCCCTGACCTTCCGCTACGTCTGACCTTGCCTCTGCCTAGTCCCAGTGTACCGTGCCTATCTCAGCTGCCAGAGAAGTCGAGCCGCTTCTGGGGGACACGACCTGGTTGCTACCGCCGCAGCAAGTCCATCCCGCCTTGCGGCGGGCTCTGGTGAAAACCGGTAGCTACTTAGAACCGGTCCTCCAGTGCGACCCGTGCCTTCGCCTCTCTGGCACAGAGGATCCACCTCCTGTGTCCTCACTAGCCGCCAGTCCGGGCCCTGACAATAACATATACAAATATTCTCTTTATCATTCCAGGTTGGACTTTAGCAAAATGTTATCTTTAAATAATGGTTTATTATAAAATTTTTGAAATGTTTTTGAAAAAAATCATTGCTATAAAAAACATTATTTTAATGCTCTAAATAAAAAAAAGGTGAGTTAATACAATATATATTTTTTTATTTTATTTTTTATTACATTTAGTATTGTTAAACTAACAATTTAGAACAGTTTGATTATTCCAAGACTCATTTACATTGTTAACCACTAAATTATTTTCATATCATAAAAAATGATTTAATATTATTCTTATATCATTTAATAATATTAATTATATATAAAAAATTAAGGTTATCAACTAGACAAATAAAATCAAGAATAATAAAAACACATAAATTATGATTTAAACTTTTTATTCAACCATATATAAAAAAACATTGCACAAATAAATTTTAAAATATAATAACGCAGATTATTTTTTCAATTTAGTTTAAGTTTTTTTTTAAGCTAAAATTCAAATGCCATGTCTCCAGCGTCATAATCATTACAATATTTAAAACCAACGTATTGACCATCGGGGTCTTGAAAAACAGATCTAACAGCCTGAACTGCACATGAAGGTATGGGCCTTCAATTTCCTTTGCCCGGATAGCCATGTATCCAGGCAGTGAATGCTTTATAAGCAAGTTTCTGTAAAAGTAAAAAAAATATTATTCTGGGCAAAATTATATCTAAAACTGTACATATAATTTAACGATAGACATAGATTTAATTTATATTTATTATTTACTGAGAAAAATAGTGATCTCAAAATTTAAAAAAATATATTGGATACCTATTGTCATCTGCATTTGGTGCATGAGACATGGATTGGTGTAGAATGGTCAATATTATAGTGGTATTCAACCTGTCCACAATTACATTTTTAAAAATGGTAGCTTGAGTAAAGCCCCTGTGAGGGGGTTAGCTCGGCAGCGGGTGTGTGTGACCCCCGGGATGGGCTCCCCACACAAAAACAGGCCCAGCAAACGGAGGTTGTGGTTTTCAAAATCAAAAAGGTGCGGTTTACTTTCTATTTACAGTGACAAAACACAGCAAAGCAAAAGAAACATAAACAAAATAAATCCTGGTCAACTTGACCTCTGACTAAACATACAGGTTTCCTAACTAACAACTGGGATCAGCCTAGTGCTGTCCTAGTCCCTAAGTCCCTGGTTTTAAATGTCCAAGCAAATAGCCACACAGGCTTTGTCTCACCGCACAGGGGTTCACTCTCCCTAGACAGTCCACACAGGTCTGGGTCCAGGCATGAGCTAACATCTAATGAAGCTGGGAGTTCTTATAGAGGCCTAAATGAGCTGACAAGCTTCAGCTGGTCTCATCAACTCCCTGTCTGCACGACGCCCCACACTCTCCCTAGAGGTATGAGTCATCCATGAGCCCACTAGCCCCAGCTGGGCTTATACAACTCTCCACCTAGTTGTATAAGTCGGCGTAAAGCCTGAATCTGGGCGAAATATATCTACCCCCCTGGATGCAACCAGGTGACTTTACCTTCCTGCTGTCACATACCCCCCCTCTTGTTTTAACCTCGGGGTTGGAACACCAGCAATCAGGCATTCATGTACTCGAGACAAAGCATCCACATTCCCCATTTGAACGCCAGGGCGATGCTTTACTGTGAAGTTGAATTCCTGGAGGGCCAGGAACCACCTATTCACTCTTCTATTTGTTTCCTTGTTTTGAGCCATCCACTTTAACGGAGCGTGATCCGTAACCAAGTCAAAGTGCCTACCTAGCAGGTAGTACCGAAGGGAATCTAGAGCCCACTTCACCGCTAAACACTCCTTTTCAACGGTGGCGTAATTTACCTCATGGGACTTCAACTTCCTGCTGAGGTAAATGACTGGGTGCTCTTCCCCGTTCCAGACCTGGGACAATACTGCTCCTAACCCCACATCTGACGCATCACTTTGTACGACAAAGTCTTTAGAGAAGTCGGGTGAGTACAACACTGGCTGGCTACATAAGGCTTGTTTCAAGAATTGGAATGCTGCCTCAGCCTCGGGGGTCCATTTAATCATGACCGACCCTTTCCCCTTCGTCAGGTTGGTTAGGGGCACAGCCTTAGAAGCAAAGTGGGGAATGAATCGCCGATAATACCCAGCGATTCCCAGAAAGGCTCGTACCTGCTTCTTGCTGTTGGGACGTGGCCAACTCTGGATGGCCTCGACTTTGTTGAGTTGGGGTTTTATTACTCCCCTCCCAATGGTGTACCCAAGATATTTGGCCTCTTCCTGCCCAATGGTACACTTCTTGGGGTTAGCCGTAAACCCCGCTTCCCGAACAGAGTCCAGGACTGCTTGCACTTTTGGCAGATGTGAGGCCCAATCTGTGCTATGGACAATTACGTCATCCAGGTAAGCCGCAGCATACTTCCGATGGGGCCTCAGCATCTGGTCCATTTTCCGCTGGAATGTGGCCGGCGCATTCTGTAACCCGAACGGCATTCTTTTATATTGGAACGCCCCGTCTGGGGTTACAAATGGGGTTTTCTCTTTGGCCGACTTGGCCAGGGGGATTTGCCAATACCCTTTTGTGAGGTCAAGAGTCGTCATGTATCGGGCTGTTCCCAGCCGGTCGATCAACTCATCTATACGTGGCATGGGGTAGGTGTCAAATTTTGTAACTTTGTTCAACTGACGAAAATCGTTACAAAATCGCCAGCTCCCATCCGGTTTAGGCACCAACACAATGGGACTAGACCAATCACTTTGGGACTCCTCTATCACCCCTAAGTTCAGCATTTTCTGTACTTCCTCCCGTATTGCCTCCCGTCGGGCCTCTGGGATCCGATAGGGTTTTAACTTCACCCTTTCACCGGGCGGGGTAATGATGTCATGCTCTACCCCAGATGTTTGTCCCGGCAGCTCAGAGAATACCTCCTTGTTGCGAAGCACAAACTCCTTAACCTCCTGTTGTTGGGGTTGTGACAAGGTGGCTGCTATTCCAACCTCAGGAATCACGCAACCAGTTTGAGCTGGTGACCAAGTGTCTGCGACTAGGGACTCTCTATCCCTCCAGGCTTTCAACAGATTAACGTGATAGATCTGTTCGGGCTTTCGCCTTCCTGGTTGTCTGACCTTGTAATTCACTTTGCTCACTTTTTCCATTATCTCGTAGGGGCCTTGCCATTTGGCAAGGAATTTACTTTCAACCGTAGGGACAAGTACCAGTATCCTATCCCCCGGGGAAAAGGTACGGGTCTTGGCTCCACGGTTGTACACTCTCTGCTGTGCTAACTGCGCTTGGGCCAAATGTTCCTTCACGATGGGCATTACCTGTGCAATTCGGTCTTGCATCAGGGCGACATGCTCAATCACACTCCTGTGGGGAGAACTCTCACTTTCCCAAGTTTCCTTGGCAATATCCAACAGCCCTCTTGGGTGTCTCCCATACAGTAACTCAAAGGGGGAGAATCCCGTAGAGGATTGGGGCACCTCCCTAATAGCAAACATCAGATAAGGAAGTAGACAGTCCCAATCCTTTCCATCTCTATCCACCACTTTCTTCAACATTTGTTTTAGGGTTTTGTTGAATCTTTCAACCAGCCCATCGGTTTGGGGGTGATACACAGATGTACGTAATTGCGTCACTTTGAACAATTTACACAGCTCCTTCATAACCCGGGACATAAAGGGTGTACCTTGGTCCGTAAGCAGTTCTTTACAAATACCCACCCGGCTAAACACAAGAGATAGCTCTTTGGCTATGGTTTTGGCCGAGGTATTTCGGAGAGGGATCGCTTCTGGATAACGGGTGGCATAGTCCATTATAACTAATATGTACTGGTGCCCCCTAGCGGACTTGATTATAGGACCTACCAAATCCATGGCGATCCTCTCAAACGGGACCTCAATGATGGGTAGAGGGACCAGCGGGCTACGGAAATGTGGCATCGGGCCGACCTCTGACACACAGGGCAGGAGGAACAATAATTTTCTATGTCCTTCATCACCCCCGGCCAATAGAATCTCTGTAATACCCTCTCTCGGGTTTTCTCTGTCCCCAGATGACCTCCAAGAATGTGCCCATGGGCCAACTCCAACACCAACTTCCTGTAAGGTTTGGGCACCACAAGCTGCTCAACGGTTTCTTCTGCCCTTTTTGCCACCCGATACAGTAGGTCCTTCTCTACGCTGAAGTATGGGTAAGTGCAGGTATCATCTGGGTTCACTAACTCGCCATCTATTTTCACTACGTTTTCCCGTGCCTTTATTAGGGCGGGGTCTTTCAACTGTTCTGTGGCAAAGTTTTCCCTGTGAACCTCAAGATCATAAAACTCCACAGACGGTAGGTTTTCGTCTGAGGAGGTGGGCTCCTCTCCAGTTTCTTGAGTCTCCCCTGCCAATACTGATAAGGGAAATTCCGGAGAGTCCTCACCACTCTCAGGGGAGTTCTGGCTATCACATTCCTGGTACATAGGGGCACCAGTGGGGGGCTCAGGATCATCCCACAGTTCCCAGAACTTCGGAAAATCCCTTCCCACAATGGCGTCATGCGGTAACTGAGATACTAAGCCCACTGGATGAAAGAGGGTACCTTTGGGGGTCTCGAAACACACTGTAGTCACTGGATACTCTCGGGTGTCCCCATGCACACAAATAACAGCTACCTTGCTATTCCCAGAGACCTCTGTTTTAACTAACTCAGCCTTTATCAGGGTCACAAGGCTACCTGAATCCAGCAATACCACAACATTTCTACCATTAACACACATTTTGCATAAATGTTTCTCAGTTCCTCGAATGGCAGTGCATGCGACTGTCGCACACAGCGACTGACGTCTGCCCGTCAGAAAGTCACACTGCATGGGTTCCTCCACAACCGGGCAATTGGCTGCAATATGTCCCGCTTGCCGGCAGCGGTAGCAAACGAACCTTCTTGCCGCCTCTTGAGCCGCTGATTTCCCAGGCTGTTCTCGCCAAACTTGGGGTAGAGCTCCCACCCTCTCACTCTCTCCACCCTCACCCCTTGGAATCCTCTTATCCGCCCCTGGGGATGGTCTGGTCTTAGGGTGGAAAGTCCGAGTGTCTCTGGAAGAGGCCGTCAGGTTCTCTGTAGCCAAGTATTTCTCCACACGATCCACAAGACCATCGGCCGTCTCTGGGTCTCCATGGCTTACCCACTTTTGGATGGCAGTAGGAAGAGCTCTCAAAAACCGATCCATTACAACACGTTCCACAATCTTTGGTGCGGACAAAGTCTCTGGCTGTAGCCACTTTCTGCTCAGGTGAATGAGATCATACATTTGAGACCTGGGGGGTTTTCCAAGCTGGAAAGTCCAGTTATGCACACGCTGAGCCCGGACAGCCAGGGTGACACCCAGCCTTGCCAATATTTCAGCTTTTAGCATCACATAGTCTTTTGCTTGGTTAGGCTCTAGGTCATAGTAAGCTTTCTGCGATTCACCAGTTAACAGAGGAGCCACCAGTCCAGCCCACTGCTCCTCAGGCCACTTTTCTCTTTCAGCGGTCCTTTCAAATGTGGTCAAAAATACCTCTGGATCATCCTCTCCAGTCATTTTTGTCAATAAACGACTCACCCCAAAGGACGCGGTATTAGTGGGACGGCTTTCCTCACTGGTCTGCGGACGTTGCTGCATTACTGCTTCCATCTGTTGTTGTAGTCTCTGCTCTTGCTTCTGCAACAGGTCTATGAAGCGGGCCTCAGATTGCTGCTGGGCTTGTTGCTGAGCCTCCAGACTCTGTTGCAAAGTTGCGTTTGTCTGCTGCTGGGCTGCAAGGCTCTGTTGATGAGCTTGCTGCTGGGCTGCAAGGCTCTGTTGATGAGCTTGCTGCTGGGCTGCGAAGTTCTGTTGTTGAGCTGCAAGGCTCTGTTGATGAGCTGCAAGGCTCTTTTGCAAACCTGCATTTGTCTGCTGTTGATTGGCATTTGCTAGAGCCAGCTGTTTCAGTATCTCCTCCATGCTGGCTTAAAAAAAAAACTGCCACTGGTTCTCCACCAACTGTGAGGGGGTTAGCTCGGCAGCGGGTGTGTGTGACCCCCGGGATGGGCTCCCCACACAAAAACAGGCCCAGCAAACGGAGGTTGTGGTTTTCAAAATCAAAAAGGTGCGGTTTATTTTCTATTTACAGTGACAAAACACAGCAAAGCAAAAGAAACATAAACAAAATAAATCCTGGTCAACTTGACCTCTGACTAAACATACAGGTTTCCTAACTAACAACTGGGATCAGCCTAGTGCTGTCCTAGTCCCTAAGTCCCTGGTTTTAAATGTCCAAGCAAATAGCCACACAGGCTTTGTCTCACCGCACAGGGGTTCACTCTCCCTAGACAGTCCACACAGGTCTGGGTCCAGGCATGAGCTAACATCTAATGAAGCTGGGAGTTCTTATAGAGGCCTAAATGAGCTGACAAGCTTCAGCTGGTCTCATCAACTCCCTGTCTGCACGACGCCCCACACTCTCCCTAGAGGTATGAGTCATCCATGAGCCCACTAGCCCCAGCTGGGCTTATACAACTCTCCACCTAGTTGTATAAGTCGGCGTAAAGCCTGAATCTGGGCGAAATATATCTACCCCCCTGGATGCAACCAGGTGACTTTACCTTCCTGCTGTCACACCCCGTACACACGGTCGGACTTTTGGCCAACAAACTTCATTTTGAGAAAGTTGGACCAACAATCCGACCGTGTGTACGCTCCATCGGACAAACTTTTTTTACTTTTTTCTTGTTTTCTTTGGACAAAAGTTGGGTCTGCAAACGGACAAACTTTTGCCCAACAAAAGTCAGATGGAGCAAAGTCCGACCGTGTGTACAGAAAACCATCGGACTTTTGTCCGATGGACAAAACAACTAATGTTAAAATCAAGCAACAATAGCAGAAGTTGACCAAAGGGTGACGGTAAAGAGCAGAAAAGAGCAGAAAAACCACGTGATATTGCAAAAAGTTTTGGGAAAGTTTGCAGAAAAGTCAGAGCGTGTGTATGCTATGGGTGTTCCCAACCAACTCCGTTCTGACAAAGAACCACGGAAAAGTCAGATGGAAGTCCAACCGTGTGTATGAGGTTTTATACAGACTGATCCATCTTCAATGTTTTCTTTGACATTTGGGATTTCTTGGCAGCATAAGGACTCTCTTCCAGTTGGCATAGCTAGACAATTCCCACATTGACACCAATCTGTGTTTCCTAATCTTCTTTGAAGTCTAATTTCTTCATCATTTTCAGGGTTAGACAACAATGAAGGTTGAGATGGCGGATTAAAAGGAAAGCTTGGGTCCTCACCTACTGTCGGATATTTTGACCAGATTTTTTGTAAAAGATCTCTCCTCTACAATATAACAAAAACAAAAACAACCAAAAAAGCTAAGTATAATTTTTTTTTATTGAACATAACAAAAAATGTATTATTAATAAATAATTATTTAGGTGTCCGTTTATGAAGCAGTGATCAGCGGTGATCCCAAGGATCGCCACTGATCACAGTCCATAAACAGTTTATGAAACAGACATAATTGGGGGAGAAGTGTTTGAATATGTTCTCCCGCCGATGATCTCTGCACAGTGAGAATCTCATAGACTGACACAGAAACGGCCTGTTTATGAAGCTGTAAACTCAGCGCTTCGCTGGTGATTTGAGTCAGAATTCACACTCCCCGATTCACCAGCTCTGAGTTGGAGAAGCGGGGAGTGAAGAGAGAATCTCGGGGGATCTGAGGAGTAAGGAGGAAGGTTTAAAACTTCTTTCTACCTCGTTCAGAACCCCCAAGACTGTAACCATGTCACCCAGTGATATGGTGGATGCATATATATACATATATATTAGGGTTGTCCCGATACCACTTTTTGAACCACTTAAGCCCCGGACCAACACGCAGCATAATGACCAGGCCCCTTTTTGCGATTCAGCACTGCGTTGCTTTAACTGACAATTGCGCGGTCGTGCAACGTGGCTCCCAAACAAAATTGGCGTCCTTTTTTTTTCCACAAATAGAGCTTTCTTTTGGTGGTATTTGATAACCTCTGCGGTTTTTATTTTTTGCGCTATAAACAAAAATAGAGCAACAATTTTGAAAATACATATTTTTTACTTTTTGCTATAATAAATATCCCCAAAAAATATATAAAAAAACATTTTTTTTCCTCAGTTTAGGCCGATACGTATTCTTCTACATATTTTTGGGAAAACAAATTGCAATCAGCGTTTATTGATTGGTTTGCGCAAAAATGATAGCGTTTACAAAATAGGGGATAGTTTTAAGGCATTTTTATAAATTTTTTCTTTTTTACTAGTAATGGCGGCGATCAGCTTTTTGTTTTCGTGACTGTGACATTATGGCGGACACATCGGACACTTTTGACACATTTTTGGGACCATTGTCATTTTTACAGCGATCAGTGCAATAAAAATGCATTGGTTACTGTAAAAATGACACTGGCAGTGAAGGGGTTAACCACTAGGGGCACTGGAGGGTTTAAGTGTGCCTAGGTGCATGTTTCTAACTGAGGGGGGGCGTGGCTACTAGTGACATGTCACCAATCTCCGCTCTGATTACACAGAGCGGAGATCGCTGACATTGTCAGTAGGGGAGCGGGGAGATGTTGTGTTTACACTAACATCTCCCCACTCCATGCCTCCGTGAGACGATCGCGGGGATCCCTGCGATAATTGAGTCTGCAGGACCCGCGGTCCGACTCACGGGGAAGGCAGGGGGGTCGCGAGCGTGCCACTGGCGGCGTGTGCGCGACCCCGACGTTGGCAGTTAAAGGGCCACGTACAGGTAGGGTTGCCATCTCATCCCTTTAAACCTGAACACATATGAATTACACAGGTTCTGAGGCTAATTTAATGCAGATAAGGCACCAACTGAGTTTAATTTCACCTTAATCAGCCCACAAAACCTGTGTAATTCATATGTGTTCAGGTTAGGGATGAGGTGGCAACTCTACATACAGGTACGTGATTGTGCCTGTACGAGCCATTCTGCCGACGTATATATACAGTGGTTAAGACCGAGTACAAGTACCGATACTTTTTTTCAAGTACTAGCCGATACCGATTACCGATATTTTTTTAATCTCATGTGACAGTGGCACATGTTTCAGTCTTTTTTTACAATTTATTTTTATTTTTTTACAATTAATTTTTAATTTTTTTCCATTTTTTTACCATTTTTTTATTTTAGTTTTTTTTGCAATGTTTTCAGAGCAGAAGAGAGGGGGAAAGCAGCACAGAGGGGGAGAAGAGAGGGGGACAGCAGCACGGAAGGGGGAGAAGAGAGGGGGACAGCAGCACGGAGGGGGACACGGAGAAGAAGAGAGGGGGACACAGAGCAGAAGAGAGGGGAACACGGAGCAGCATGGAGGGGGACACGGAGCAGAAGAGAGTTGAACACAGAGCAGAAGAGAGGGGGACACAGATCAGCATGGAGGGGGACACGGATCAGCATGGAGGGGGACACAGATCAGCATGGAGGGGGACATGGAGCAGCATGGAGGGGGACACAGAGAAGGACAGAAGCAGAACGGAGGGGGACTGAAGGAGGATATGGGGACAGTCAGCGATCATCGTGTGTGGGAGAGTTACAATCACGATCACTGCTGATTTCACTAAAGCAGCTGAAAGCCACGGGGGAGCGGAGAAAGGGACCGTCTGTCAGACTTTTAAATCTATACAGGGTGAACAGTGCTTGTAACTCTCCCATCGCACTGATCACCCTGACTGCCCAGGTATCGGGTGAAGCATCGGGAGCATTTTCCAGAGTACAAGTACTTGGGCAAATGTTTGGTATCGTTGCTGAAACCAATACTAGTATCGGTATCGGGACAACCCTAATATATATATATATATATATAATGTGTACATGTATATATATATAATGTGTGTGTAAATACATGTATATATATATTTTTTTGTATGTATACATATATATATTATGTATGGGGACTCGTTATTTTACTAACATATAGCACACCGTCTGTCAGTGTACTGAGCGTTGATTATTTATCACTGCTTACTAAACTGAAATATCGTTGTTTCTGTGAATTTCTGGTACTGTAATCTCGTAAATAGGGATGAGCCGAACACCCCCCTGTTCGGTTCACAAAAAAAACCTGCGAACAGCCAGAATGTTTGCGTGAACTTTAGAACCCTATTAAATACAATGGACTCGAATGTTCAAAATCAAAAGTGATAATTATAAAGGCTAAAATGCAAGTTATTGTCCTAAAAAGTGTTTGGGGACCCAGGTCTTGCCCCAGGGGACATGTATCAATGCAAAAAAAGTTTTAAAAACTGAAGTTTTTTCGGGAGCAGTGATTTTATTACTGCTTAAAGTGAAACAATAAAAGTGAAATATTCCTTTAAATTTCGTACCTATGGTGTGTGTATCGTATGCCTGTAAAGTCGCGCTTGTTTCCCGTTCTTAGAACTGTCCCTGAACAAAGTGTCATTTCTGAAGGAAAAAAAGTAATTTAAAACTCACTCGCGGCTATAATGAATTGTCGGCTCCCGGCAATACATATAAAAGTCATTGGTAAAAAAAAAAAATGCGTGGGGGTACCCCCAAATTCAATTACCAGGCCCTTCAGGTCTGGTATGGATATTAAGGGGAACCCTGCCGCAAATTAAAAAAAAAATATGTGGGGTTCCCCAAATATCCATACCAGGCCCTTCAGGTACCCTTCAGGTACATTGTACCCCTACCAATTCACGAAGAAAGTGTAAAAAATTTTTTTTAAAAAAACACACAGACACCTTGAAAAAGTCCTTTATTAAAAAAAAACATTCCAGCGTTGAAATCCACTGTCCCGCAGCGATCCGATGTCCAGCGCTGTCCACACAAAATGTCATTGGCTGAGCCTGAGCAGACCTGATGGGGAACTTCCTCCGCAGTGTATTAAATTAATAGATCCGCCCCTTCTAAAGTTCCCCATCAGGTCCGCTCAGCCAATGACGTAGGTGTAAGGCTAAGCGGACCAGATGCGGAACGTGAGAAGGGGTGGGTCTATTCATTTATTACACTGTGGAGGAAGTTCCCCATCAGGTCCGCCCCCTCATATATCAGACCCCGCCTATGTCATTGGCTGAGCGGACCTGATAGGGAACTGCCTCTGCAGTGTAATAAATTAATAGACCCATTGGCTGAGCGGATCTGATGGGGAACTTTTTCTTTGTGAAATGGTAGGGGTACAATGTACCCCCTTACCAATTCACATGGGGGGCTGGGATCTGGGGGTCCCCTTTGTTAAAGGAGTCTTCCAGATTCTGATAAGCCCCCTGCCCGCAGACCCCCACAACCATCGGGCAAGGGTTGTGGGGATGAGGCCCTTGTCCCCTTTAACATGGGGACATCCTCCCCATGTTGAGGGCATGTGGCCTGATACGGTTCAGGAGGGGGGCGCTCTCTTGTCCCCCTCGTTTCCTGCGGCCTGCCAGGTTGCGTGCTCGGATAAAGGGTCTGGTATGGATTTTTGGGGGAACTCCATGCCATTTTTTTTTTAATTTGGGGTGGAGTTCCCCTTAAAATCCATACCAGACCTGAAGGGCCTGGTAATTGAATTGGGGGGGACCCCCACGCATTTTTTTTATCAATGACTTTTCTATGTATTGCCGGGAGCCGACAATTCATTATAGCCGCAAGTGAGTTTTAAATGACTTTTTTTCCTTCAGAAATTAAACTTTGTGCAGGGACAGTTCTAAGCACAGGAAAAAAACGCAACTTTACAGGCATACTATACACACACCCTAGGTACGAAATTTAATAGGAATATTTCACTTCTATTGTTTCACTTTAAGCATTATTAAAATCACTGCTGCCAAAAAAACGTCAGTTTTTAAAACTTTTTTTGCATTGATACATGTCCCCTGGGGCAGGACCCAGGTCCCCAAACACTTTTTATGACAATAACTTGCATATAAGCCTTTAAAATTAGCACTTTAGATTTCTTTTCGAATTTGTCGCGAACACCCCAAATTGTTCTCTGTTCGGCGAACGGGTGAACAGGCAATGTTCGAGTCGAACATGAGTTCGACTCGAACTCGAAGCTCATCCCTACTCGTAAAGTCTCAGGAGATTACAGTATCAGGGGCCGTTCTACCGTGTTTGAAGCATTGGTAGATCACTTCACTCCTCCAAGGGTGAAGCGATCTACTCTGCTTCATAAACTGTCACCCTGAGGAAAAGATATCCTCCGTGAATGCCGGCGAATGAAGCAGTGAATATATTTCACTGCTTCATAAAAGGACACCTAAATCTAAAAATAAAAAAGTGAAGTGTAATATATTTTTAATACTAAACAATTAACATTATATTTCATTATTAAACACTACTCGAAGTGTACCTTATAATGCGATTTTTTGTCCTTACAGAGTTTCCTCGTGATTTCATCTGAATTGTTGTGACATCAAAACCAAATACAGCTAAGATTTACAAACTGAAGAAGAGATACATGAGTGTCTAACCTATTGTTTCAACTACTTAAAAATTATGGAGGCTGTTATCCAATGGATACTAAACATCATATGCATTATAATTTCATATGCACTAATTTATGAAAAAATTGTTGATAATCAAACATTTTGATTAGCTGTTTAAATAAAAATTGGTGGCAATTTTGATTCCATTATTTGATTATAATTACCCTTTCTCTGCTGATCTCACGCTTGTTGACGAATTCTCATCTGGTGTGTCAAAATTCATTTCTGATTGTTCGTTGCTCTATGCATAAATACATTTTTTATTATTAAATAGATTTTTTTAATTACTTTTGGAACGCTTTATTTAAAAATAAATAAAAACATTTGGTTGTTGAGAATAGTATATCATTTTTGTTAGAGATTTATATACAATATTACAAATAAAAAATATATAACTTATGTTTGGTTATTTTAAATTTGTATTATTTAAAATAGTAAAAATTATTCATAATTGTAAAGATTATTTTATATATATATATATATATATATATATATATATATATAATTTTATTTAATATATATATATATGCAATCGACTTTAATTGACAATAATACATTTATTTATAAATATATAAATATATATTTTAGGGCTGTGGAAAATAACTATTAATTCCTCGATTAATCGATTAATTGTTTTGATCGATCAAAATTCTTTTGATCGATCAAAATTCTTTTGACCGGTACTCACCTCTCCGCCGGCTTCCGGGTCTTCAGGGAGATCTGGTGATGTCACGGACACCGGCGGGGCTTGCTGTGTCCATCTGAAGGGCTCCTTTCTGTGCCTTCTTATCTGCATGCTGGCGGGACCTTACTATCTGCCACACGCAAGGGCTGTTACACTTCCCTCTATCACTTCCCTCTATCAACCTGGGATTCAACAGCCATCCACTGGGAGTTGTGATAGTTCCCTTCACGGGACATCTACATGCCGACGGACTGATGTTAGTTCTCATCTGGATTCAGCAGTGGTATCGTTGTACACATTTTTATACCAGTATCATACTTAGCTACATGTTTTTATGACTGCTTTTGCTACCGTTTGGTATTACTCGCACCATTTTTACAGTCTATATAGCTACATCGATTTTATCTCCAGTGCAATATTTATTTTGTTACCTACTTGAAGACTATAAAAGTTTTAATGCCAATCCCATCGAGCGCTGCCTTTGTGTGTTTTTTGTATCCTGCTATCCATTTTTCCAGTGGTTGGTAGCTGCACTGGGAATCGTCCTGCAATGAGATCAGCTAAAAGTAGTTGGATCTATGTGCATTATAATTAATCGAAATTAGTCGATTAATCGATTAAAAAAAAAAACGATTAATCGAACACGAAAATTTTAATCAGTAACAGCCCTACTTTTTTGCATTCCTGAAACATTTTTCTAAATTTGGAAAAATGCAAAGGGCGTGACCGGAAATTTTTATTTTATGCCTTTGTATGCATTGTGCAATCTTTTTTAAGAAAGAATGACCAGAGGGATAAAATATAAGTTGTTTCAGCATTAAAAAGAAAAGAACAATCTGAGAATACGCATTTTCTGAAACCGGAAGTGAAACCACCAAAAGTCAAAAATGTCATCAATGTGACGTCACCAAAACAGGAAGTGGCTCTTAAACAAATTTTCATTGTCCATTTTCCATTTCACTCATTGTTTCATCATTGTGGAGGGCTTTTGAGTCCGTTTTACTGTCTTTTTTGCATTCCTGAGACATTTTCCAAAATTTGGAAAAGTGCAAAGGGCGTGACCAAATTTTTTTATTTTATGCCTTTGTGTGCATTGTGCCATCTTTTTTAAGAAAGAATGACCAGAGGGATGAAATATGAGTTGTTTCAGAATTAAAAAGAAAAGAACAACCTGAGAATACCCATTTCCTTAAACCAGAAGTGAAACCACCAAAAGTCAAAAACATCATCAATGTGACGTCACCAAAACAGGAAGTGGCTCTTAAACAAATTTCCATTGTCCATTTTCCATTTCACTCATTGTTTCATCATTGTGGAGGGCTTTTGAGCCCGTTTTACTGTCTTTTTTGCATTCCTGAGACATTTTTCAAAATTTGGAAAAATGCAAAGGGCGTGACCGGAAAATTTTATTTTATGCCTTTGTAAGCATTGTGCCATCTTTTTTAAGAAAGAATGACCAGAGGGATGAAATATGAGTTGTTTCAGCATTAAAAAGAAAAGAACAATCTGAGAATACCCATTTTCTTAAACCGGAAGTGAAACCACCAAAAGTCAAAAATGTCATCAATGTGACGTCACCAAAACAGGAAGTGGCTCTTAAACAAATTTTCATTGTCCATTTTCCATTTCACTCATTGTTTCATCATTGTGGATGGTTTTTGAGCCAGTTTTACTGTCTTTTTTGCATTCCTGAGACATTTTTCAAAATTTGGAAAAATGCAATGGGTGTGACCGGAAATTTTTATTTTATGCCTTTGTGTGCATTGTGCCATCTTTTTTTAAGAAAGAATGACCAGCGGGATGAAATATGAGTTGTTTCAGCATTAAAAAGAAAAAAACAATCTGAGAGTACCCATTTTCTTAAATCGGAAGTGAAACCACCAAAAGTCAAAAACTTCATCAATGTGACGTCACCAAAACAGGAAGTTGGTCTTAAACAAATTGTCATTGTCTATTTTCCATTTCACTCATTGTTTTATCATTTTGGAGGGCTTTTGAGCCAATTTTAATACCTTTTCTGCCTTCCTGAGACATTTTTAAAAACTTAAAAAAATACAAGTGCTGTGCTCCAAAATTTATGTTTTATGCATTTTTACCCATTGTGCCATCTTTTTTAAGAAAGAATGACCAGAGGGATT
This sequence comes from Rana muscosa, assembly GCA_029206835.1. NCBI lineage: Eukaryota > Metazoa > Chordata > Amphibia > Anura > Ranidae > Rana > Rana muscosa. The sequence continues at coordinate 484,379,682 of CM055116.1, forward strand.
AAATATGAGTAGATTTCTGCCTTAAAACGCCAAGAACAATCTGAGAATACCCATTTCCTTAAACCAGAGGTGAAACCACCAAAAGTCAAAAACATCATCAATGTGACGTCACCAAAAGAGGAAGTGGCTCTTAAACAAATTTCCATTGTCCATTTTACATTTCACTCATTGTTTCATCATTGTTGAGGGCTTTTGAGTCCGTTTTACTGTAGTTTTTGCATTCCTGAGACATTTTTCAAAAATTGGAAAAATGCAAAGGGCGTGACCGGAAATTAATATTTTATGCCTTTGTATGCATTGTGCCATCTTTTTTAAGAAAGAATGACCAGAGGGATGAAATATGAGTTGTTTCACCATTAAAAAGAAAAGAACAATCTGAGAATACCCATTTTCTTAAACCCGGAAGTGAAACCACCAAAAGTCAAAAATGTCATCAATGTGACGTCACAAAAACAGGAAGTGGCTCTTAAACAATTTTTCATTGTCCATTTTTCATTTCACTCATTGTTTCATCATTGTAGAGGGCTTTTGAGCCCGTTTTACTGTCTTTTTTGCATTCCTGAGAGATTTTTCAAAATTTGGAAAAATGCAAAGGGCGTGACCGGAAATTTTTATTTTATGCCTTTGTATGCATTGTGCCATCTTTTTTAAGAAAGAATGACCAGAGGGATGAAATATGAGTTGTTTCAGCATTAAAAAGAAATGAATAATCTGAGAGTACCCATTTTCTTAAATCGGAAGTGAAACCACCAAAAGTCAAAAACGTCATCAATGTGACGTCACTAAAACAGGAAGATGGTCTTAAACAAATTGTCATTGTCTATTTTCCATTTCACTCATCGTTTTATCATTTTGGAGGGCTTTTGAGCCAATTTTAATACCTTTTCTGCCTTCCTGAGACATTTTTAAAAATTTAAAAAAATACAAGTGGTGTGCTCCAAAATTTATGTTTTATGCATTTTTACTCATTGTGCCATCTTTTTTAAGAAAGATTGACCAGAGGGATTAAATATGAGTAGATTTCTGCCTTAAAACACTAAGAACAATCTGAGAATACCCATTTCCTTAAACCAGAAGTGAAACCACCAAAAGTCAAAAACATCATCAATGTGACGTCACCAAAAGAGGAAGTGGCTCTTAAACAAATTTCCATTGTCCATTTTCCATTTCACTCATTGTTTCATCATTGTTGAGGGCTTTTGAGTCCGTTTTACTGTAGTTTTTGCATTCCTGAGACATTTTTCAAAAATTGGAAAAATGCAAAGGGCGTGACCGGAAATTAATATTTTATGCCTTTGTATGCATTGTGCCATCTTTTTAAAGAAAGAATGACCAGAGGGATGAAATATGAGTTGTTTCACCATTAAAAAGAAAAGAACAATCTGAGAATACCCATTTTCTTAAACCCAGAAGTGAAACCACCAAAAGTCAAAAATGTCATCAATGTGACGTCACACAAACAGGAAGTGGCTCTTAAACAATTTTTCATTGTCCATTTTTCATTTCACTCATTGTTTCATCATTGTAGAGGGCTTTTGAGCCCGTTTTACTGTCTTTTTGGCATTCCTGAGACATTTTTCAAAATTTGGAAAAATGCAAAGGGCGTGACCGGAAATTTTTATTTTATGCCTTTGTATGCATTGTGCCATCTTTTTTAAGAAAGAATGACCAGAGGGATGAAATATGAGTTGTTTCAGCATTAAAAAGAAATGAATAATCTGAGAGTACCCATTTTCTTAAATCGGAAGTGAAACCACCAAAAGTCAAAAACGTCATCAATGTGACGTCACTAAAACAGGAAGATGGTCTTAAACAAATTGTCATTGTCTATTTTCCATTTCACTCATCGTTTTATCATTTTGGAGGGCTTTTGAGCCAATTTTAATACCTTTTCTGCCTTCCTGAGACATTTTTAAAAATTTAAAAAAATACAAGTGGTGTGCTCCAAAATTTATGTTTTATGCATTTTTACTCATTGTGCCATCTTTTTTAAGAAAGATTGACCAGAGGGATTAAATATGAGTAGATTTCTGCCTTAAAACACTAAGAACAATCTGAGAATACCCATTTCCTTAAACCAGAAGTGAAACCACCAAAAGTCAAAAACATCATCAATGTGACGTCACCAAAACAGGAAGTGGCTCTTAAAAAAAATTCCATTGTCCATTTTCCATTTCACTCATTGTTTCATCATTGTGGAGGGCTTTTGAGCCCGTTTTACTGTCTTTTTTGCATTCCTGAGACATTTTTCAAAATTTGGAAAAATGCAAAGGGCGTGACCGGAAATTTTTATTTTATGCCTTTGTATGCATTGTGCCATCTTTTTTTAAGAAAGAATGACCAGAGGGATGAAATATGAGTTGTTTCAGCATTAAAAAGAAAAGAACAATCTGAGAATACCCATTTTCTTAAACCGGAAGTGAAACCACCAAAAGTCAAAAATGTCATCAATGTGACGTCACCAAAACAGGAAGTGGCTCTTAAACAAATTTTCAAGGTCCATTTTCCATTTCACTCATTGTTTCATCATTGTGGGTGGCTTTTGAGCCAGTTTTACTGTCTTTTTTGCATTCCTGAGACATTTTTAAAATTTGGAAAAATGCAAAGGGCGTGACCGTAAATTTTTATTTTATGCCTTTGTGTGCATTGTGCCATCTTTTTAAAGAAAGAATGACCAGAGGGATGAAATATGAGTTGTTTCAGCATTAAAAAGAAAAGAACAATCTGAGAGTACCCATATTCTTAAATCGGAAGTGAAACCACGAAAAGTCAAAAACTTCATCAATGTGACATCACCAAAACAGGAAGTTGGTCTTAAACAAATTGTCATTGTCTATTTTCCATTTCACTCATTGTTTTATCATTTTGGAGGGCTTTTGAGCCAATTTTAATACCTTTTCTGCCTTCCTGAGACATTTTAAAAAAAATTAAAAAATACAAGTGGTGTGCTCCAAAATTTATGTTTTATGCATTTTTACCCATTGTGCCACCTTTTTTAAGAAAGAATAACCAGAGGGATTAAAAATGAGTAGATTTCTGCCTTAAAACGCCAAAAACAATCTGAGAATACCCATTTCCTTAAACCAGAAGTGAAACCACCAAAAGTCAAAAACATCATCAATGTGACGTCACCAAAACAGGAAGTGGCTCTTAAACAAATTTCCATTGTCCATTTTCCATTTCACTCATTGTTTCATCATTGTGGAGGGCTTTTGAGCCAGTTTTACTGTCTTTTTTGCATTCCTGAGACATTTTTAAAAATTTGGAAAAATGCAAAGGGCGTGACCGGAAATTTTTATTTTATGCCTTTGTATGCATTGTACCATCTTTTTTAAGAAAGAATGACCAGAGAGATGAAATATGAGTTGTTTCAGCATTAAAAAGAAAAGAACAATCTGAGAATACCCATTTTCCTAAACCGGAAGTGGAACCACCAAAAGTCAAAAATGTCATTAATGTGATGTCACCAAAACAGGAAGTGGCTCTTAAACAAATTTTCATTGTCCATTTCACTCATTGTTTCATCATTGTGGAGGGCTTTTGAGCCAGTTTTACTGTATTTTTTGCATTCCTGAGACATTTTTCAAAATTTGGAAAAATGCAAAGGGCGTGACCGGAAAATTTTATTTTATGCCTTTGTATGCATTGTGCCATCTTTTTTTAAGAAAGAATGACCAGAGGGATGAAATATGAGTTGTTTCAGCATTAAAAAGAAAAGAACAATCTGAGAATACCCATTTTCTTAAACCGGAAGTGAAACCACCAAAAGTCAAAAATGTCATCAATGTGACATCACCAAAACAGGAAGTGGCTCTTAAACAAATTTTCATTGTCCATTTTCCATTTCACAAATTTTTTCATCATTGTGGATGGCTTTTGAGCCAGTTTTACTGTCTTTTTTGCATTCCTGAGACATTTTTCAAAATTTGGAAAAATGCAAAGGGTGTGACCGGAAATTTTTATTTTATGCCTTTGTGTGCATTGTGCCATCTTTTTTTAAGAAAGAATGACCAGAGGGATGAAATATGAGTTGTTTCAGCATTAAAAAGAAAAGAACAATCTGAGATTACCCATTTTCTTAAATCGGAAGTGAAACCACCAAAAGTCAAAAACGTCATCAATGTGACGTCACCAAAACAGGAAGTTGGTCTTAAACAAATTGTCATTGTCTATTTTCCATTTCACTCATTGTTTTATCATTGTGGAGGGCTTTTGAGCCAGTTTTACTGTCTTTTTTGCATTCCTGAGACATTTTTCAAAATTTGGAAAAATGCAAAGGGTGTGACCGGAAATTTTTATTTTATGCCTTTGTGTGCATTGTGCTATCTTTTTTTAAGAAAGAATGACCAGCGGGATGAAATATGAGTTGTTTCAGCATTAAAAAGAAAAAAACAATCTGAGAGTACCCATTTTCTTAAATCGGAAGTGAAACCACCAAAAGTCAAAAACTTCATCAATGTGACGTCACCAAAACAGGAAGTTGGTCTTAAACAAATTGTCATTGTCTATTTTCCATTTCACTCATTGTTTTATCATTTTGGAGGGCTTTTGAGCCAATTTTAATACCTTTTCTGCCTTCCTGAGACATTTTTAAAAACTTAAAAAAATACAAGTGCTGTGCTCCAAAATTTATGTTTTATGCATTTTTACCCATTGTGCCATCTTTTTTAAGAAAGAATGACCAGAGGGATTAAATATGAGTAGATTTCTGCCTTAAAACGCCAAGAACAATCTGAGAATACCCATTTCCTTAAACCAGAAGTGAAACCACCAAAAGTCAAAAACATCATCAATGTGACGTCACCAAAAGAGGAAGTGGCTCTTAAACAAATTTCCATTGTCCATTTTCCATTTCACTCATTGTTTCATCATTGTTGAGGGCTTTTGAGTCCGTTTTACTGTAGTTTTTGCATTCCTGAGACATTTTTCAAAAATTGGAAAAATGCAAAGGGCGTGACCGGAAATTAATATTTTATGCCTTTGTATGCATTGTGCCATCTTTTTTAAGAAAGAATGACCAGAGGGATGAAATATGAGTTGTTTCACCATTAAAAGAAAAGAACAATCTGAGAATACCCATTTTCTTAAACCCGGAAGTGAAACCACCAAAAGTCAAAAATGTCATCAATGTGACGTCACAAAAACAGGAAGTGGCTCTTAAACAATTTTTCATTGTCCATTTTTCATTTCACTCATTGTTTCATCATTGTAGAGGGCTTTTGAGCCCGTTTTACTGTCTTTTTTGCATTCCTGAGACATTTTTCAAAATTTGGAAAAATGCAAAGGGCGTGACCGGAAATTTTTATTTTATGCCTTTGTATGCATTGTGCCATCTTTTTTAAGAAAGAATGACCAGAGGGATGAAATATGAGTTGTTTCAGCATTAAAAAGAAATGAATAATCTGAGAGTACCCATTTTCTTAAATCGGAAGTGAAACCACCAAAAGTCAAAAACGTCATCAATGTGACGTCACTAAAACAGGAAGATGGTCTTAAACAAATTGTCATTGTCTATTTTCCATTTCACTCATCGTTTTATCATTTTGGAGGGCTTTTGAGCCAATTTTAATACCTTTTCTGCCTTCCTGAGACATTTTTAAAAACTTAAAAAAATACAAGTGGTGTGCTCCAAAATTTATGTTTTATGCATTTTTACTCATTGTGCCATCTTTTTTAAGAAAGATTGACCAGAGGGATTAAATATGAGTAGATTTCTGCCTTAAAACACTAAGAACAATCTGAGAATACCCATTTCCTTAAACCAGAAGTGAAACCACCAAAAGTCAAAAACATCATCAATGTGACGTCACCAAAAGAGGAAGTGGCTCTTAAACAAATTTCCATTGTCCATTTTCCATTTCACTCATTGTTTCATCATTGTTGAGGGCTTTTGAGTCCGTTTTACTGTAGTTTTTGCATTCCTGAGACATTTTTCAAAAATTGGAAAAATGCAAAGGGCGTGACCGGAAATTAATATTTTATGCCTTTGTATGCATTGTGCCATCTTTTTTTAAGAAAGAATGACCAGAGGGATGAAATATGAGTTGTTTCAGCATTAAAAAGAAAAGAACAATCTGAGAATACCCATTTTCTTAAACCGGAAGTGAAACCACCAAAAGTCAAAAATGTCATCAATGTGACATCACCAAAACAGGAAGTGGCTCTTAAACAAATTTTCAAGGTCCATTTTCCATTTCACTCATTGTTTCATCATTGTGGGTGGCTTTTGAGCCAGTTTTACTGTCTTTTTTGCATTCCTGAGACATTTTTAAAATTTGGAAAAATGCAAAGGGCGTGACCGTAAATTTTTATTTTATGCCTTTGTGTGCATTGTGCCATCTTTTTAAAGAAAGAATGACCAGAGGGATGAAATATGAGTTGTTTCAGCATTAAAAAGAAAAGAACAATCTGAGAGTACCCATATTCTTAAATCGGAAGTGAAACCACGAAAAGTCAAAAACTTCATCAATGTGACATCACCAAAACAGGAAGTTGGTCTTAAACAAATTGTCATTGTCTATTTTCCATTTCACTCATTGTTTTATCATTTTGGAGGGCTTTTGAGCCAATTTTAATACCTTTTCTGCCTTCCTGAGACATTTTAAAAAAAATTAAAAAATACAAGTGGTGTGCTCCAAAATTTATGTTTTATGCATTTTTACCCATTGTGCCACCTTTTTTAAGAAAGAATAACCAGAGGGATTAAAAATGAGTAGATTTCTGCCTTAAAACGCCAAAAACAATCTGAGAATACCCATTTCCTTAAACCAGAAGTGAAACCACCAAAAGTCAAAAACATCATCAATGTGACGTCACCAAAACAGGAAGTGGCTCTTAAACAAATTTCCATTGTCCATTTTCCATTTCACTCATTGTTTCATCATTGTGGAGGGCTTTTGAGCCAGTTTTACTGTCTTTTTTGCATTCCTGAGACATTTTTAAAAATTTGGAAAAATGCAAAGGGCGTGACCGGAAATTTTTATTTTATGCCTTTGTATGCATTGTACCATCTTTTTTAAGAAAGAATGACCAGAGAGATGAAATATGAGTTGTTTCAGCATTAAAAAGAAAAGAACAATCTGAGAATACCCATTTTCCTAAACCGGAAGTGGAACCACCAAAAGTCAAAAATGTCATTAATGTGATGTCACCAAAACAGGAAGTGGCTCTTAAACAAATTTTCATTGTCCATTTCACTCATTGTTTCATCATTGTGGAGGGCTTTTGAGCCAGTTTTACTGTATTTTTTGCATTCCTGAGACATTTTTCAAAATTTGGAAAAATGCAAAGGGCGTGACCGGAAAATTTTATTTTATGCCTTTGTATGCATTGTGCCATCTTTTTTTAAGAAAGAATGACCAGAGGGATGAAATATGAGTTGTTTCAGCATTAAAAAGAAAAGAACAATCTGAGAATACCCATTTTCTTAAACCGGAAGTGAAACCACCAAAAGTCAAAAATGTCATCAATGTGACATCACCAAAACAGGAAGTGGCTCTTAAACAAATTTTCATTGTCCATTTTCCATTTCACAAATTTTTTCATCATTGTGGATGGCTTTTGAGCCAGTTTTACTGTCTTTTTTGCATTCCTGAGACATTTTTCAAAATTTGGAAAAATGCAAAGGGTGTGACCGGAAATTTTTATTTTATGCCTTTGTGTGCATTGTGCCATCTTTTTTTAAGAAAGAATGACCAGAGGGATGAAATATGAGTTGTTTCAGCATTAAAAAGAAAAGAACAATCTGAGAGTACCCATTTTCTTAAATCGGAAGTGAAACCACCAAAAGTCAAAAACGTCATCAATGTGACGTCACCAAAACAGGAAGTTGGTCTTAAACAAATTGTCATTGTCTATTTTCCATTTCACTCATTGTTTTATCATTGTGGAGGGCTTTTGAGCCAGTTTTACTGTCTTTTTTGCATTCCTGAGACATTTTTCCAAATTTGGAAAAATGCAAAGGGTGTGACCAGAAATTTTTATTTTATGCCTTTGTGTGCATTGTGCTATCTTTTTTTAAGAAAGAATGACCAGCGGGATGAAATATGAGTTGTTTCAGCATTAAAAAGAAAAAAACAATCTGAGAGTACCCATTTTCTTAAATCGGAAGTGAAACCACCAAAAGTCAAAAACTTCATCAATGTGACGTCACCAAAACAGGAAGTTGGTCTTAAACAAATTGTCATTGTCTATTTTCCATTTCACTCATTGTTTTATCATTTTGGAGGGCTTTTGAGCCAATTTTAATACCTTTTCTGCCTTCCTGAGACATTTTTAAAAACTTAAAAAAATACAAGTGCTGTGCTCCAAAATTTATGTTTTATGCATTTTTACCCATTGTGCCATCTTTTTTAAGAAAGAATGACCAGAGGGATTAAATATGAGTAGATTTCTGCCTTAAAACGCCAAGAACAATCTGAGAATACCCATTTCCTTAAACCAGAAGTGAAACCACCAAAAGTCAAAAACATCATCAATGTGACGTCACCAAAAGAGGAAGTGGCTCTTAAACAAATTTCCATTGTCCATTTTCCATTTCACTCATTGTTTCATCATTGTTGAGGGCTTTTGAGTCCGTTTTACTGTAGTTTTTGCATTCCTGAGACATTTTTCAAAAATTGGAAAAATGCAAAGGGCGTGACCGGAAATTAATATTTTATGCCTTTGTATGCATTGTGCCATCTTTTTAAAGAAAGAATGACCAGAGGGATGAAATATGAGTTGTTTCACCATTAAAAAAAAAAGAACAATCTGAGAATACCCATTTTCTTAAACCCGGAAGTGAAACCACCAAAAGTCAAAAATGTCATCAATGTGACGTCACAAAAACAGGAAGTGGCTCTTAAACAATTTTTCATTGTCCATTTTTCATTTCACTCATTGTTTCATCATTGTAGAGGGCTTTTGAGCCCGTTTTACTGTCTTTTTTGCATTCCTGAGACATTTTTCAAAATTTGGAAAAATGCAAAGGGCGTGACCGGAAATTTTTATTTTATGCCTTTGTATGCATTGTGCCATCTTTTTTAAGAAAGAATGACCAGAGGGATGAAATATGAGTTGTTTCAGCATTAAAAAGAAATGAATAATCTGAGTACCCATTTTCTTAAATCGGAAGTGAAACCACCAAAAGTCAAAAACGTCATCAATGTGACATCACTAAAACAGGAAGATGGTCTTAAACAAATTGTCATTGTCTATTTTCCATTTCACTCATCGTTTTATCATTTTGGAGGGCTTTTGAGCCAATTTTAATACCTTTTCTGCCTTCCTGAGACATTTTTAAAAACTTAAAAAAATACAAGTGGTGTGCTCCAAAATTTATGTTTTATGCATTTTTACTCATTGTGCCATCTTTTTTAAGAAAGATTGACCAGAGGGATTAAATATGAGTAGATTTCTGCCTTAAAACACTAAGAACAATCTGAGAATACCCATTTCCTTAAACCAGAAGTGAAACCACCAAAAGTCAAAAACATCATCAATGTGACGTCACCAAAAGAGGAAGTGGCTCTTAAACAAATTTCCATTGTCCATTTTCCATTTCACTCATTGTTTCATCATTGTTGAGGGCTTTTGAGTCCGTTTTACTGTAGTTTTTGCATTCCTGAGACATTTTTCAAAAATTGGAAAAATGCAAAGGGCGTGACCGGAAATTAATATTTTATGCCTTTGTATGCATTGTGCCATCTTTTTTAAGAAAGAATGACCAGAGGGATGAAATATGAGTTGTTTCACCATTAAAAAGAAAAGAACAATCTGAGAATACCCATTTTCTTAAACCCGGAAGTGAAACCACCAAAAGTCAAAAATGTCATCAATGTGACGTCACAAAAACAGGAAGTGGCTCTTAAACAATTTTTCATTGTCCATTTTTCATTTCACTCATTGTTTCATCATTGCAGAGGGCTTTTGAGCCCGTTTTACTGTCTTTTTGGCATTCCTGAGACATTTTTCAAAATTTGGAAAAATGCAAAGGGCGTGACCGGAAATTTTTATTTTATGCCTTTGTATGCATTGTGCCATCTTTTTTAAGAAAGAATGACCAGAGGGATGAAATATGAGTTGTTTCAGCATTAAAAAGAAATGAATAATCTGAGAGTACCCATTTTCTTAAATCGGAAGTGAAACCACCAAAAGTCAAAAACGTCATCAATGTGACGTCACTAAAACAGGAAGATGGTCTTAAACAAATTGTCATTGTCTATTTTCCATTTCACTCATCGTTTTATCATTTTGGAGGGCTTTTGAGCCAATTTTAATACCTTTTCTGCCTTCCTGAGACATTTTTAAAAATTTAAAAAAATACAAGTGGTGTGCTCCAAAATTTATGTTTTATGCATTTTTACTCATTGTGCCATCTTTTTTAAGAAAGATTGACCAGAGGGATTAAATATGAGTAGATTTCTGCCTTAAAACACTAAGAACAATCTGAGAATACCCATTTCCTTAAACCAGAAGTGAAACCACCAAAAGTCAAAAACATCATCAATGTGACGTCACCAAAACAGGAAGTGGCTCTTAAAAAAAATTCCATTGTCCATTTTCCATTTCACTCATTGTTTCATCATTGTGGAGGGCTTTTGAGCCCGTTTTACTGTCTTTTTTGCATTCCTGAGACATTTTTCAAAATTTGGAAAAATGCAAAGGGCGTGACCGGAAATTTTTATTTTATGCCTTTGTATGCATTGTGCCATCTTTTTTTAAGAAAGAATGACCAGAGGGATGAAATATGAGTTGTTTCAGCATTAAAAAGAAAAGAACAATCTGAGAATACCCATTTTCTTAAACCGGAAGTGAAACCACCAAAAGTCAAAAATGTCATCAATGTGACGTCACCAAAACAGGAAGTGGCTCTTAAACAAATTTTCAAGGTCCATTTTCCATTTCACTCATTGTTTCATCATTGTGGGTGGCTTTTGAGCCAGTTTTACTGTCTTTTTTGCATTCCTGAGACATTTTTAAAATTTGGAAAAATGCAAAGGGCGTGACCGTAAATTTTTATTTTATGCCTTTGTGTGCATTGTGCCATCTTTTTAAAGAAAGAATGACCAGAGGGATGAAATATGAGTTGTTTCAGCATTAAAAAGAAAAGAACAATCTGAGAGTACCCATATTCTTAAATCGGAAGTGAAACAACGAAAAGTCAAAAACTTCATCAATGTGACATCACCAAAACAGGAAGTTGGTCTTAAACAAATTGTCATTGTCTATTTTCCATTTCACTCATTGTTTTATCATTTTGGAGGGCTTTTGAGCCAATTTTAATACCTTTTCTGCCTTCCTGAGACATTTTAAAAAAAATTAAAAAATACAAGTGGTGTGCTCCAAAATTTATGTTTTATGCATTTTTACCCATTGTGCCACCTTTTTTAAGAAAGAATAACCAGAGGGATTAAAAATGAGTAGATTTCTGCCTTAAAACGCCAAAAACAATCTGAGAATACCCATTTCCTTAAACCAGAAGTGAAACCACCAAAAGTCAAAAACATCATCAATGTGACGTCACCAAAACAGGAAGTGGCTCTTAAACAAATTTCCATTGTCCATTTTCCATTTCACTCATTGTTTCATCATTGTGGAGGGCTTTTGAGACAGTTTTACTGTCTTTTTTGCATTCCTGAGACATTTTTAAAAATTTGGAAAAATGCAAAGGGCGTGACCGGAAATTTTTATTTTATGCCTTTGTATGCATTGTACCATCTTTTTTAAGAAAGAATGACCAGAGAGATGAAATATGAGTTGTTTCAGCATTAAAAAGAAAAGAACAATCTGAGAATACCCATTTTCCTAAACCGGAAGTGGAACCACCAAAAGTCAAAAATGTCATTAATGTGATGTCACCAAAACAGGAAGTGGCTCTTAAACAAATTTTCATTGTCCATTTCACTCATTGTTTCATCATTGTGGAGGGCTTTTGAGCCAGTTTTACTGTCTTTTTTGCATTCCTGAGACATTTTTCAAAATTTGGAAAAATGCAAAGGGCGTGACCGGAAAATTTTATTTTATGCCTTTGTATGCATTGTGCCATCTTTTTTTAAGAAAGAATGACCAGAGGGATGAAATATGAGTTGTTTCAGCATTAAAAAGAAAAGAACAATCTGAGAATACCCATTTTCTTAAACCGGAAGTGAAACCACCAAAAGTCAAAAATGTCATCAATGTGACATCACCAAAACAGGAAGTGGCTCTTAAACAAATTTTCATTGTCCATTTTCCATTTCACAAATTTTTTCATCATTGTGGATGGCTTTTGAGCCAGTTTTACTGTCTTTTTTGCATTCCTGAGACATTTTTCAAAATTTGGAAAAATGCAAAGGGTGTGACCGGAAATTTTTATTTTATGCCTTTGTGTGCATTGTGCCATCTTTTTTTAAGAAAGAATGACCAGAGGGATGAAATATGAGTTGTTTCAGCATTAAAAAGAAAAGAACAATCTGAGAGTACCCATTTTCTTAAATTGGAAGTGAAACCACCAAAAGTCAAAAACGTCATCAATGTGACGTCACCAAAACAGGAAGTTGGTCTTAAACAAATTGTCATTGTCTATTTTCAATTTCACTCATTGTTTTATCATTTTGGAGGGCTTTTGAGCCAATTTTAATACCTTTTCTGCCTTCCTGAGACATTTTTAAAAATTTACAAAAATACGTGGTGTGCTCCAAAATGTATGTTTTATGCATTTTTACCCATTGTGCCATCTTTTTTAAGAAAGAATGACCAGAGGGATTAAATATGAGTAGATTTCTGCCTTAAAACGCCAAGAACAATCTGAGAATACCCATTTCCTTAAACCAGAAGTGAAACCACCAAAAGTCAAAAACATCATCAATGTGACGTCACCAAAACAGGAAATGGCTCTTAAACAAATTTCCATTGTCCATTTTCCATTTCACTAATTGTTTCATCATTGTGGAGGGCTTTTGAGCCCGTTTTACTGTCTTTTTTGCATTCCTGAGACATTTTTAAAAATTTGGAAAAATGCAAAGGGCGTGACCGGAAATTTTTATTTTATGCCTTTGTATGCATTGTGCCATCTTTTTTAAGAAAGAATGACCAGAGAGATGAAATATGAGTTGTTTCAGCATTAAAAAGAAAAGAACAATCTGAGAATACCCATTTTCCTAAACCGGAAGTGGAACCACCAAAAGTCAAAAACATCATCAATGTGACGTCACCAAAAGAGGAAGTGGCTCTTAAACAAATTTCCATTGTCCATTTTCCATTTCACTCATTGTTTCATCATTGTTGAGGGCTTTTGAGTCAGTTTTACTGTCGTTTTTGCATTCCTGAGACATTTTTCAAAAATTGGAAAAATGCAAAGGGTGTGACCGGAAATTTTTATTTTATGCCTTTGTGTGCATTGTGCCATCTTTTTTTAAGAAAGAATGACCAGAGGGATGAAATATGAGTTGTTTCAGCATTAAAAAGAAAAGAACAATCTGAGAGTACCCATTTTCTTAAATCGGAAGTGAAACCACCAAAAGTCAAAAACGTCATCAATGTGACGTCACCAAAACAGGAAGTTGGTCTTAAACAAATTGTCATTGTCTATTTTCCATTTCACTCATTGTTTTATCATTTTGGAGGGCTTTTGAGCCAATTTTAATACCTTTTCTGCCTTCCTGAGACATTTTTAAAAATTTTAAAAAATACAAGTGGTGTGCTCCAAAATGTATGTTTTATGCATTTTTACCCATTGTGCCATCTTTTTTAAGAAAGAATGACCAGAGGGATTAAATATGAGTAGATTTCTGCCTTAAAACGCCAAGAACAATCTGAGAATACCCATTTCCTTAAACCAGAAGTGAAACCACCAAAAGTCAAAAACATCATCAATGTGACGTCACCAAAACAGGAAGTGGCTCTTAAATAAATTTCCATTGTCCATTTTCCATTTCACTCATTGTTTCATCATTGTTGAAGGCTTTTGAGTCCGTTTTACTGTCGTTTTTGCATTCCTGAGACATTTTTCAAAATTTGGAAAAATGTAAAGGGCGTGACCGGAATTTTTTTTTTATGCCTTTGTATGCATTGTGCCATCTTTTTAAAGAAAGAATGACCAGAGGGATGAAATATGAGTTGTTTCACCATTAAAAAGAAAAGAACAATCTGAGAATACCCATTTTCCTAAACCGGAAGTGGAACCACCAAAAGTCAAAAATGTCATTAATGTGATGTCACCAAAACAGGAAGTGGCTCTTAAACAAATTTTCATTGTCCATTTTCCATTTCACTAATTTTTCATCATTGTGGATGGCATTTGAGCCAGTTTTACTGTCTTTTTTGCATTCCTGAGACATTTTTCAAAATTTGGAAAAATGCAAAGGGTGTGACCGGAAATTTTTATTTTATGCCTTTGTGTGCATTGTGCCATCTTTTTTTAAGAAAGAATGACCAGAGGGATGAAATATGAGTTGTTTCAGCATTAAAAAGAAAAGAACAATCTGAGAGTACCCATTTTCTTAAATCGGAAGTGAAACCACCAAAAGTCAAAAACTTCATCAATGTGATGTCACCAAATTGTCATTGTCTATTTTCCATTTCACTCATTGTTTTATCATTTTGGAGGGCTTTTGAGCCAATTTTAATACCTTTTCTGCCTTCCTGAGACATTTTTAACATTTTGAAAAAATACAAGTGGTGTGCTCCAAAATTTATGTTTTATGCATTTTTACCCATTGTGCCATCTTTTTTAAGAAAGAATGACCAGAGGGATTAAATATGAGTAGATTTCTGCCTTAAAACGCCCAAAACAGTCTGAGAATACCCATTTCCTTAAACCAGAAGTGAAACCACCAAAAGTCAAAAACATCATCAATGTGACGTCACCAAAACAGGAAGTGGCTCTTAAACAAATTTCCATTGTCCATTTTCCATTTCACTAATTGTTTCATCATTGTGGAGGGCTTTTGAGCCCGTTTTACTGTCTTTTTTGCATTCCTGAGACATTTTTAAAAATTTGGAAAAATGCAAAGGGCGTGACCGTAAATTTTTATTTTATGCCTTTGTATGCATTGTGCCATCTTTTTTAAGAAAGAATGACCAGAGAGATGAAATATGAGTTGTTTCAGCATTAAAAAGAAAAGAACAATCTGAGAATACCCATTTTCCTAAACCGGAAGTGGAACCACCAAAAGTCAAAAATGTCATTAATGTGATGTCACCAAAACAGGAAGTGGCTCTTAAACAAATTTTCATTGTCCATTTTCCATTTCACTCATTGTTTCATCATTGTGGAGGGCTTTTGAGCCAGTTTTACTGTCTTTTTTGCATTCCTGAGACATTTTTCAAAATTTGGAAAAATGCAAAGGGCGTGACCGGAAAATTTTATTTTATGCCTTTGTATGCATTGTGCCATCTTTTTTTAAGAAAGAATGACCAGAGGGATGAAATATGAGTTGTTTCAGCATTAAAAAGAAAAGAACAATCTGAGAATACCCATTTTCTTAAACCGGAAGTGAAACCACCAAAAGTCAAAAATGTCATCAATGTGACATCACCAAAACAGGAAGTGGCTCTTAAACAAATTTTCATTGTCCATTTTCCATTTCACACATTTTTTCATCATTGTGGATGGCTTTTGAGCCAGTTTTTTTGTCTTTTTTGCATTCCTGAGACATTTTTCAAAATTTGGAAAAATGCAAAGGGTGTGACCGGAAATTTTTATTTTACGCCTTTGTGTGCATTGTGCCATCTTTTTTTAAGAAAGAATGACCAGAGGGATGAAATATGAGTTGTTTCAGCATTAAAAAGAAAAGAACAATCTGAGAGTACCCATTTTCTTAAATCGGAAGTGAAACCACCAAAAGTCAAAAACGTCATCAATGTGACGTCACCAAAACAGGAATTTGGTCTTAAACAAATTGTCATTGTCTATTTTCCATTTCACTCATTGTTTTATCATTTTGGAGGGCTTTTGAGCCAATTTTAATACCTTTTCTGCCTTCCTGAGACATTTTTAAAAATTTGAAAAAATACAAGTGGTGTGCTCCAAAATTTATGTTTTATGCATTTTTACCCATTGTGCCACCTTTTTAAGAAAGAATGACCAGAGGGATTAAAAATGAGTAGATTTCTGCCTTAAAACCCCAAGAACAATCTGAGAATACCCATTTCCTTAAACCAGAAGTGAAACCACCAAAAGTCAAAAACATCATCAATGTGACGTCACCAAAACAGGAAGTGGCTCTTAAACAAATTTCCATTGTCCAATTTCCATTTCACTCATTGTTTCATCATTGTGGAGGGCTTTTGAGTCCGTTTTACTGTCGTTTTTGCATTCCTGAGACATTTTTCAAAAATTGGAAAAATGCAAAGGGCGTGACCGGAAATTTTTATTTTATGCCTTTGTATGCATTGTGCCATCTTTTTTAAGAAAGAATGACCAGAGAGATGAAATATGAGTTGTTTCAGCATTAAAAAGAAAAGAACAATCTGAGAATACCCATTTTCCTAAACCGGAAGTGGAACCACCAAAAGTCAAAAATGTCATCAATGTGACATCACCAAAAGAGGAAGTGGCTCTTAAACAAATTTCCATTGTCCATTTTCCATTTCACTCATTGTTTCATCATTGTTGAGGGCTTTTGAGTCAGTTTTACTGTCGTTTTTGCATTCCTGAGACATTTTTCAAAAATTGGAAAAATGCAAAGGGCGTGACCGGAAATTAATATTTTATGCCTTTGTATGCATTGTGCCATCTTTTTTTAAGAAAGAATGACCAGAGGGATGAAATATGAGTTGTTTCAGCATTAAAAAGAAAAGAACAATCTGAGAGTACCCATTTTCTTAAATCGGAAGTGAAACCACCAAAAGTCAAAAACGTCATCAATGTGACGTCACCAAAACAGGAAGTTGGTCTTAAACAAATTGTCATTGTCTATTTTCCATTTCACTCATTGTTTTATCATTTTGGAGGGCTTTTGAGCCAATTTTAATACCTTTTCTGCCTTCCTGAGACATTTTTAAAAATTTTAAAAAATACAAGTGGTGTGCTCCAAAATGTATGTTTTATGCATTTTTACCCATTGTGCCATCTTTTTTTAAGAAAGAATGACCAGAGGGATTAAATATGAGTAGATTTCTGCCTTAAAACGCCAAGAACAATCTGAGAATACCCATTTCCTTAAACCAGAAGTGAAACCACCAAAAGTCAAAAACATCATCAATGTGACGTCACCAAAACAGGAAGTGGCTCTTAAATAAATTTCCATTGTCCATTTTCCATTTCACTCATTGTTTCATCATTGTTGAAGGCTTTTGAGTCCGTTTTACTGTCGTTTTTGCATTCCTGAGACATTTTTCAAAATTTGGAAAAATGTAAAGGGCGTGACCGGACATTTTTATTTTATGCCTTTGTATGCATTGTGCCATCTTTTTAAAGAAAGAATGACCAGAGGGATGAAATATGAGTTGTTTCACCATTAAAAAGAAAAGAACAATCTGAGAATACCCATTTTCCTAAACCGGAAGTGGAACCACCAAAAGTCAAAAATGTCATTAATGTGATGTCACCAAAACAGGAAGTGGCTCTTAAACAAATTTTCATTGTCCATTTTCCATTTCACTAATTTTTTCATCATTGTGGATGGCATTTGAGCCAGTTTTACTGTCTTTTTTGCATTCCTGAGACATTTTTCAAAATTTGGAAAAATGCAAAGGGTGTGACCGGAAATTTTTATTTTATGCCTTTGTGTGCATTGTGCCATCTTTTTTTAAGAAAGAATGACCAGAGGGATGAAATATGAGTTGTTTCAGCATTAAAAAGAAAAGAACAATCTGAGAGTACCCATTTTCTTAAATCGGAAGTGAAACCACCAAAAGTCAAAAACTTCATCAATGTGACGTCACCAAATTGTCATTGTCTATTTTCCATTTCACTCATTGTTTTATCATTTTGGAGGGCTTTTGAGCCAATTTTAATACCTTTTCTGCCTTCCTGAGACATTTTTAAAAATTTTAAAAAATACAAGTGGTGTGCTCCAAAATGTATGTTTTATGCATTTTTACCCATTGTGCCATCTTTTTTAAGAAAGAATGACCAGAGGGATTAAATATGAGTAGATTTCTGCCTTAAAACGCCAAAAACAATCTGAGAATACCCATTTCCTTAAACCAGAAGTGAAACCACCAAAAGTCAAAAACATCATCAATGTGACGTCACCAAAACAGGAAGTGGCTCTTAAACAAATTTCCATTGTCCATTTTCCATTTCACTAATTGTTTCATCATTGTTGAAGGCTTTTGAGTCCGTTTTACTGTCGTTTTTGCATTCCTGAGACATATTTCAAAATTTGGAAAAATGTAAAGGGCGTGACCGGAAATTTTTATTTTATGCCTTTGTATGCATTGTGCCATCTTTTTAAAGAAAGAATGACCAGAGGGATGAAATATGAGTTGTTTCACCATTAAAAAGAAAAGAACAATCTGAGAATACCCATTTTCCTAAACCGGAAGTGGAACCACCAAAAGTCAAAAATGTCATTAATGTGATGTCACCAAAACAGGAAGTGGCTCTTAAACAAATTTTCATTGTCCATTTTCCATTTCACTAATTTTTTCATCATTGTGGATGGCATTTGAGCCAGTTTTACTGTCTTTTTTGCATTCCTGAGACATTTTTCAAAATTTGGAAAAATGCAAAGGGTGTGACCGGAAATTTTTATTTTATGCCTTTGTGTGCATTGTGCCATCTTTTTTTAAGAAAGAATGACCAGAGGGATGAAATATGAGTTGTTTCAGCATTAAAAAGAAAAGAACAATCTGAGAGTACCCATTTTCTTAAATCGGAAGTGAAACCACCAAAAGTCAAAAACTTCATCAATGTGACGTCACCAAATTGTCATTGTCTATTTTCCATTTCACTCATTGTTTTATAATTTTGGAGGGCTTTTGAGCCAATTTTAATACCTTTTCTGCCTTCCTGAGACATTTTTAACATTTTGAAAAAATACAAGTGGTGTGCTCCAAAATTTATGTTTTATGCATTTTTACCCATTGTGCCATCTTTTTTAAGAAAGAATGACCAGAGGGATTAAATATGAGTAGATTTCTGCCTTAAAACGCCCAAAACAGTCTGAGAATACCCATTTCCTTAAACCAGAAGTGAAACCACCAAAAGTCAAAAACATCATCAATGTGACGTCACCAAAACAGGAAGTGGCTCTTAAACAAATTTCCATTGTCCATTTTCCATTTCACTAATTGTTTCATCATTGTGGAGGGCTTTTGAGCCCGTTTTACTGTCTTTTTTGCATTCCTGAGACATTTTTAAAAATTTGGAAAAATGCAAAGGGCGTGACCGGAAATTTTTATTTTATGCCTTTGTATGCATTGTGCCATCTTTTTTAAGAAAGAATGACCAGAGAGATGAAATATGAGTTGTTTCAGCATTAAAAAGAAAAGAACAATCTGAGAATACCCATTTTCCTAAACCGGAAGTGGAACCACCAAAAGTCAAAAATGTCATTAATGTGATGTCACCAAAACAGGAAGTGGCTCTTAAACAAATTTTCATTGTCCATTTTCCATTTCACTCATTGTTTCATCATTGTGGAGGGCTTTTGAGCCAGTTTTACTGTCTTTTTTGCATTCCTGAGACATTTTTCAAAATTTGGAAAAATGCAAAGGGCGTGACCGGAAAATTTTATTTTATGCCTTTGTATGCATTGTGCCATCTTTTTTTAAGAAAGAATGACCAGAGGGATGAAATATGAGTTGTTTCAGCATTAAAAAGAAAAGAACAATCTGAGAATACCCATTTTCTTAAACCGGAAGTGAAACCACCAAAAGTCAAACATGTCATCAATGTGACATCACCAAAACAGGAAGTGGCTCTTAAACAAATTTTCATTGTCCATTTTCCATTTCACACATTTTTTCATCATTGTGGATGGCTTTTGAGCCAGTTTTTTTGTCTTTTTTGCATTCCTGAGACATTTTTCAAAATTTGGAAAAATGCAAAGGGTGTGACCGGAAATTTTTATTTTATGCCTTTGTGTGCATTGTGCCATCTTTTTTTAAGAAAGAATGACCAGAGGGATGAAATATGAGTTGTTTCAGCATTAAAAAGAAAAGAACAATCTGAGAGTACCCATTTTCTTAAATCGGAAGTGAAACCACCAAAAGTCAAAAACGTCATCAATGTGACGTCACCAAAACAGGAATTTGGTCTTAAACAAATTGTCATTGTCTATTTTCCATTTCACTCATTGTTTTATCATTTTGGATGGCTTTTGAGCCAATTTTAATACCTTTTCTGCCTTCCTGAGACATTTTTAAAAATTTTAAAAAATACAAGTGGTGTGCTCCAAAATTTATGTTTTATGCATTTTTACCCATTGTGCCACCTTTTTAAGAAAGAATGACCAGAGGGATTAAAAATGAGTAGATTTCTGCCTTAAAACCCCAAGAACAATCTGAGAATACCCATTTCCTTAAACCAGAAGTGAAACCACCAAAAGTCAAAAACATCATCAATGTGACGTCACCAAAACAGGAAGTGGCTCTTAAACAAATTTCCATTGTCCAATTTCCATTTCACTCATTGTTTCATCATTGTGGAGGGCTTTTGAGTCCGTTTTACTGTCGTTTTTGCATTCCTGAGACATTTTTCAAAAATTGGAAAAATGCAAAGGGCGTGACCGGAAATTTTTATTTTATGCCTTTGTATGCATTGTGCCATCTTTTTTAAGAAAGAATGACCAGAGAGATGAAATATGAGTTGTTTCAGCATTAAAAAGAAAAGAACAATCTGAGAATACCCATTTTCCTAAACCGGAAGTGGAACCACCAAAAGTCAAAAATGTCATCAATGTGACATCACCAAAAGAGGAAGTGGCTCTTAAACAAATTTCCATTGTCCATTTTCCATTTCACTCATTGTTTCATCATTGTTGAGGGCTTTTGAGTCAGTTTTACTGTCGTTTTTGCATTCCTGAGACATTTTTCAAAAATTGGAAAAATGCAAAGGGCGTGACCGGAAATTAATATTTTATGCCTTTGTATGCATTGTGCCATCTTTTTTTAAGAAAGAATGACCAGAGGGATGAAATATGAGTTGTTTCAGCATTAAAAAGAAAAGAACAATCTGAGAGTACCCATTTTCTTAAATCGGAAGTGAAACCACCAAAAGTCAAAAACATCATCAATGTGACGTCACCAAAACAGGAAGTTGGTCTTAAACAAATTGTCATTGTCTATTTTCCATTTCACTCATTGTTTTATCATTTTGGAGGGCTTTTGAGCCAATTTTAATACCTTTTCTGCCTTCCTGAGACATTTTTAAAAATTTTAAAAAATACAAGTGGTGTGCTCCAAAATGTATGTTTTATGCATTTTTACCCATTGTGCCATCTTTTTTAAGAAAGAATGACCAGAGGGATTAAATATGAGTAGATTTCTGCCTTAAAACGCCAAGAACAATCTGAGAATACCCATTTCCTTAAACCAGAAGTGAAACCACCAAAAGTCAAAAACATCATCAATGTGACGTCACCAAAACAGGAAGTGGCTCTTAAATAAATTTCCATTGTCCATTTTCCATTTCACTCATTGTTTCATCATTGTTGAAGGCTTTTGAGTCCGTTTTACTGTCGTTTTTGCATTCCTGAGACATTTTTCAAAATTTGGAAAAATGTAAAGGGCGTGACCGGAAATTTTTATTTTATGCCTTTGTATGCATTGTGCCATCTTTTTAAAGAAAGAATGACCAGAGGGATGAAATATGAGTTGTTTCACCATTAAAAAGAAAAGAACAATCTGAGAATACCCATTTTCCTAAACCGGAAGTGGAACCACCAAAAGTCAAAAATGTCATTAATGTGATGTCACCAAAACAGGAAGTGGCTCTTAAACAAATTTTCATTGTCCATTTTCCATTTCACTAATTTTTTCATCATTGTGGATGGCATTTGAGCCAGTTTTACTGTCTTTTTTGCATTCCTGAGACATTTTTCAAAATTTGGAAAAATGCAAAGGGTGTGACCGGAAATTTTTATTTTATGCCTTTGTGTGCATTGTGCCATCTTTTTTTAAGAAAGAATGACCAGAGGGATGAAATATGAGTTGTTTCAGCATTAAAAAGAAAAGAACAATCTGAGAGTACCCATTTTCTTAAATCGGAAGTGAAACCACCAAAAGTCAAAAACTTCATCAATGTGACGTCACCAAATTGTCATTGTCTATTTTCCATTTCACTCATTGTTTTATCATTTTGGAGGGCTTTTGAGCCAATTTTAATACCTTTTCTGCCTTCCTGAGACATTTTTAAAAATTTTAAAAAATACAAGTGGTGTGCTCCAAAATGTATGATTTATGCATTTTTACCCATTGTGCCATCTTTTTTAAGAAAGAATGACCAGAGGGATTAAATATGAGTAGATTTCTGCCTTAAAACGCCAAAAACAATCTGAGAATACCCATTTCCTTAAACCAGAAGTGAAACCACCAAAAGTCAAAAACATCATCAATGTGACGTCACCAAAACAGGAAGTGGCTCTTAAACAAATTTCCATTGTCCATTTTCCATTTCACTAATTGTTTCATCATTGTGGAGGGCTTTTGAGCCCGTTTTACTGTCTTTTTTGCATTCCTGAGACATTTTTAAAAATTTGGAAAAATGCAAAGGGCGTGACCGGAAAATTTTATTTTATGCCTTTGTATGCATTGTGCCATCTTTTTAAAGAAAGAATGACCAGAGGGATGAAATATGAGTTGTTTCAGCATTAAAAAGAAATGAATAATCTGAGAGTACCCATTTTCTTAAATCGCAAGTGAAACCACCAAAAGTCAAAAACGTCATCAATGTGACGTCACTAAAACAGGAAGATGGTCTTAAACAAATTGTCATTGTCTATTTTCCATTTCACTCATTGTTTTATCATTTTGGAGGGCTTTTGAGCCAATTTTAATACCTTTTCTGCCTTCCTGAGACATTTTTAAAAATTTAAATAAATACAAGTGGTGTGCTCCAAAATTTATGTTTTATGCATTTTTACTCATTGTGCCATCTTTTTTAAGAAAGATTGACCAGAGGGATTAAATATGAGTAGATTTCTGCCTTAAAACACTAAGAACAATCTGAGAATACCCATTTCCTTAAACCAGAAGTGAAACCACCAAAAGTCAAAAACATCATCAATGTGACGTCACCAAAACAGGAAGTGGCTCTTAAAAAAATTCCATTGTCCATTTTCCATTTCACTCATTGTTTCATCATTGTGGAGGGCTTTTGAGCCCGTTTTACTGTCTTTTTTGCATTCCTGAGACATTTTTAAAAATTTGGAAAAATGCAAAGGGCGTGACCGGAAATTTTTATTTTATGCCTTTGTATGCATTGTGCCATCTTTTTTAAGAAAGAATGACCAGAGAGATGAAATATGAGTTGTTTCAGCATTAAAAAGAAAAGAACAATCTGAGAATACCCATTTTCCTAAACCGGAAGTGGAACCACCAAAAGTCAAAAATGTCATTAATGTGATGTCACCAAAACAGGAAGTGGCTCTTAAACAAATTTTCATTGTCCATTTTCCATTTCACTCATTGTTTCATCATTGTGGAGGGCTTTTGAGCCAGTTTTACTGTCTTTTTTGCATTCCTGAGACATTTTTCAAAATTTGGAAAAATGCAAAGGGCGTGACCGGAAAATTTTATTTTATGCCTTTGTATGCATTGTGCCATCTTTTTTTAAGAAAGAATGACCAGAGGGATGAAATATGAGTTGTTTCAGCATTAAAAAGAAAAGAACAATCTGAGAATACCCATTTTCTTAAACCGGAAGTGAAACCACCAAAAGTCAAAAATGTCATCAATGTGACATCACCAAAACAGGAAGTGGCTCTTAAACAAATTTTCATTGTCCATTTTCCATTTCACACATTTTTTCATCATTGTGGATGGCTTTTGAGCCAGTTTTTTGTCTTTTTTGCATTCCTGAGACATTTTTCAAAATTTGGAAAAATGCAAAGGGTGTGACCGGAAATTTTTATTTTATGCCTTTGTGTGCATTGTGCCATCTTTTTTTAAGAAAGAATGACCAGAGGGATGAAATATGAGTTGTTTCAGCATTAAAAAGAAAAGAACAATCTGAGAGTACCCATTTTCTTAAATCGGAAGTGAAACCACCAAAAGTCAAAAACGTCATCAATGTGACATCACCAAAACAGGAAGTGGCTCTTAAATAAATTCCCATTGTCCATTTTCCATTTCACTCATTGTTTCATCATTGTTGAAGGCTTTTGAGTCCGCTTTACTGTCGTTTTTGCATTCCTGAGACATTTTTCAAAATTTGGAAAAATGTAAAGGGCATGACCGGAAATTTTTATTTTATGCCTTTGTATGCATTGTGCCATCTTTTTAAAGAAAGAATGACCAGAGGGATGAAATATGAGTTGTTTCACCATTAAAAAGAAAAGAACAATCTGAGAATACCCATTTTCCTAAACCGGAAGTGGAACCACCAAAAGTCAAAAATGTCATTAATGTGATGTCACCAAAACAGGAAGTGGCTCTTAAACAAATTTTCATTGTCCATTTTCCATTTCACTAATTTTTTCATCATTGTGGATGGCATTTGAGCCAGTTTTACTGTCTTTTTTGCATTCCTGAGACATTTTTCAAAATTTGGAAAAATGCAAAGGGTGTGACCGGAAATTTTTATTTTATGCCTTTGTGTGCATTGTGCCATCTTTTTTTAAGAAAGAATGACCAGAGGGATGAAATATGAGTTGTTTCAGCATTAAAAAGAAAAGAACAATCTGAGAGTACCCATTTTCTTAAATCGGAAGTGAAACCACCAAAAGTCAAAAACTTCATCAATGTGACGTCACCAAAACAGGAATTTGGTCTTAAACAAATTGTCATTGTCTATTTTCCATTTCACTCATTGTTTTATCATTTTGGAGGGCTTTTGAGCCAATTTTAATACCTTTTCTGCCTTCCTGAGACATTTTTAAAAATTTGAAAAAATACAAGTGGTGTGCTCCAAAATTTATGTTTTATGCATTTTTACCCATTGTGCCACCTTTTTAAGAAAGAATGACCAGAGGGATTAAAAATGAGTAGATTTCTGCCTTAAAACCCCAAGAACAATCTGAGAATACCCATTTCCTTAAACCAGAAGTGAAACCACCAAAAGTCAAAAACATCATCAATGTGACGTCACCAAAACAGGAAGTGGCTCTTAAACAAATTTCCATTGTCCATTTTCCATTTCACTCATTGTTTCATCATTGTGGAGGGCTTTTGAGTCCGTTTTACTGTCGTTTTTGCATTCCTGAGACATTTTTCAAAAATTGGAAAAATGCAAAGGGCGTGACCGGAAATTTTTATTTTATGCCTTTGTATGCATTGTGCCATCTTTTTAAAGAAAGAATGACCAGAGAGATGAAATATGAGTTGTTTCAGCATTAAAAAGAAAAGAACAATCTGAGAATACCCATTTTCCTAAACCGGAAGTGGAACCACCAAAAGTCAAAAACATCATCAATGTGACGTCACCAAAAGAGGAAGTGGCTCTTAAACAAATTTCCATTGTCCATTTTCCATTTCACTCATTGTTTCATCATTGTTGAGGGCTTTTGAGTCAGTTTTACTGTCGTTTTTGCATTCCTGAGACATTTTTCAAAAATTGGAAAAATGCAAAGGGCGTGGCCGGAAATTAATATTTTATGCCTTTGTATGCATTGTGCCATCTTTTTTAAGAAAGAATGACCAGAGGGATGAAATATGAGTTGTTTCACCATTAAAAAGAAAAGAACAATCTGAGAATACCCATTTTCTTAAACCCGGAAGTGAAACCACCAAAAGTCAAAAATGTCATCAATGTGACGTCACAAAAACAGGAAGTGTCTCTTAAACAATTTTTCATTGTCCATTTTTCATTTCACTCATTGTTTCATCATTGTAGAGGGCTTTTGAGCCCGTTTTACTGTCTTTTTTGCATTCCTGAGACATTTTTCAAAATTTGGAAAAATGCAAAGGGCGTGGCCGGAAACTTTTATTTTATGCCTTTGTATGCATTGTGCCATCTTTTTAAAGAAAGAATGACCAGAGGGATGAAATATGAGTTGTTTCAGCATTAAAAAGAAATGAATAATCTGAGAGTACCCATTTTCTTAAATCGCAAGTGAAACCACCAAAAGTCAAAAACGTCATCAATGTGACGTCACTAAAACAGGAAGATGGTCTTAAACAAATTGTCATTGTCTATTTTCCATTTCACTCATTGTTTTATCATTTTGGAGGGCTTTTGAGCCAATTTTAATACCTTTTCTGCCTTCCTGAGACATTTTTAAAAATTTAAATAAATACAAGTGGTGTGCTCCAAAATTTATGTTTTATGCATTTTTACTCATTGTGCCATCTTTTTTAAGAAAGATTGACCAGAGGGATTAAATATGAGTAGATTTCTGCCTTAAAACACTAAGAACAATCTGAGAATACCCATTTCCTTAAACCAGAAGTGAAACCACCAAAAGTCAAAAACATCATCAATGTGACGTCACCAAAACAGGAAGTGGCTCTTAAAAAAATTCCATTGTCCATTTTCCATTTCACTCATTGTTTCATCATTGTGGAGGGCTTTTGAGCCCGTTTTACTGTCTTTTTTGCATTCCTGAGACATTTTTCAAAATTTGGAAAAATGCAAAGGGCGTGACCGTAAATTTTTATTTTATGCCTTTGTATGCATTGTGCCATCTTTTTTTAAGAAAGAATGACCAGAGGGATGAAATATGAGTTGTTTCAGCATTAAAAAGAAAAGAACAATCTGAGAATACCCATTTTCTTAAACCGGAAGTGAAACCACCAAAAGTCAAAAATGTCATTAATGTGATGTCACCAAAACAGGAAGTGGCTCTTAAACAAATTTTCATTGTCCATTTTCCATTTCACTCATTGTTTCATCATTGTGGAGGGCTTTTGAGCCAGTTTTACTGTCTTTTTTGCATTCCTGAGACATTTTTCAAAATTTGGAAAAATGCAAAGGGCGTGACCGGAAAATTTTATTTTATGCCTTTGTATGCATTGTGCCATCTTTTTTTAAGAAAGAATGACCAGAGGGATGAAATATGAGTTGTTTCAGCATTAAAAAGAAAAGAACAATCTGAGAATACCCATTTTCTTAAACCGGAAGTGAAACCACCAAAAGTCAAAAATGTCATCAATGTGACATCACCAAAACAGGAAGTGGCTCTTAAACAAATTTTCATTGTCCATTTTCCATTTCACACATTTTTTCATCATTGTGGATGGCTTTTGAGCCAGTTTTTTGTCTTTTTTGCATTCCTGAGACATTTTTCAAAATTTGGAAAAATGCAAAGGGTGTGACCGGAAATTTTTATTTTATGCCTTTGTGTGCATTGTGCCATCTTTTTTTAAGAAAGAATGACCAGAGGGATGAAATATGAGTTGTTTCAGCATTAAAAAGAAAAGAACAATCTGAGAGTACCCATTTTCTTAAATCGGAAGTGAAACCACCAAAAGTCAAAAACGTCATCAATGTGACATCACCAAAACAGGAAGTGGCTCTTAAATAAATTCCCATTGTCCATTTTCCATTTCACTCATTGTTTCATCATTGTTGAAGGCTTTTGAGTCCGCTTTACTGTCGTTTTTGCATTCCTGAGACATTTTTCAAAATTTGGAAAAATGTAAAGGGCATGACCGGAAATTTTTATTTTATGCCTTTGTATGCATTGTGCCATCTTTTTAAAGAAAGAATGACCAGAGGGATGAAATATGAGTTGTTTCACCATTAAAAAGAAAAGAACAATCTGAGAATACCCATTTTCCTAAACCGGAAGTGGAACCACCAAAAGTCAAAAATGTCATTAATGTGATGTCACCAAAACAGGAAGTGGCTCTTAAACAAATTTTCATTGTCCATTTTCCATTTCACTAATTTTTTCATCATTGTGGATGGCATTTGAGCCAGTTTTACTGTCTTTTTTGCATTCCTGAGACATTTTTCAAAATTTGGAAAAATGCAAAGGGTGTGACCGGAAATTTTTATTTTATGCCTTTGTGTGCATTGTGCCATCTTTTTTTAAGAAAGAATGACCAGAGGGATGAAATATGAGTTGTTTCAGCATTAAAAAGAAAAGAACAATCTGAGAGTACCCATTTTCTTAAATCGGAAGTGAAACCACCAAAAGTCAAAAACTTCATCAATGTGACGTCACCAAAACAGGAATTTGGTCTTAAACAAATTGTCATTGTCTATTTTCCATTTCACTCATTGTTTTATCATTTTGGAGGGCTTTTGAGCCAATTTTAATACCTTTTCTGCCTTCCTGAGACATTTTTAAAAATTTGAAAAAATACAAGTGGTGTGCTCCAAAATTTATGTTTTATGCATTTTTACCCATTGTGCCACCTTTTTAAGAAAGAATGACCAGAGGGATTAAAAATGAGTAGATTTCTGCCTTAAAACCCCAAGAACAATCTGAGAATACCCATTTCCTTAAACCAGAAGTGAAACCACCAAAAGTCAAAAACATCATCAATGTGACGTCACCAAAACAGGAAGTGGCTCTTAAACAAATTTCCATTGTCCATTTTCCATTTCACTCATTGTTTCATCATTGTGGAGGGCTTTTGAGTCCGTTTTACTGTCGTTTTTGCATTCCTGAGACATTTTTCAAAAATTGGAAAAATGCAAAGGGCGTGACCGGAAATTTTTATTTTATGCCTTTGTATGCATTGTGCCATCTTTTTAAAGAAAGAATGACCAGAGAGATGAAATATGAGTTGTTTCAGCATTAAAAAGAAAAGAACAATCTGAGAATACCCATTTTCCTAAACCGGAAGTGGAACCACCAAAAGTCAAAAACATCATCAATGTGACGTCACCAAAAGAGGAAGTGGCTCTTAAACAAATTTCCATTGTCCATTTTCCATTTCACTCATTGTTTCATCATTGTTGAGGGCTTTTGAGTCAGTTTTACTGTCGTTTTTGCATTCCTGAGACATTTTTCAAAAATTGGAAAAATGCAAAGGGCGTGGCCGGAAATTAATATTTTATGCCTTTGTATGCATTGTGCCATCTTTTTTAAGAAAGAATGACCAGAGGGATGAAATATGAGTTGTTTCACCATTAAAAAGAAAAGAACAATCTGAGAATACCCATTTTCTTAAACCCGGAAGTGAAACCACCAAAAGTCAAAAATGTCATCAATGTGACGTCACAAAAACAGGAAGTGTCTCTTAAACAATTTTTCATTGTCCATTTTTCATTTCACTCATTGTTTCATCATTGTAGAGGGCTTTTGAGCCCGTTTTACTGTCTTTTTTGCATTCCTGAGACATTTTTCAAAATTTGGAAAAATGCAAAGGGCGTGGCCGGAAACTTTTATTTTATGCCTTTGTATGCATTGTGCCATCTTTTTAAAGAAAGAATGACCAGAGGGATGAAATATGAGTTGTTTCAGCATTAAAAAGAAATGAATAATCTGAGAGTACCCATTTTCTTAAATCGCAAGTGAAACCACCAAAAGTCAAAAACGTCATCAATGTGACGTCACTAAAACAGGAAGATGGTCTTAAACAAATTGTCATTGTCTATTTTCCATTTCACTCATTGTTTTATCATTTTGGAGGGCTTTTGAGCCAATTTTAATACCTTTTCTGCCTTCCTGAGACATTTTTAAAAATTTAAATAAATACAAGTGGTGTGCTCCAAAATTTATGTTTTATGCATTTTTACTCATTGTGCCATCTTTTTAAGAAAGATTGACCAGAGGGATTAAATATGAGTAGATTTCTGCCTTAAAACACTAAGAACAATCTGAGAATACCCATTTCCTTAAACCAGAAGTGAAACCACCAAAAGTCAAAAACATCATCAATGTGACGTCACCAAAACAGGAAGTGGCTCTTAAAAAAATTCCATTGTCCATTTTCCATTTCACTCATTGTTTCATCATTGTGGAGGGCTTTTGAGCCCGTTTTACTGTCTTTTTTGCATTCCTGAGACATTTTTCAAAATTTGGAAAAATGCAAAGGGCGTGACCGTAAATTTTTATTTTATGCCTTTGTATGCATTGTGCCATCTTTTTTTAAGAAAGAATGACCAGAGGGATGAAATATGAGTTGTTTCAGCATTAAAAAGAAAAGAACAATCTGAGAATACCCATTTTCTTAAACCGGAAGTGAAACCACCAAAAGTCAAAAATGTCATTAATGTGATGTCACCAAAACAGGAAGTGGCTCTTAAACAAATTTTCATTGTCCATTTTCCATTTCACTCATTGTTTCATCATTGTGGAGGGCTTTTGAGCCAGTTTTACTGTCTTTTTTTGCATTCCTGAGACATTTTTCAAAATTTGGAAAAATGCAAAGGGCGTGACCGGAAAATTTTATTTTATGCCTTTGTATGCATTGTGCCATCTTTTTTAAGAAAGAATGACCAGAGGGATGAAATATGAGTTGTTTCAGCATTAAAAAGAAAAGAACAATCTGAGAATACCCATTTTCTTAAACCGGAAGTGAAACCACCAAAAGTCAAAAATGTCATCAATGTGACATCACCAAAACAGGAAGTGGCTCTTAAACAAATTTTCATTGTCCATTTTCCATTTCACACATTTTTTCATCATTGTGGATGGCTTTTGAGCCAGTTTTTTGTCTTTTTTGCAT